>OY856411.1:795937368-796537368 GCA_963693085.1 Alisma plantago-aquatica
AATCGCATATGAATTGGAAATTCTAATCCAATTAATCCACGATGTGACATCAACATAATACTTGATGCAATCGAATTGCGTCAAGAACCGATCGGTTGACTAAGTGAATCGGTCATTTTGCTCCCCATCTCATTCAGAATTCAGCCAATGCAATATTCAATCAACCTGACACTCCAACTGGTCAGTTCAACCCTTGAACTGGTGGGTTGGGAGTCCAATTAGTTAATTTGTTGCTTGAATTGAATATCTAAACACTTTAGCAATCAATTCAATTATAATTCATGATCAAAACTCCTCTTCTAGGTGTATCCTATGTATGTGACCCTATAGATCCCATATTACAATGGAAGCGAATGTCCATAACCAATTATGACATCACAAGCAAAGAGCAGTGTCTAGTCACACATCATTTCTACCAAGTAAATGGAAAGTTGGAGAACAACTTCAACCTACAATCTACTGTTGGTGTTATAGTATTTATATAATTCCTTTATTACTAATATCTAGATTGAACTCGAGGCATGGAATAGTCATCCTCTTCAACATTCAATCTATGTTCCTTGAACCAGAGTAGACTGTCAGAGATATATGTAAGCTCACTATCACATATTGACTCACATGTGCATAGACATGCATTTCTCAGTCTCACTTATCAAGTGGACAAGATATCATACACCTGTAGTGGGGACAAATCCCAACTACATTACTCACAGTCATCCCCATGTGTCATAGAGCACTCAATCATCACCTGTATGGAAACCCTTATTCAAAATCATGATGGATGATGTAAAAATACATCAAATGACATGTAATGAGTGCAGTGACTTCATGTCCAAGAACCACAATAACCACCAATAATATAAGAGCTGATTTTGACTACCAATTATGGTTTTCATGTATCACTCTTATGGTGGGTCTGCCTGAACATTGTTCTCTAACAAGTAACTATGTGCTTTGTTTGATATCACATATCATTGACTGATGAGATTTTGTCATCAACCAACACACACTCTAGTCGTATGTGTTATTGTTGTTTATCAGCCTTCCACAATAACATACGACTAGGGACATAACAATAATGTATACTCTTGACATTTGTATGATCTTATTATTCAGGTCTTCAACCCGAAGACGTATGTCATTAAGTAATATCATCCTTTAGACATTTATTATATTACGTCATTATCTCATAACTCAATAGAAAAAAATAAATTGGAAGTTTGCCGTTATTATTAATCAAATCATTTACAAGTTATGTCATTACAATGATCACATGATTGGCTCTCTGAGCATACATACCAACATCTTGTCCATGTGATTTTACTACTACCCAATCTCCCTTCTTCTTCTATTGTGTTTTATTCCATAGATCTAGTTTAAAGTAATAAGAAAAGTGAACCAAAGACCTCACAATGATTTATGAAACACCAAAAAAGTAAAAGGGATAACATTTTTATTTGTATTGTCCTCTCAATAGGGTCTCCCTATTGCACATAGTTGAGACCATTTGCTTGAATTAGGGATCTCTTCTTATGTACATCACAATGCCTTTATTCCTGTGATTTGATATCCTTCCTACCTAATTATTCTCATAGTGATATTTCTATTTCTTCTTACCATGTTTATTCTGAGAGTGCTTTTTCTACCATTCTTATTCTGGTAGTGCCTTTTCCACTATGTGTATTCTGGTAGTACTTTTTATATTGTGATATTACATTAACAGTACCTTATTTTTGTACATAACCTTCTATCTGGTACCTTACGTTTTACAATGGCTAGAAACAAACTATCATTTACAATGATATAACAATGTCTCTTGCATTTTCTAGAGTCCTGTGGCAAACTAAAATGAATCAAAGAAGATGCACCGAAAGTAACCCAATGATACATGGATCACAAGAATATCCAAGTGTTCTCTCTTGGTTATGTGGGTGTATGAGCCTAATGTGGTTGTTACATTTGACATAAAAATGCCAAACTCATGATGGAAGAGATGAAGTTGTTCTATACATATGAGGAAAACTACCTCTAGATGTAGAATACATCAGATAATATATTTCCAGGATGTCGAGGGAAGCATTCCTTATGAATGTACTATGATTCCATGAAGTCCCTCATAAATCAGCTAAAAATTTTCCTCACCCATCGCCTCTATGGAAATGGCCAAGGAATGTGATATAATTATTTCTAGGTGATTTCTTAGCAGATTTTATCCCTTGTATGCTATAATATGCCAACTTCTTCTTGTTGGGACCGCAATCTTGTCCATGAACCAAGGTTATGCGCACCTATCCCTGGATGATATGTCTTCCACTCTACCCAAACTGCATGGGAAACTTCTTTTAGGGGTCATAGATAGTACCATGGCGCTCACACAGTGTCTAGACCAAAATACACTTATTGCGACAAATTAGGCCATGTTGAGGATGTTTGTCATTCCAAACATGGCTACCCTACTCATTCCGGAAGGTGTGAAAGGGGTTTTGTTCATGTTGCTCAAACCACCACACTCCTTAGTATCCAAGGTCCTCTAGAAGCTATTGTGCCTCCTATCCCAAATCGAAATCCCACACTTGTTTCACTCATAAATGATTAGTATTAAGGACTCCAACAAACTACACAGTAGTATGGTGATTCATCTCTTCATGGTAGTGTGGAAGCATTATCCCCTGAATGGAACATTAGTGACCAGTTTACTATGACATTGTCATCCCATCTCACTACTCACCGAGGTAACCCTATGACCTCTATGTTTTTTTTTCTCACTTTAGATAGATAGTAGATTTTGGTGCTACTCAGCACATGATCGAAATGACACATCTTCTTACATCCTCTGGTTTTTTATCCCACATACATGTATCACATTAGAATATGGATTAGTCAAATAGGTCACCCAGTGTGTAATTGTTCCCCTTTCATGTAGACTAAATATGTCTGTTGTTTGTTTTGTTAATTTTCCATGTAATCTGATTTTTGTCTCTAATCTTGTTGATTCCCTCCATTTTTGTGACTTTGCGACTACTTGGTTTTGTTCTACAAGACTAGATAAAGTTGATGACGATTGGCAAGGGGCGTGCAATGGTGACCTTTATTACTTCTCCACCCCTCCTCTACCTCAAACTAGTGCTCCTGTTGGAGTCTCACCTCTCCAACTATATCTTCATTTTTTTTGCCCTGATTTGGACAAGATGAGGATATTAGACAAATCTTTTCAAGTTTTTCATCCATTTTATGTGATGCTTATCAACTGGTAAAACATCACCATGTATATTTTCCTTATCATGTTGTTAAGAAATGTTCATAACCATTCAAATTGATAGATAATGATGGTTGTGGCCCCTTTCAAATAACTAGTTACAGTGGATTTGAATATTTTCTCACATTTGTGTATGATTTCTCCCAGATGACATGGCTTTATATTATTCAAACATATTATGAGGTATTTCCCATTATCCATGCCTAAATCTTTTTCCTTCAATTGGGTATGATGAAGTTTTTTCTTCAACTGGAAGTGTCAGCACATGTGCAGAAGTTAATTTTCATTTTCAACTCTTGGAATTTCTTCCAGTACTATTTTGTCTGGATGAACTTTGCATTCTTCCTTGATAACTTTGCTAGAGGTATGGATAACTTTGAGAAGTCTTTTATAAATCATTGATAGTATCCTAATAGATGTTGAAATTTATGTATACATGATCTACAACTATGTGAATTTGGGATATGGCATGGTCAACGAACATCGCCTTAGTGATACAAAACTCACATTTAGAAAACTTGGTGTGTATTTGATGTTCCTTCAAGGTGTTCAACAAAATCTTAGATTCTCCTTGTCTTTTTCTAGGGTGTTTGAAAAGATGAGGACATCAACATTGAAAGCCACTATCAATGAGTCCAGGTATGGTTTCAAGACTTGATTCCTAAGGTCCATGAATGTATTTGGAGTATTGGTCAGTCTAAACGACATGACCAAAAACTCATAGTGTACATTTTGGGAAAAAAGTAGTTGTGGATCAACATCCTGAACTTTCATTTGGTGATAACCACTTCATATGTCTATATTTGAGAAGATTTTTGTGAATTTGAGTTGATCAAAGAGGTCATCAATTCTTAGAAGAGGGTAGAGGTTCTTGATGTTTACTTGGTTGAGCATGCGATAATCACTACTGCCATTGACCATTGTCCTTCTTTTTTATGAACAACATGGGTGATCCTCGTGGGGACACATTCTATGAAATACAACAATTCTTGAAGTTTTTCTTTAGTTCAGCTTGTTCAATAGGTGTCATTCGATAAGGTTCTTTAGATATGCGTGTAGTTATCAGTAGAATTTTAGTGTCAGAGTTCTTGCTAAACTTACAAAAATAAATGAATGTGTTGAACCCAAATCAAAAATATCTTTTGTAGTTTGACCCAAAATAGTGATCATACCTTTACTTATGTCATTGTTGTTTTCATATTCTTCAATGTTGAATGCATAAAGGTCTTCCAGATCTTCGCTCAGATGGAACTTAATTATTTTTTTTATCTTGTTGTTGAATTGAGCTTGAAGTAGTTTGACCTTGATTATTAGGATGAGGGTGTCATCCTGGTTCTGGGATAGCAATGCTCTTGTGCCCTGGCTTGTGACAATTAAAGTAAAGTGGAGTTGGATATCGACATACACCTAAATGTAATTTTCCACAATTAGTTTAGTGAGGAGTACTCTATTTCTTGGAAGGTGATTGAGATGGAGGCATTGTCAGCGGTCCTCTTTTATTATTGGTGTGGTTAGGACGAACTCTAAAACTACTACTTCCATGATAGTTGTTGTGTCAAGGATTGTTAGATGATTGGTGTTCACTTTGCAAATGCATCTTTATATATTGAGCCTTTATGATGATTTTTTCAAATGTCAGAGGCATTCAAGGGGCTATCACTCACTTTCCATATTAGTTAATTCATGACGACTCTGTCAACCAGTTGCATAGTGTTCAAGGAGTTTGAATCATCAAATGCACTCGACCACTACATCATTCCTTGTCAGATTTCATTCAACTTCAATTATTTCTTGACCATGGAAGTTGTGACAACCCGTCACACAAAGCGACATTACTCAAAACCTAAACATGATCCACTACTAATAAAACACATCACTAAAAAGAGGGTTAACTAAAATTGATTAAATTTTCACAAACTTACTCAACAACATTTGAATGAAAGCCCAACATCTCAGATTATTTCATGAATCATACCAAAAATCTCTTACAAAGGTTTTATGTCTTCAGCCACAACATATACACAAGAGATATCATCCACATGTACAACATCAGAATACTAAGAAAGCTCGATTCGATAAAACACTATATTAAAAACATTCCCGTATGGACCTGAGAGTACAGTAAGGGACAAGTCTAGGATGTACTAGACATCTAAACAACTATCCATCCATGATTTATCACATCAGCTCCTTCTTTCTACCACATGTCTGCTATTGCTATTGACGATTACCTAAAAACATTATGGTGACCCATGGGTGAGACCCATGTCCCAGCAAGAAATATAACTCACAACAACGCTTATTGATTACAATAGGTTATGTTATTAAACATGTAAGTAGATTGAGTAGATTAAATATTTAGACAGATAAATCAACATAACAAAATTGTTAAACATAATGGCTAATTAAGAGTACTTCTACTCAGAGTCTTAGAAGATAGAATTATTCTTGATCACCAGATGTAGCTATTACTATGAGCATGTTGATAACAATATGAGTGTATTTGAATAATAGGAGAAGGTATAGCAATACATGACTACAGTCATAAGCATATCTAATAGTATACCACATCTAACAGCATAGGCATATCCAATAGGATAATCAAAGTTAACAACAAAAGCATGTCTAATAGTGTAAGGCATGTCTAATAGCATAGAACTATTGACAGCATAAGCATCTCTAACAATTTAAGCATTTGTAACAATATAAGCATCTCTAACAATATAAGCAACAATATAAGCATTTCTAATTAGTATAATATGTAAGCATGCCTACTTCATAAGTAGATCTAACAACATTAGCATAACTATTGGCATGATCATGATTAGTAGTAAGGGCATATCTAACTACATAGGCATGACTAACATCATAAGCAATTCTAATAACATAAGCATAGACAACAGTCTAAGCATGTTTAAAACATAAACATTTTTACAGCATAAGCATATTTGTCTTTCTTAATGCACTACACATCATCTAAATGTGATAAGAGAAACAAGGGTTATCATCTAATGTGAGGCGCTATATATAATCCTAATCGATATACTACATGGATGATTACATATTTTATTAATGCTCTAAGGATTTGAGTTGTACCACCCAAATCCAACTGACCACTATGAAGTTGAAATCAGTGCCATACAAGGTCAATGGAAGAGCTGGAATCCATGACCTCTCCAACACCTCATGGTCAGTACACGAGAACACAACAGTGACATAACATATGAGTCATCTACAAACAGCGACATATAGTCAAGCTGAAAACTCCTAGCCCAACTTAGTACAGGTCAAGGCACTAGAAGGATCATCTCACACATGGTCGTCCTAAAATATAGGCAATACAAATGAATAGGCCCATGCATGGTCATTATGTAATTGCTCTACTATCATCACATATCACATATATCACAAATCTTGAGGCATGATCTGAGGCTCACGCATGGCCACAGTCACCTTAAATTGCTTGATATTAGGGTACCAAGATGTCCCTACATACACAACAATATGAACTCCGAGTTTCACATAGGAGTTGCTCATTTCACCATCCAGCAATAAAACATACACTAGAATGGATCTATGGCCAGGTCAACTACATGATTAAGGTTTCACTTGATTAGTTAAGTGGATTGAGTGAATTAAGGTTGAATCAAACAAGTGGACATACAAATCCTAATTCATTTCTAACAAGCATTTAATATGTAACAACTCCATTAAATATAAAACATATAGTACATATTCCTTATTAATACACTACATGATACTATTTCATTGTCATTCATGATTTTACTCGTCATCACACCACACATGATATAAAATTTCTATCACATTATCCCAAAGTACCAACCCTTATCACATCATGAAGAGAAACATACCTTCATTAGGGTTCAATCATGCCTAAAGATCATTAAGACCATCACACTATCTCCTGCAAGGACATCATTACCTTTCCATGCCTCATCAAGGCTCAACTACCATCACATACATGTAATATATAATGTTTGGCTTAACATTGCACATAACATCAAATTAGAGTTACAACAATGTTGAGAGAGAAAGTTATCCATCATTACATTAAATACACAAGGAAACTAAGCAACATCTTTGTGTTTTTGAATTAGTATTAATGTTCAACAACTTTACCAATTTAGGGTTTCCAAGAAAGAAATTGTATGTAATCCCTAGTTCTTATTATTTCCAACAAATCTTAGAAATAAGGGCATTCCTTTATTATCACAATATCCAAGGGAACTAGGTATAATTATTCGCCATCATTTAATTATACTAGGATTAGAGTTAACAACACAAGTTAGCTTATCATTGTGAATCAACACTTTACAACAATCTTAGGTTTATATTCAATTGAGGGCAAGAGTAAGATTAACAACACATGGGGCTCAAAGCCACTAATCCTAACTCATCAAATCCCCCAACATCAGGTGCAATAAACACAACCTATAGAATCATAAACCACACATCAAACCATTGGATTCAAGTCAAAAAAATCATTGTGTCATGTATATGAATCACTACAATTGAACCACGGTTGCATAAAACATAACCATCATATTTAGAGCATCAAACCCCAATCTTTCAAGTATAAATCCTCACGCAAGACCTTCACATGTTAGATAGGTAAAACCATCATATGCAAAACATGCAAAACCTTGAGACATTCATCTAGGAAAACCATCGAGTTATGACTTAGGAAAACCATGTATCACCATCAGGTGTAAGTCCTAAACTCACCATTGATTTCATGAGCAAGGAAACCCCTCAAATTAGATATTAGTGAAACCATTGTTTATCTTAGACAAGAAAATCATCGATTGAGCAACTAAGTGAAACCATAAATCTAATACTAAAGAGAAAATAGTCCATGACCTCTTAGGATGACAATGAGTTGTGAACCTCAAGAGTACCATCGATCTAACAATTGGAGAAATCAGCAAATCAACAATTAAAAAAAGCCATCGATTGTGAATCTAGTGAGACCATCAAAATAGCCATTACAAGAGCATCAAAACCATCGGTTGCGAGAGGAAACAAATCCATCATTTTTAAGAACAAAAGAAGATCCAAAATAGAAACTAAGTAACCTTTATAGGTTGGCACAAGAAGCCCAACCATCAAGTTATGGAAACAAGAGAAAATCAGCTCAAAGCATTTAGAGAAAAACCATTGTTTTAGAAAGAGAAAAGACCATTGACTTAAACCACTTGGGATAGCATCATGAGATTCTTTTCTCAAACATAAAAGAGTCCAAAACAGAAGATAAATCCAAACCATTAATTGGCACAAAATGGTTGAACTATACAACATTAAAACCAACTATCGAATTGAAACACAAGGAGAAAATTTTGCTCAAAACTCTAGGAAAATCAATGTTCGTGGGGCTTAAGATAGCCATCAATTATTCAGTGATTTAAACCATATAGACATCATTTCTTGAGTTCACTAAAGTCATCAAAATAGTAACCAAAGTACAAAAATTGTTCCTTCCTATAGGCCAACCCATCGGATGCTCAACAAGTAGAAAAACATTTTCAAGGCACCAAATAAATCATAGCTAGTTTCAACCATTCAAACACCATAGATTATTATGATTAAGGAATCCATCAAACAACCATATATAAGAATATTATCACCATGGGTTCTTAGGAATCTAATAAGGTCATCAAAACAGTATCAACTCACCACCATAGTTCTACACAAAAGACTAGTCATCGGGTCATGAAGCAAGGTAGAAATTAGCTCAATTAGGTCAGGACAGTCATCAATTCCCACCATAATAACTCCATAAATTCGTGGACAAGCAAGGTATTAAGCTCATATCCCAACACAGAGAACGTGCACAAGATTAAGGAGAGCATCTATAGAGTTATCTATTCAAAAATCATCACATATATACACAACTTAGCTAAGGATTCAAAATTGCTACTCATTACTAGGTTTTCAGAGAAAGATTTAGCATGGCAAGTTGAATGGTAAGCAATAAATGTGGAGCAAGTTATATAACTTACCTATAGAACTAAGTTTCAGCTCCGAACAGAAAGAAACTCGAGGAAGAAGGAAGAAAGTCCTATCTTTGAGCTTCTCCATTCATCCAAACTAGTTCCATCTCCAAGAATGAGAAACCCTAGATCAAAGGGGCAAGAAGAAGAGTGTCTTTCATGTTTCTAGCACAAACACAACCATGGGGACTAGGGATCCAGCCAAGAAGAAGAGAAAGTAGGGTAGGATCAGCAAGGAAACAAACATAAGATAGAATATCTTACTTGCTTGAGTCAAGAACAACGAAGGAAGCTTTCAAATCTTGAAAGAATACTAAATATGAATCCCATGATCATGTGCAAGTAGATTGCCCCAAGCTCCTCCTATCTTGAGCTTCTTTTCCTTCCTCAAGAGAGATGGACGAGATCCATCAGAAGGGGAAGAAGAGACGGTGTTCTAGGAGTGTAATAAATTGTTTTGCAAGCAAAGAGGGAAGTATAAAAGCTAAAAGGGAGAGAGAGGGAAGAGGTAAGGTGTCTACCCAATATTGCCAAGTGTCCATGGTCAAGACCATCACTTTCATGCAGTCAGTAGACCATAGATAGTGGGAATCAAGAGGTCCACCAAAACTTGTCTCCCAAAACATCTGTTGGCCCCACTCACAAAGAATCCAAATATATCAGACAAGGTAGCCCATCTATGAGAGGATAATCCTAAGTAGATGTCATGCACAAAACTAAGGTGCAACTAGATGCTACATGGTACAACTAACTCCATATTGATATAAAAACATGTGAGGCATAAAAAGCATCTAACAAATTGCAAGAAAAATATCATATGTGGGTAAATTGCATAAAATTTCAAAACGTGCACAAAATTATATAACTTGCTCAAATAGTGTCCAAACTAGACCAAACTTGAAACATATCTTAATTAACTGATACTAAAGCATAAGATAAAGTTTAATTAAGCATATTAAGTATACAATTAGGTAAATTAAGAATCATTAGGGTTTAGTCTAGGTTAGGGGCCTTATAGAAGCAACCTGTATGTACTTATTCCTAAGCACTTTAGATAACTCCTTCCAGTTTAAACGAGCAGCAACTTCAGGCTTAGTATGAGTAGGGTTTTTCCACAAGACCTTAGCATGTCCTTTAAGCATGAAGGTGGCATATTTCACCCAAACTTTCTTTAGGAAGTTCATGTTGTCAAAGGTGTCTTTGGACACTAGCAGCCAACCTTCTGCTCGTCCTATGATATCCTTTTCATTTTCTCCCTAGAATTAATGGGGCTTCATCTTTAAGAAATCAGCCAACGAGGTGTCTTTTGATGTGCTTAATCGATTGATGAACCCTTCCGTGGTTGATCCTAATATACCTTCCATGAGTTTAACTCTCTCCTCTCCATCAGGTGGGGAGTTGGAGACGAGGGACCTTCTTACTGATAGCGACATCCCGATAATGGTTTTCATTTTATTCCTATGGGAGAATTGTTTTTTATCCTATATAGAATATTCCTTTCCAAACTTCTTAATTTAGGGTTCAAATTATGCATACAAGATGAGAAACTATTTAGAATTCTATATCTAATGTTTTGGAAGGATTATATGAGGGTGGTTGATGTCAATTTTTGTGATGCCATCTCATGAGATGACTAAATTTTATTAATCAACATGATATGCAAACTATTGCATATTTATTCAAAAATTCAAACATTTTCATCAACAAGTTCATAAAAAGAAAATGTCCAGTGGGACTACAATAAGGCGGCAGAAAAAAAAACAATTCCAAGAAAATGGCACCTAATAATCCTTATACTTGTTTCCTTCCTTCCTTCTAGGGTTCTCCAGTGATGCTTCTTTAGGTTATGTCCATGAATTTCCAAAGGGAATAAAATCACACATGAACCATAGAAGGGAATATGGACCATTCAAATGACAGGTACAAAATCAACATTTGGAAGGTAAAAAGTATGAACCTAGCTACAAATGATCTTTATACAAAAATGTAAATAATTAAATAATGTAGGCAAATATCAACTGGGAACATGGTTTTTAATATTAATATAATTTCAATATCAAATTTTAAGAGTAATAGTTCAAATTTTCAAATAGATAGCACATGTAAATGTCTATGTTGTTCAAATAGACATATCTTCTCTCCATGGAAAGCAACAACACACGAACTCTATTTCTCATGTTCTTCTCTCTGTGCAGAGTCATAGAAGTATGTTTCCACTAATATGATAGGCACCATCATGTCTTTTTGAACATTGAAACAATATGATACTATTTCGAATATTTTTTGTGGTTTTATAAAGAGGAAGGTTAAACTTTTATGATAATTTAGACAAACCAACCTATCTACTATGCATATTTTTAAGACAAGAACAAACTTTTCAAAAGTAATAGAAATTTTGTACCTCAAATTAAATGGCAAGAAAGTTCAAAATATAAGGTATTGTGTTCCAATGTTTGTTCACAGTAGATCTAAAAATTAGTGAGAAAAAAATTACTATTACCTTGAAATCACATGTTGTTCAATTACATTTATCTAATGTCATATGGCTTCAAATTCACATAATATTGTCTGTCTTATTAAAACCACCCATATCTTACATGTTTATTTTATTATGTGAACTCCTCAAACGTAATAGAACCCATGCCTCCCTTGGAGATGCTATTGAGACTGAAATGATCATCAGTCGGCATGACTACAACTTCGACGCAGTAGTTAGTCAAGACATCATCAAAAAGTCTCCCACATTTGATAGGATTCGACCAAGGAACTTGAGCGGCTCACAATAGTTGTCTTTGACTACTTGCTATTGAAATAGATTCGCATGGAAATGAAATTATTATTCTAGATCAGTAGTAGCCATCGGGGTTACCCAGCCATAGACATGTCAAATTGGGTTTAAATCCACTGGCACCCATGGGTCGACCCGTTTAAATCGAGTTTGAGTGATGAAATTTGCCGCATGCTGAAAATTATCTAAATTTATACTCATCTGTTTATTTAGCAAGATTTACATGTGGCCCGTGGGCACCCACATATGACCCACTTAATTGAATTACTTATATAAAAATATTATAATGATGCACTAGTACTTATAATAAATTATATGATCTACTACTAATCATAAATTGTTAAGAGGTTCTACTCCAAGATCGAACTTGTTCAATAATATTTGATATGATAGAGATATTTGAGAAAATAAATCCAACTTTATTAATTATCTAAATATTCTATTAAACTTAATATAGACTCATAGTACAAGTTACTAACTCTAATTTATTGTTAAAAGATTTTAATTGTATATTAGAGAATTTTGCCTTAAAATATGTATGTGCTTGAATAGTTGTTGAAATTTAATATACTTTTTATTTGATAGTGACAATGTATAGTAATCAATTATTTTTGTGCTATTTTTATTTAAAAATACTAGAAAATGGTCTTCATTTTCCGTTACAGTAGTAACTTCCAAAATAATTATTTTTGAACACATTATATGGACACCGTCGGTGACCTACACCATGTTGGATCTTGAATTGTCTTTCTTTGATATCGACCCATGAGGCCCAAACCTATAGTGACCCAACCCAAACTCAACTCACTCGCCCGTTTGACAAGTCTACCCGCCAGAGTATCATTTTATCTTGTAATTTGTCTATAGGTTGAGGAAGTACTAGTTAGATATAAGGTTGGAGATGGTGGAGCAAGGAGCATGTGGATGTGGATGGCGCTCATGCTCTTGTTTAACAGTGGAGGTGGTCTATTGGATCAGTTTGCAAAGGTGGTGGGTTATCACTAGTAGATCTATGTCCTATGTGATTGAGAGTTCATGTGTATTTATAGTCAAGGTGTGTCTAATATTTGTAGAGGGATGAAGACTTTTCTCTAAAATTGGCATGAGCACAAAGAGTCCAAATTGTTACTCATTTTGTTAGAAGTAGACAATTTTTATTCCAATCTGTTTGCATGTGTCCCTACCTATTAAATGGTAGGGTGTGGATTTTGTTTACTCAACATGTGACATCATCCAACATAAGGAGCAGTCTGTTCCTTGTTTAATTAGTAGCAGCAAATCTTAGGGCGAGCACAAATGGAATAGAAGGATCCACTCAACTCCCTTTAGTAACAGAGTGTTGTCCATCTTTACTTAAAAGTACCCAATGCGTTCTCAATTTGCCGTCGATTGTGAGTTAATAATCATAATTTCCTACTATGATCGAAATTCTAGATTTTATAGCCTCTAAACTACAAACTGAAACATTATTAAATTTAAAAAATGTGCCTAATTTTATTTATGATAATTTATAAAAACATTATTTCTCATAACGGGGGATACCATATTTGATTTAGCTGTCATAATTTATTTATTTTTGAATGATTCAAAAGCAAGTATCTTCAAAAAGAGATTACTAAGAAATTGTATAAATTAAAGAAAAAGATGAAGATACTAATTTTAAGTGTTCCTATAATGACGTCGATATTTTTGAAGAGTAAAAAAACTTAACACTTGAGGTTTGAATAAGGGATTTGAAGGAAAACAAAACTTCAAAGACCTGGAATCATTAATTTGTACCTTAAGGCCAAAATTGACTAGGTTACAATAGGGATCAATTTCTACCTATATATGTTATTCTACTCCAAGAGACTGTTATGACAGATGTTGGGTTTGTTTCCACCCCTATGGATTATCATATCAAGGCTCCTCTTGGATAAGCTACTTCCTGGTCAAGAAAAATATCAGCAAATTGTTAAAAAATCGATCTACCTAACTATTACTCGACCTGACACAACCTATGATGTGGAGTAGTGCACCCCTATAACAAATTTGGTGTAGCATTCAACATATTCTTCACTATATCAAGTGTTCTCCAAGAAGAAGACTATTCTACAAACTGTTTTAAGAGAAGACCATCACTATTTTTGGATATGATGATGCAAATTGGCCGAGATACCAAAAACCATCAGTCTATATCTAGATTTTGTTTCATGATTGGGGATCACCTAGTTTCCTAGAGAAGCAAAAAAATAATCAGTAATTTCTCACTCTAGCACTAAAGCTGAATATCATGCAATGTACCACACCTATTGTGATCTTCAATGGGTATGATCTATTTTGACAGAATTTGGGATCTCTTGTCAAACTTTAGCTAGTCTTTATTATGACAATCAAGTTGCTATTCATATTACCAATAATCTACCTTTCCACGAACATACAGAACACATCGAAGTTGATCATCATTATGTATGGGATCTCCAAGATGATTGTGACTCCTCATGTATAGACTGATGACCAAATTGTTGATATCTTTACTAAATCACTTCCTCCATCACTTTTTCAATATAAAGGTGACAAGTTGGGACTGCAAATATCAACTCTCCATCTTGAGGGGGAGTGTTAGCATTAGTGGTTTATTCTTATTTCTTGTTAATTGGGCTTCATCTCATTGTATCTGAAATTCGTATTGCTATGTAAGTACACTTAAGTGAGGATCTATCTACCCATTTAAGTATATATATGTATTCCTAGACTCGTATATATAAGATACTAGGACATATTTACATACTACTGAATATATGGTTATTGCTTTCTACACATATGAATGGAGAGGAGAGGAATAAGTTATATGTATAAAGTTGTGTTTAAACTTGTTTAACTAATAATGACCTCTCTTGGATGCATTTTCCATTTCTTGACTAATTGAATTGAAATGAGATCTACTTGGAGCATAATTGAGGACAATGGAGAGGAGAGGAAAAGTTCTATGTATAAAGTTGCGTTCAAACTTGATTAATCAATACACACCTCTCTTAGATGCATTTTCCATTTCTTGACTAATTGAATTGAAATGAGATCTAATTGGAGCATACTTGAGGATAGGTTCATTTAAGCTTGGGATGGTGATGAAGCCATATGTTGGGTATTCATCAGTTATCTATATGCCCATTATCTATGTTAAGATTGTTGAATAGCATGCCTATTTCGCAATAAATGCAAATTATGTAAAATGCACTTATGGATATATTATTTTCTTGATTTTGTAGGTACTTGAGTCCAAATGAGGGGTGAGAGATAATGGAGGAGTTTAGGAGACCACAATAGTCACCTTCAATCCACCCAAGAAGGCTCAAAGGTTGCATTGATGCAAAAGGATTCATGGATGAACAAGTGAAGAATGAGAGTGCAGTAGAAAGCCCTCAACTGGTCGCTCTACCGAGGAATGACCATTCTCCAAAGCTCAAAATCACAAGACTTGACATAGTTGAAGATAGAGTCAGTGTGATAGATCTGTACAAGTTGCACAACCGTCCATCAACCTAATATTTTTCATCTTTCCCACCACAAATGTTTTGACCCAATCTGGTCATTCTACCCAGCCATAGGCACAATCGTTATATCCCAATAACAATCATGCCACTCCTCATTCAACACAGCCTTTACACCTACAACAATCCCTTTTCCCAACTTCACATCACATTTTGCCATGAAATCCATTTCCACTGAGACCATTTTCAGTTGCCATGATTTTTCCATCTCCAATGAACCACAACTATGGTGGGGAACAATTTGCCCCTCAAACCCCAATACAGTCTGCACACTATTATATCAAATTTCCCCTCACTTTCCCTATACACCCCAGACACCTATATAAACATTAATGGAAACTAGAGTGATAGGGTTAGTTTCTCTTAGCATTCATAAACTCCACCTCTCACCTATCCCATTTCACTTAGCACTCATAACCTCTACCTATCTCCCACCTATAGCAATTCAACTTTCACCTCCCATTTCCACCCAAATCCCTAGGTTTTCTACGATTTTGACCATATTTCACCACCCCTATATGCCATTAACCTTTGGAGGAGTGACGATTTTGTGCATGCAACAAGTGGAGATGAAAAATATGTCCACTCTATCGACATCGATAGCTACATCTTCTTATTTCCCGTATCTTTTTGTGTTTTCTTATATCAGAAATAGGCAGGCCTCTTTTGTGGCTATTTTGGGGAATAATATGAGACTCTGATACCATGTCATGGGAAACATTCATGTATAACAATTATTATTGTTCCTGAGTGCAATGATCTTGTTTTTTCTCTCACCATACCTTTTTCTTTAGTGTTTGAGTTATGGAACCACATAAGATATGCAGAAAAGAGGGGTTTGGAAGCTTCAAAGGGAAATCCTCCTAAATCCACTTGTGGGAACTTAGCTACTTTTTCTATCCACCTTTCTTCCCTTATGTTACACTATCCTTAGGTGTGATACCTAAGTATGTAGGCGAGTCTCCCATTTTATACTTGGAAAAGATCTTGTTTAAAGTTAGATAGGGGGCAATAGGAGGTGAAAACCCTTATCCTACATAGTATACCAACCGTTTCCACCAAGCACTAGGAGAACCACACCTAGAGATCTAGACTCCAGTTGATCTTGATTTGTGTTCACTTATACCCTAGTGAATTGAGCCTAATAAGGTTGTATAAAGTGTAATTTAGGGACTAGTTCCCCTAAATACACTCTATGCCATCAATGACCCACTAGTAGTCTATAGGGATCATAATGAACATCTAGCTTATTGTTTGGTTTTGTATGAATTAAATTGGATGTTGATTGAATATTATCCTTATGCAAGGGGTATTATCCCATATCCCCTAAATAATTTACTCCTCTAATTAATTGTTAAAATCTTAATTCTTAGTGTTTCCCGGTTTAGCTTTCTTTCTTTCTTGCTAGCCAAATTTCCTAGTAAATGTGAATTTTCTTTTATAGGGATACTCAATTTGTGCTTGGTGTTATTTGAGTTGGTTATTTATTGAATGATTTAGCCTAGTTCTGATTTTCCTTATTTAGAAAATTGATTTTCTTGGTTGCTAAACTAGTGTAGTTAACTCCTCTTGCTAGTTTGATTCATAATTAAGACTCTTGTTATATATACAACTCTACTTGTCATTGATAAGTTATGTTTCAATATTTCCTTCTCTAGTTTCTTATCACGTAGATAATCAATCGTAACCAACTTTAAATCACCCTAATCCCTGATACTAGGAAACGAAAGAACCCCTTAAATCTAGTGCTTTATCCATCAATGTGGTTTGAACCCTGAGCCACTTATACAATATATCCCAAACATGTGTGCTTGTTGATCCATGTGTGAGAGTGTTCTAATTAGGGCTACATATTGTGAGCCTTATGCTTAGGCACACCAGAATTTATTTATTATAGATACTTAATTGCTTGTGCAAGTGCAATTTGTAAGCATCGATGTGTTATTAGAAACATAAATGTCACCATGTATGGATGATTTTCAACAAACTTTTATTCCATTATTTGAATAAGCATGAGTGCTAGACTTTGTTGATATATCAAACTAATTGTTTTCAGTTTTTTCTACATATACACTCTCATATCTGAGAAGGTTTATCATACTCAAAGGAATGTTTCAACACACATATTCTAAAAAACCTTCCAAAACACGCCTTTATAATGGAGGGTCATACTTGAAATATATAAAGTTGAACACCATTAAAAAATCCCACATTTATGGAACCTTGGGCACAAAAACTTTGAAATATCTAATCCAATTTTTGCCTCCACTAAGAGCTATCAATTTCTTCTGACCACCCTTATCACAAGAAATCTTGAATCCAATTCATTGCAACTTCCATGCCAAAAATGTAGATTGATATCCTTTCCCCTTTTGACCACACGAAGTCACTATTATATAAGATTTCAATGGTGCATGTCACTTTTTTTGTTTTTTCATATATGTTTAAGGGATTTCACTAACTCAAGAATTACTCTTTTCATGATTTTAAATTTTCTCTTAACTTAGTGTGCTTAAGAACTATACGATAAGTAAATTTATTACTACCTCCTTCTATTGTACTTATGATCCATATTTGATGATTCTAGCACAATTGAAAATGATAATTAACATTATATTAACAATATATGATCCACTCTTAAGGGAGGTAAATCTGGCACAACTATTTTCTAACAAGTATTATGTTTTCATCTTGATATCCAATATCTATGAACCATGAGAAATTTCCAATACCAATTTTTAAGTTATTATTTATTCTCAATTCCATTCTAATACTTAACCAAGGTTATTCAAGGATATCTTTTGGCACACATAGGATCTCATTTTAAAATCTAATGACTTAAAACCAATTATTATAAGGATACTTATTATGTTCACCAATATCCCAAAAAATGAGCACAATGAGATAGAAAGATGTGCATTTTTTAAAGTAGAAGGAGATAAGAACACCTATTACAATCATAGGTGAATTATACTATTACAATCATAGGTGATTTATACTCTTATACATACACACTAACAATTCCTTCTAATCCAAAATGGAAACATGGAAGGGAAAAAACCAAGAATTAAAGTGTGTCACAACCATTTTAATAAACTTAATGTAGAAGTGTAAGGCCCTGACATAGACAAACCTAAAAATATTCAAAACAATCATAATTGGATGTTCAATTACCTTAATTGAATGTTTGATTTAATTTTAAATAAATTTGTTAAGTAGGTATTATTAATTGTAGCAAATTGCACCTTATCTACCCTAATTTAATTTCCTTATAGGTAATGGACTAAACTACAAGTACACCATAATATGAGGGTCCAATTGAAATATATGTGCAAATTACATAAACTTATTTTCTACTTCATTTCATTATTTATTTATCTATGAAATCAATTGGTCAAGAGAAAATATTAATTTGACTTCAGTTGCACCTTGATTGTCGTGGTATTGTAATTTTGTGTACATTGTTGATTAATATGAAAATTCACCATAGTTGAAGATATAATTACATTTTTCATTTCATAATATATGATTGCATTTTATCTTTCATATCCATGCTTGAGTTTATGGTTGTTGGATGCTTTAAAAGAAACTTTAGTTTCAACCCCTGATTTCTAACCTAGACTAGATGATCAAGTTGCCTTTGTTGATCTGTGAGGGTCAATATCCTAGATCCTACCTAGCATTGATATTTCGGATATCTATGGACAATGGCGGACATCTATATAGTATCCCTCATGGTTTGACCATGGATATGTTTATGGATGGTGGAGGGTCAATATTGTCTTAAAAGTACACCACAAAAGACCTCATTTGTGGCCTAGATGGATTGTCTTTTTGGACCTTGATAGGCCAATGATCTAGATTATATAGATCCACATAAAATGACCCTTTATAGTTCATGTTCTGGTGAATAACTTCAACATCCCTAGCGACTATGTTTCAGATCAAAGCGCATAGTTACCCCTTTCATCTTTACCACTTAATACCATGTTATAGGTGTGGATAGATTAGACTTTTGATCCATATAATACATATAAATAACCACCCTCAAACTCTATGCTCATTCTTCCTATCAAGCTAACTTCTATAAATAGGGAGTAGGATATCTAGACCTTGAAAACATTGTCTTGTGGGTTGATATCTTGGATCAAGTGCTTGCATGCACTTGCATGTTGATGATTCAAGGTTTTGTGGTGGTTTCTAGCTTCTATAGCTTATTTCCAACCATATTTGATGTATGTTATACCCTATATGATCTATTTTATCTTGATTTTTCTCCCATACAATACCTTGGTACGAGCTCCATGCATTCCCATGGTGGAAACTAGCTAATCTGGCTAAAGCACCTCTTTTTTCATCTTTTTGGCCTAGTTTGTTTGACTGAACTTACAAAAATCATCTTGGAGTTTGATTAGATTACCTGGACATGGACATGATACTTACTGAGGATTTCGTTATCACATTTTCCTCACCTCTTAGGTTGTGTTTGATACGTGGTGAAAAAGTTGATGGTGATAGGGATGGTGATGGTGAAGGGAAAGCGGATGGTGATGGTGATGGTGATGGTAAAGTTATTAAAATGTGTTATCTGATAACATGTACATGGTGATAGTGATAGGAATGGGGGGTTTTAAATGTTGTTTGTCACGTGGTTATAGGGACGGTGACGGGAATTTTTTTATAAAAAATACCCTACGCAAGTAACAATCATATTTATTAGGACGTTATTTTTATATGTTTCTAAATAAGTAGTAGAGTCTTGAAAGAAACATCTTTTGACATGATTCATGATGTTTTTCCATGGTGACAAAAATTGATCAAATTTCACCATGGATTCACCATGATTCCCTATCACCATGGCCACCAAACGACATTTTTTTGTTTCACCATCATTCCCCTCCCCATGATTCATCATGTAACAAGCACACCCTTAAGGTGAGTGATATAGACTTAGTTGGATTCTGATATCTACTTGATACATGCAATCCCTAATATTGCCCTAGTTTTGTTTAATATGCTAAAATTAAACATATCATGGACTGGTTTGCTAAGTTATGAGCTAAAAATGAATTGATATATCTTACCCTACTTGTGTTTTGGTGATTCATGATGGTATTATGACATATGATTATTGTTATGTATGCCTAGATATCCTATCATGTGATGATTGAGATGGAATATTACATAAAGGATTTGATTAATATATATAAGGCATCTTGCAATTTATTCTATTTCACTCAGTTGTGAGATAATGAGGAAACATAATTAATGTCTAGAGAAAGACATTACTCAATGACATATCTCTTCAAGTAGTGACTTGAACAATGAGATCATACATATGTCAAGAGTATGTACATTCTTAATATATCCCTAGTCATAAAATATTGTGGAAGGTTGATAGACAACAGTGGCAGTCATGACAGGTGATATCAAACCAAGCATATAGATACTTATTAGGGAACGATGTATTGGAAAGACCCACCTTGAGAGTGACACATGGAAACCATATAGGTGGTCATATTCATCTCTCATAGTGAAGGTGGCGATTGTGGTTCTTAGACCTAAAATCACTACACTCATCACATGTCATTCAGTATATTTTGACATCAGTCAATGTAACTCTAAATAAGGATTTCCATAATGTCATGATTGGGTAGTTGTGACACATGGGGTTTGACTGTGAGTGATGTAGATGAGATTTGTCCCTCCTACTGGAGTTTGATATCCTAGCCACTTGATAAGCGAGACTAAAAAACGTAAGCGCATGCACATGTGGATCTATAAATGATATTGAGGTCACATATTTCTCACACAATCTGCTCTAGGTTCAAGGAGCATGGATTGAACATTGATAGGATCACGATTCCATGCCTCGATTTCATTTTGGATATCAGAGACAAAGGAATTATACAATCACTATAAAACCTTACATAGATTGTAGGTTGAAGTTTTTCACCAATTTCAATTCACATGGGTAGCACTGATGTGTGACTAGGAACTACTCTTTACTTGTGATGTAATAAACTAGTTATGGGCATTCACTGCCAACGTGACATGGGACATATAGGGTCACACACATAGGACACACCTAGAATACGAATTTAATCATGAATAATGATTCAATTCATTACTAAAGTGTTTTGGTATTAAATTTAAGCAACAAATCAATTGATTGGACTCCCAATTGATCGGCTTAAGTGTTGAAATGACCGGTTTGAGTGTCAGGTTGATTAGAAATTGAATTGGCTAAGTTGTAGCTGAACCGGGGAGCAAACTGACCACTTCACATAGTGAACTGAATGAATCGGGTCGCCAACTGGCCATTTGATTGAATGAGATGCCCAGTTTTTGGAGAAATTCAATTGTATCAATGATTAGTTCTGATGTCAAGTTGTGCATTAATTGGATTCGAAATCTCAATTCATATGCAATTGAAAAACATGGTAAAATGACCAATTTTCTGAGTGAACGGATTGGTTGGCATGCCAACTGACTAGTTTGCTTAGCAAACCAACCGGTTCGCCTGTCAAAGTTTGTGAATTTTGTGATTTACCAGCCCCTTCCACTCCCACACATACTGGGAACCCCGACCCCAACCCCTCCTATAAATAGACAGGTACTAGGGGCTTCCCAGTGACACAACTTAATTGCCTCTAACAATTATTGTCCACTCTGGTTGTAGTAACCAATAGAGAGCTCGAGCAAGTCCTACCCAATAAAGAGAGAGATAGCAAGGGAGAACAATTGTGGGAGAGCAAGTTGGTGACTAGTACACCAACGGGAGGGACAACTCGTTTGTGTATGTTCTAGTAGAATGATAGGAGTTCTAGAGATTGTGCAGACCAAAGAAGGGAGGCGGGATGGGGTTTAGGGACCTGAAGGCTTTCAACCAGGCATTGTTAGCTAAGCAGGGGTGGAGGTTGGCGGTCCATGGGGATTCTCTCGCTGCTCAAATTCTGAAGGCCAAGTACTACAAGTCATCTTCTGTGTTGCACACTAGGTTGGGGGGCAATCCTAGTTTTACATGGAGGAGCATTTTAGGGGAACTGCAACAAGTAAAGGAGGGTCTTAGATGGAAGGTGGGTGATGGAAGGGACATTCACATCTATCGGGAGAGGTGGGTTCCCCACCTTAGGGGCACGGTGCACATGTATTTGGTAAGCGGGTCAGAGGAGTATACATGGGTGAGTGACTTGATCTGCATGGAGACGGGACAGTGGAGGAGGGAAGCGGTGGAGGAGTGTTTTCCCAGTCACATAGCTAGGACTATCCTCAACATTCTGCTTCCCTAGTGGAGTGTGAAGGATAGCCTCTTCTGGGATAGGGAAAGCAATAGGAATTTTTTTTTCAGAAGTGCCTACCATCTCATGAGGGTGGGTGTTGATTTAGGGGAGGGGGAAGACGGGGAGATATGGAGGAGGTTGTGGAAGGAAAGTTGGCCGTCGAAGATGAAACACTTCATCTGGAGAGCACTGAGGAACATTCTCCCCACCATGACAGAGCTGTAGAGGAAACAGGTGACTCAGAGTGATGGTTTCCATCATTGCAGACAGCGGGAGGACACGGCACACGCTTTGCTTCACTGTGAGTTAGCACGGAAAGTTTGGTCTACCGGAGAGTTCAACTGTCCGGGACAGTTGAACTTTTATGATATTGGGAGCTTTGTGAGTAGTCTCCTGGATGAGGTGGATAGCAGGCGAAAGGAGGAGGGTGCGGCTCTTCTCTGGGCCACGTGGATGACCCGGAACAAATACATCTTCGACGATCACCCTCCTTTCATTTCAGGCCTAGCAGCGAGCTTCATCGACCTTGTGAGGGAGCATGCATGTTACCAGACGGCGGTGAGCAGATCAGCAGGATACCCTTCTCTGCCTGGATCCGCATCTTGGCGTCGTCCCCCTTCGAGCTGCATTAAGATCAATATGGACGCCTCCATCACCTTAGCAGGAGAGTGTGGCTGCGGCGTAGCCATACGGGACGACCACAGATAGCTACAGTGGACCTTCCAATGTCGATTGGAGCATTCGTACTCGGTGCTTAGTGTGGAGGGTATGACTATTCTAAAAGGCATGCAGTTTGTGCTTGGGAAGGATTTTACAGATGTGGTTGTGGAGACAGACTGCCTTCTTCTGGTGGAGGCCGTACGTAAGGGATATGGCGGTCGCGACTACGAGCACATCATCGCCCGGGACATCACCGAGCTCTGTTCTAGTTTTCTTTCTTTTGATTTTTGTTTTGTTAGGAGGTAAGGAAATAGAGTAGCCCACGCCTTAGCCTCACTCGCCTATCATTTTGTTAACCCTCTCAGTGTTTGGGAGGGGTTTGATGATTGGATCCTTGTACTCATTGCAGACGATTTGATTTCTTAATAAAATGGCAGGCGCCCTTTATCAAAAAATAGGAGTTCTAGGTAGTTTGTGTGGACTACTATAGAGGCAAGGAGGTCATTTTCTACCTCTAGGAGGACAACATCAGGTCATTGTCTGTGGTGGAAACTAGGATCTGCTCAGACGCATCCAAGTGCATATAGGAGTGTTGCATTACTACAACGAGTTATAGTCACTGGACTTGCTCTAGGACCATGTATGAACTCGTTAAACCATCATTTCCACTACATAGTTGTTGACGAGATCTTTTTGTTACGGCAAATAAGGATAGAAAAAAAATTTGTTGCCTACTTTGTGCCTGATATTTCCCAGCAGTGGTGTTAGAGACACAACAATTTATTATGATTTGGGATAATCAATATGATCGGATTTTTGGTTTTCATCATATATTTATTGCATTTGATGTGCATACTTGAACTTCTTAATGTATATATTTGATCAAAGACCAAATATAATCCCAAACTAATATATATATATATATATATATATAGAGAGAGAGAGAGAGAGAGAGTCAGGCTAGAATACACTCGAGTGTACAGATCGCACGAATACACTCAAGTATGTTTGCATATCAAGACTATTTTTTGTAAAATATAAATCATTGATCTTCATCGTCATACTATAACTAGGATACATACCAAATTTGAGCCCATTTGGATGAGTGTAAGTCACTCATCCAAGGATAACAAAATTGACGCGCGAAACTAATTTGAAATGCATAATTTTTGCGGTCTTCATAACATGAGCTATACATCTCCAAATGTGCTCAAGATTTGTGTATGAGTTGTTCACGAGATGTTTAATAAGATCAATAGATTAGATTTTCAAAAAAAAATATTGCATCATGAAAAA
This sequence comes from Alisma plantago-aquatica, assembly GCA_963693085.1. Lineage (NCBI taxonomy): Eukaryota > Viridiplantae > Streptophyta > Magnoliopsida > Alismatales > Alismataceae > Alisma > Alisma plantago-aquatica. The sequence continues at coordinate 795,962,193 of OY856411.1, forward strand.
CTACTTGAGTGTATTCCGCTTCGGATACACTCGAGTGTATTCTAGCCTGACTCTCTCTCTCTCTCTCTCTCTCTATATATATATATATATATATATATATATATGCAATTTACACGCATCACCCTAAAAGTGAGTTTTGATGGTGGATGTTTATCATGGTTATGGCCAATAATCTAAACATTTGTGTGTGGTTGGATGATTTGTTTTGTGCATCTTTTATCTCAATTTGCATATTGAGCCTCTACCTTCTTCTTCCCAATATAAAAGTATTATTCTTACCTACCTTTGTTGTATCTAAAGGTTTCTTATTACCATATAATAAGTTCAATAGTGATAGGAAAGTTTCTATTCTTACAATGAAAAAGATGATGATCACATCAGGTGAGCCGACCGTTTCACATGACGATCCAATCGATTGGAGGATCGAGGAGGGAAAAATGCAGGAGGAGTGAACCGACCAGTTGGTGGACCTAACTTATTGTTTGGAGGTGTCCAAAAATCAATTGGACTGGAGGCCAGATGGGCATTTTGGGAGACCAACTGACCAGATAAGAGGTGAGATGACCAGTTCAAGGGTTGAATCGGTCAATCCTGATTGGCAAGCTCAAATCTACACCAACAATAGGTTCATGCATGATATGTATAACTAGATGGTAATAATTCCTTGTTGCTCCAAGGAATTATAATAGATATGGCCATAACCATCATTAGTGTTTTACATTGCATGTTTACATTGTGGCATATAGCATGTATATGATACACAGTAGTATTTGGTGAATGGATATGTATATGTATATGTATATATATGTATATATATATATATATATATATATATATATATATATATATATATATACATACATACATATATATAATCCTTCAATCAAACATATTAAGTCTAAGATGCTTTCTACTAGTGACCCACATGTAAATCTTGATTGAATAAGCATGGGAACTCCAAGGGTGATGTGTTGTCTATATCATGGAAGTGTGATGGTAATAATGTGGGCCTGCCAAGCAGGGTGCATTATTATCGTCTCGACTTTTGGGTCAGGATTAACTAAGTGACCTTAATGAGATTAAGCACGATGGGCATACAGATAACTATGGTAAAGAGTTACACATATTATCTATCCAAGAATTGCATAAGATGCAATTAACAAACATTGCCTACCTTAATAATGGATTATAGACGTTGGCGTTGGCTAGGTAATAATTGTTTTGGATCTTGGCACATAAGAATTTTGTTCACTGCAATCTTCTGAATTGATAATTGAGGGTTGCCAATTTGATCAAAATAATGAGAGTTATAACTAATTAAAGACCTATTTAACATCATCAATTTTAGATCAAATAAAACCAAAGCAAATGAAAAATGATCTTTTAACAAAATTGAAAAATATTTTGTAGAATCGAATGGAAACACACAATGACAACTTTTCACTATGATTGGTCCTTGAGAAGGACAAGTTAAATGGGAATAACTTTCATGACTGGTTCAGGACACTGAGAATTGTTCTCACACAGGAGCACAAGCTCTATGTCTTGGAGACACCAGAGCTAGATCAACCCCATTCCAGTGCACCTAAGGCTGACAGGGATGCTTACAAGAAGCATACTAAAAATTTCATTGATGTCAAGTGTTTGATGTTATGATCCATGAACTATGAGTTGCAAAGGAAACATGAGAACATGGATGTTATTGAGATGGTCCACATATTAAGAACATGTTCTAAGATCAAGCAAGACTAGAGAGATTTGATGTCTCTAAGGCATTGTTCAAATGTAACATAGCAGAAGGAGATTCGGTAGGTCCTCATGTACTCAAGGTCATTGGGTATGTGGAGAACCTAGCTAGATTGGAATTCCCCTTCGGTCAAGAGTTAACCATTGATGTGATTTTGTAGTCTCTGTCAGAGTCATATAGTCAGTTTGTCATGAACTATAACATGAATGACTTTGACAAGTCATTGACAGAGTTATTAGGCATGTTGAGAATATTTTAGGTACAAATGAAGAAAGACAAGCTCGGGTCTGTGATGATGATCAACAAGACAAAGGGGAAGTCTAAAGGCAAATGCAAAGCTAAGAAGAGTTATAAAGCTAGATAGAAGCCCAAGTCTTCAGATCTCAAGGCAAAGGGAGGAGCAAAGAAGGGAGGCAATTGTCATCACTTTCACCAACCAGGACATTGAAAAAGGAAGTAGAGCAATTAAAGAAGAAGAAGAAGGAAGGGACAGAGGCCTCTACTTTAGGTATAAACGTTACAAGATCAATTTGATTATTTCTTCATCTTGGTATGAGATTGGATGTAGATCTAACATACGTCGATGTGTAGGATCTGAGAAGAAGTAAACCCTTTATTAAAGGGCAAGGATGGACTTTGCGGAGAAAGCGTTTCTATAGCTTTAGTCTACATTTAGAATTTATCTTCGCCCATTGGGCATGTAATAGAGTGAGTTGAAGTGCTATTTCATTACATCGATAATAGAAATATTTTCTTTATGCATCTTGTATGACAAGGATGATAATGAATAAAGAGTTTTTGATGGTTCTATTTCAAAGATGTGATTTTTTATGGCAATGCCCCAAACATCTAGTTATCTTTATATGAAGGATCTAAAGATGAATATTTATAACGTAAATACCAAATGATTATAATTGATAACTCAAACAATATGTAGTGTTGTTATCTAGAGAACATATATGAGAATTACATAACTAGAGTCCATATTGATGTTTATCTAGACTCTTTTGGTTATTGAACCAACAAGAGACATGCAAATCTCATTTATGAGTAGCATGACAAGCCACCTCTCACTAGGTGTAGTGGAGAAGAACAAGCATTCTATTAGTTCTTATACAAATTGATATATAAAGATCTTTTAGAGTAAATGCTACAACTAGTTATTTACACTTCATTACATTTACTGATGAAATTAGTTGATATAAGGTTTGTATTTGGTGAAATACAAACATGAATCTAGTGAATTGTTCAAGGAGATTATAAATGAAGTGTAACTTTGATACTTTGTCAAAAGTATTAAGAAACTTTGATATGATCAAATGTTGAATTACATCAATGGTTTGAGGACCTTCTAGAAAGATTGTGATAGTGTATCATAAGTCAAATCCACATGGAGCATGATGATGTATCTGAAAGAAAGAATTACATCTTGATGGATCATGATGTGATTATCATTTAATATAAATTTCTAATCTCCTCATGGATATATACTTTACACTAAAATAGTGTACTGTGATAAATGGTTTAAGAGACACCATATGAGATATGGTATGGGAATGTCCTGATATGTTTTAAGGATTGCAACTTATATAAAGAAAGTAGTTTCTTGAAAAGTTTATCCACAAACCATGATTGTTGAATGCTACCTTTAATCCTAATCTGACAACAATGTGTTTGTTGCTAGGATAACTGAGTTCCAAAAGAATCAGAAGGAGTAAAATTAGAACTTGAAAGGTTCGAGGTCAACAAAAGGTACAATGAGAATAATTGAGAATCACAAATTGTTGTGGAATCTCAAATTCCTTACAAAATATAGAACTTCATAGTTCTAGTAGAATACATCTGAGATTAAAAGATTGTGAATCCGATAACTTATATGGGTTTTTCATAAGATGATGAGACAACAAATCAACTAGAAGCTATGGAGAACTAGAATCTGAGAAGTGGCTTAAACGTTACTATGAAGTCCATGTACACTAACAAGGTATGACCTTGCTAGTACCACCTAAAGGGGTAAAACCCCAAAGGGTGTAGTTGTGTTTTCATTAAATGACCAACATGGATAACCTAAAAGGACATATTGGTTACAAAGGTTTTCAAATCAGTTCAAATTGTTGAACATGAAGAAATCCCTTCACTAGTGGTCATGCTTGTTATTGCAGCAAGTATAGACTATGAGATTTGGCTTATGAAGCCTAAAACTGCAATCCTTGAAAGGAATATATTGATAGGATGTGTACGTGACACAACCTAAAGGTTTATAACTTCATGAATGTAAATAAAATCTATAAGATACAAAGTTCAATCTAAGGTTGAGACAAGCACCTTAGAGATGAAATCTTTGTTTTGACAAGATGGTGAAAGAATTTGACTTGAATCAAGATAAAAGATGGAATATGTGATTACAAAATATTTAGTGGGAGCATATATAAATATTCCACATGTTGATGGGCAATAACATCTCAATATTGTTAGTATTGAGACCTGGAATGGAAAACACCTTCAACAATTAAGGATTGGGTGGAACATCCTATGTGATAGGGATTGAGATCTATCGAGATAGTTCTTGAAAGTTCCATGGCCAAAATATGATGTAACAACCCCACCCATAAGCAACCCCCATTTAAGGAAGGCTAAGAGGATGGTGTCGTTATCTAAAATAGGATCAACTAGTTTTGCAAATAATCAAAAAATAATTAATAAATTCTACCACAACTAAGCTTAAAGAAGGATAAAAAAATTCACATACCTTTCAAAAAATTAGCAGTTTGGAACTTTACCTATAGTAGAGTTCTATCTAACTAAATCCTATGACCTTTAATTATCTTTATTCTCCAAATGCCACTTTTAATGTTCATCCACGTTCATGTATTCCTAAAACGCCGACAAACAAAATGTCGGTCGGTATAACATATTATACTGGTATGTGGGAGAACCAAAATCTTGCACATATATTGCAACAACATATCCACATCAAATATTTGTTACCAATCAAAATGTATGTTTACATTATAACTTCCCAACCATTTTACCCATCCTATGGTATACCCTCTCTTACGGTTTAGTCCTTGCAATGGACTTTAGGCTACCTTCTCCATCCTGAGCTTGGTACCTTGTGGGCCACCTCTCCAGGTTCCACATAGTCTTCCCATCCAGGGCTTGACCACTTATGACCTTCCCTCCAGGACTTGGTCCTCATAAATCATAAATCATAAATCCAGAGATGGTATGCAGGTTCGGGCAAGTCATAAATAATTATATTGTGATAATCATAGTCACTTTATAGATTGCAGGAAATAAAGTCATACAAACATTTAATTTCAAGCAATCCGCATATCCTTAGAAATCATCGTGAAACTAAAGAGAGTAATCATAAATATAACCACATACCTGATTTTGAGATCTCAAAGAATCAAGCAAACTATCCAATCCAATCGGAAAGTTCAATTAACCAAATCAAGCATATCACTCAAGCAATCTGAGTCCTACAAAGCATGTATTATCTAGTCATTACTTACTCATCATAAACCATTTTATTGACCTAGGAATTCATTTTAGGGTTTCTAGGTTGAATTAGGGTTTCCTTAGGGTTTCTTAGATCTATTTCTAAATTTTTACATTTTAGGTCAACAAACCCTAAAACAACTTTTCTATGCATTAAACCCTAACTACTCAAATTATCCACATTAAATTACTTTATTCCAATTTGGCTTAGGATCATCATAACTCTGTCTTATTCATGGATTTTCAAAATAAAAACCATAAAAAGTCATACTCACCTAAATTAGGGTTTCTAAGCCCATTAATGCACTTTCATATACATGGAACCCTAAATTGAGCCCATTAAGCACAAAGATCTTCTTTTTGGATCTAAATCTTTTTTTATTAACAACATAAATTGTCCAAATAACTTTACTAAATGACATTAACATCAAAATTAGGGTTTTCCATTCATAAATCCATTAAAGGTAACAAATTCATCTACTTTTCAAATTGCAAATAGATTCAGGCTTTAATTATATTTTTATTGCATTCTACATATTTTTCTGATCAACTTTCATATATAACATGTCATTATTAGATAATCCTATAATTGGTTACGATTTTAGCAATAAGATCCTTTTCTGGCCAATCAGGGATCGCCACGTGATTATCCGTCTCACCTGAGTCGAGCCTGGACAATCGTCTCACGCCATGTCGACACCCGGACTCATGAGAAAACTCATTCGTGCACTAAAGAAACAACGTGAAAAGACCATAATAGGCTTGCCTCTTCTACACTTGCTTGAGGGCAGAGTAGACTTTTCACTGCCGATCATCTTCTACCTCTCGCCTTCCACTCACGCGAGATAGCAATCAACCAAGGAGTTGATCTTGCTTTCTGCTTCACTTGTGCGTAAGCCAAGACCACCAACCGCTCCGCCTCACCCTCGCTAACTTGACGAGCCTGTGAATTGGTCGGCTGCTGCTCCCAACTGTTGGGTCGAATCCATGTGATCTCTGGTGAGGAAACCCTTTGGACAAGGGTGAAGATCGTGATCAAAAACTAAATTGAAAGCATAGGTATGTTCGTTGGCTCCGCCAGGACTCACTGAGAGGTTCTATGCATTTGCATATGGGTTGTATAGCCCCCCTTATTTAGGGCAGGGTCAACAAGGAGTCCCAGATTGGGGAAACTCTAAGAATTCCTCCATAGGTATTAAATCCTATATCAACTCAAACTGGAATCCTCTCCCGAGTTTATCTAGATGATCTCCAAGCTCGCTCAGGCTCTGGTTCACGTGAAACTTGAGATCCAAGATCTCAGTTTCATGTTCCTCTTTGAGTCATGACTCAAGCGGGATGATATATGTGCACCATTGGATTTAAGATCCAACGGCTCCCATCTACGCGCCTTAATCCTTAAGTAAATCGGAATTATAAATAGGTGTGACATTTAATACTTTATTCATGATAATCAGTTCACTTTAAGATTATTACTAAAATCCTTATCTCTTCAACTGTTAATCATTTTGCTTCCAAATTTTAAGGGAACCTTCTTAATGACTTTATCTACATGTGTGTAAATTTGGAGTCCCAAATTTGAAAGTATAAGAGACTTTTCTTCATATGCAAGTTATCACTTAATAAGGCATATTTTATTCATATTTTCTCTCTCTTTCTCTTCTATTTCCTTTATTTGGATTCCTTTTATCCTTAGGAAATATGTGGAAGAGAAATCTAATCCATCATGAGCAAACACTCAACTTTCTAGAGAATTATACATATTTCTTAGCATTATCTTAATTTTCTTTTTCCTTTTTATTCATTATTAGATTTCTTTCCATTTTTCTTTTCTTTTTATCATATTGGACTTTCTATCTCAATAGGGTCCATGAAAACATTCATTCAAAGGACATATTACCAAAGAAATTCATTTATTATATATGAATTATAATCAGACATTTAATTGGAGAAATTTCATTTCAATCAATATAAACCCAAAAATTGGGGTTGTAACATATGAGTGCATACAATATCAAGATGTTGAAAGAGTTCAACATGAAGGATTCAATGAGACAGAATCTATCCATATAGATGGGAACAGTTTCTCCAGAATCTAATATTCCAATTCTTGGGAGGAATGGAAAAATAGAGATGCCATATGCACTAGAAAATGATTCTATCATGTGTTCTATATAATGTACTCATCCCATAAGTCTTATATGTGTTGTACATGACAAGATGATATTAGTTTCCAATGAGGGTCATTGGAATGTCATTAAAAGATATCCATTAGTACTTGAGTAAGACTAAAGGATAAGTTTCTATACTATGGCAACTAGGAAGAGTTGGGTGTAAAGGGTTACACTGAGGTAAGCTTCTGAAATGATAGAGAATTATCATAATATAAAATGTGTTTAATTTTAAGAAAAGAGTTCTGAGTTGGAAGGGTTCCAAAATATAGTCCATTGATCAATTCTACAACATAATTCAAGTATCCTAGTGTTATGAACACAAGAGTGGATACTATATGAATCTAGAAGTTCGTATGGATGAACTTAAAGATGTTCCAACCATTGATGACAAAGTAGAGATATTGTGACAACAATGGAGCTACTGGTTTGGAAAGGAATATCATATTGCTTATTATGAAAGTTCCATCTCATACAAAATATCATGCAACGAATAGATGAGGAACATGCAATATACATATTGGAAGCAAAGTGTTTCTAACTCGTTGGATTATCACTTGCACAGTAGAAACATGATGGTCATGTTTAAATCACTGAGAATAAGATTTGTGGGTGATTGGCTCTAAGTGCTAGTGGGAGTATATTGGTATGTATGCCCAGAGAGCCAATCATATGATGATTGAGATGGCATATTACATAAAGGATTTGATTATTATATATAAGGCAAGCTTCCAATTTATTCTATTTCACTCAGTTATGAGATAATGAGGAAACATAATGAATGTATAAAGAAGGACATTACTCAATGGTGCATGTCTTCAAGTACGTGACTTGAACAATGAGATCATATGGATGTTAAGAGTATGTACATTCTTGATATCTCCCTAGTTGGATGTTACTGTGGAATGTTGATAGACATCAGTAACACATAAAACTAGAGTGTGTGTTGGTTTACGACAAAATCTCATCAGTCATGATATGTGATATCAAACCAAGAACATAGATAATGGTTAGGGAACATTGTATGGGACAAACCCACCTTGAGAGTGACACATGAAAACCATATCGGTGGTCATATTCATCTCTCATAGTGAAGGTGGTGATTGTGATTCTTAGACTTAAAATCACTACACTCACTACATGTCGTTCGATATACTTTGACATCATCCAACGTAACCCTAAATAAGGATTGTCATAACAATGATGATTGGGTAGTTGTGACACATGGGGGTTGATTGTGAGTGATGTAGATGGGATTTGTCTCTCTTACTGGAGTTTGATATCTTGTCCACTTGATAAGCAAGATTGAGAAACACATGTGCATGCACATGTGGATCAATATTTGATATTAAGGTCACATATATTTCAGACAATATGCTCTAGGTTCAAGAAACATGGATTAAACATTAAGAGGATGATGATTCCATGCCTCGAGATCATTCCAGATATCAAAGATAAAGGAATTATACAATCCCTATAACACCTTACATAGATTGTAGGTTGAAGTTGTTCTCCAACTTTTGATTCACTTGGGTAGCACTGATATGTGACTAGGCACCACTCTTTGCATGTGATGTAATAAACTAGTTATGGACATTCACTACCAACGTGACATGGAATCTATAGGGTCACACAAATAGGATACATCTAGAATAGGAATTTATTCATGAATGCTAATTGATTTCATTACCAAAGTGTTTGGGTATTCAATTTAAGCAACAAATCAACTGGACTCCCAGCCGACCGGCTTAAGTGTTTAAATGACCGGTTGGAGTGTCATGTTGATTAGAAATTGAAGTGGCTGAGTTTTGTCTAAACTGGGGAGCGAATCGACCGGGTTGGGTCGCCAACCAATCGTTTGGTTGAGAAAGACATCTGATTCATGGAGAAATTTGATTGTATCAAGGATTAGTGATGGCATCTTGTTGTGCATTAATTGGATTTGAATTGCTAATTCATATGTGATTGGGAAACATGGCGAAATGACCAGTTTGCTGAGAAAATTGATAGGATCGCATTGCAACCGACCAGTTCTCCTCTTACAGGTTGCGAATTTTGTGATATTCCCGACCCTTCCACTCTCACATAAACTGGGAACCCAAACCCTCACCCCTCCTATAAATAGAGGGGTATTGGGGACTTCCCAGTGACACAACTCAATTTCCTATGACAATTGTTGTCCTCTCTAGTTGTGGTAACCAATAGAGAGCTCGAGCAAGTCCTACCCGATAAAGGGAGGGATAGCAAGGGAGAACAATTGTGGGAGAGCAAGTTGGTGACTAGTACACTAATGAGAGGGACAACTCCTTCATGTCTATCCTAGTAGAATGACATAAGTTCTAGGTTATCAGTGTAGACTACTATAGAGGAGAGGAGGTGTTCTCTGCCGATAGGACAATGTCATGTTGATGTCCATGGTGGAGACTAGGAGTTGCTCAGATGAGTCCAAGTGCAAATAGGAGTGGTGTACTACTACAACAAGTTATAGTTGATGGACTTGCTCCAGGATCAGGTATGAACTTGTTAAACCATCCTTTCTGTTACATAGTTGTTGACGCAATCTTTTTGTTATGAGAAATAAGGATATAATTGTTTTTTATTTCCGCTACCTACTCACTGCCCATTATTTCCCTAGAATGATATGCAGAGGATTGGATGTGAAATACATACAATGTTGCCCTAAAAAGGTTCCTTTCCAGGCATTTTGATATCATATTGTTGGAGAAGGAAATATGTAACATCATATAATATTTTCATGTCTTTCTAATATGGATTTAGGATGATTTCTTAACTACTATTATTCTAGAATTTCATTGTACATATAATTGCAGTCTAAAAGTAACTGATTTCTGCATAAAAATTGCTCTTTTTCCTTTTTTACATCATGTTGGACAAATAATAAAAAATTAATCCTATTTGTTTGGGAATGCTTCTAATATGATTATAAGAGGCTTTCCTAAATGTTAGGTTGTTGCAAAAATTTTTGGTAATATGATTCACTATCTAAAGATGGCTTATTATGCTAAGAATGCCCCTTTTGTGCTTAATTTACATTTAGCGCAATTTTTTCATACTTTTGATCTTTAATCTAAAATTTAGCATGGTGTTTTGTTACTTCCATGAGTGATAAATCATAATTGATGGTGATTATGAGATTTTCTGTATGGGTTTGGGCTTGGCATGCCCCAAAATGATAGTTCGGGCCTTGTTATGACCAATGTTGGTAAGATTGTGCTTAATGTGTCCAGGAATGATGGTTTAGGTCTAGTTATTCCAATAATGGTAAAATTAGGCTCTATGTTCCCTAGCATGATGGTTTGGGCCTTTTATGGCCAATGTTGGTATTTTTGGATTTGATGTTTTCTAATATGATGATTTGGATCTTCTCATGGTCGAGGATGAATGTTGAGCTTGATGTTCCCTAATGTAATAGGTTGGGCCTTGGTATATCCATGAATGCTAATGTCATGATTTTTGGGTAACTTTATATGCATTGTGACATGTTTTATATCATATAGATCTGCTTGTCATTGAATTAGGCCATAATACATCTATATACCTTGACTGTATCTTGATTGGTACATCGACATCTTGTGATATATGATGATTGGTACATCATATATTGTGATGTATTATGAATAGTGTGTCAACATATTTTGATGTGTGGTGATTAGTGTGTCACCATATTGTGATGTATGACGGTTGGTGTGTTAGTTGCTTGTGATGTACCATGGTTGGTGTATATGCATCTTATGATGTATCATGGTTGGTTTGTTGGCATCCTGACATGGTGTTGTGTTGTACGTTACATGTTTCACAGGTATCCCAATATGGTTGGTCGTAATATCTTGTAGGGGGTTACAAAAGACTTAACATTATCATGCAAGTAATTAAGTTAGATTTTCCTGGTTAGATTATCTTGTCATATTATATTACATGCTCATACCGATCTTCTCGTACATGCAAGTATATCCTCATCGCTCCTATGCTACATATGTTGTGGTTATAACATTTATAGATATTTTTACTTATTGAATATATCATGTGTGGGTTTTATTATTTTTGTATTATTAATAATAATTTGCTTGTAAGAAATAAGAACTCTATATTTTTCTATATCATATCACAGGGACATGGGTCACACCCTCGTGTTTATCCATGGTTTTTAGGTAGCTAATCATGTGATCAGAGATTGAGTGGGAGTAGTTGTTCTTAGATGATCAATAATAGCTTGGAGATTGACAATGCTCTCTTGGTGTTGTGTTTTAGAGTTGTCCATGTACTCTCAAGTCTAGGCAGGGTGGATTTGATTGGATATAATGTATGACTCGAGTTTTTGGCATGTATGCCTTGTGTAGACGTACATGATGTAATTCGATATGGTAGATATATGATTTTGTACCTGTTGTGATAGGGATCATAGGGCATGATGTAAGGTTACATTTCTATAAAGAATGAAAAATGAAGGACCTTTTTCACTTTACTCTTGATCATGGATCAAAAAAGTTATTTTAGTGTTTCTATACCTTCGTCTTTTTTTAGGCAAGCAAGTGGGACAACAAAATTCTCTTAAGAATGGATTATATCAAAGTAGAATACAAGTAGTGTAACAAGTTTTGCCACTAATCCTTTTTTGATGGAAAAACATCTCTACAAATGATGATTAATTATTGATCAATCGGCACTTTGTTTTGAGTAATCTCACTTTCCTGTGATTGGGTATCACATTTTATGGTAACACATATTAACTTTTCTGAGACTATAGGGAAAAAGGATGTTGTGTTTGTTCTTATATGTTCGCCATGTCTAACCATCATTTATGGTCATGTATATATGGTTGGTTCATATAAAGAGCATGCTTAGAACAATTATGTAACTCTAGGAGATGGCAAGCGATAGAGAGTATTAGAGGAGAGAATATATGAGGCAAGGATACAGAAATCTACACCGTCTATCTTGGGCCCTACAAGAGAATTTGATATGGCCTTGTAGGCAATGTTTGGGCAACTAACTTTGACTATCATACAATTGGTTGAACGAGTACCCATTTTATCCCCTAGGGTATTGTTGCCATGTGGATATCAAGTCCTATGAATATATTTGTGTGATTGAAAAGTGTTGGTGCTTTGGAGTAAGTTGGCATAATGGATCCAAAATATGTGGTTTTATGGTTGATAGAGTTGGAGGAGGCATTTAGGATCTTGGTCATTGTGGAAGAAGTAAGATCAAGCATGTGATATATCTGTTGAAATGTAGTTCTAGCCACAAGTGGACCATTGAGGAGGATAAGTGGCCTAGTGACGCAATCAGATAGGTAGATTTTAGGAAGGAGTTTGAGGGAAGATACTACCCTAGTTGCATCTAAATGAGATATGTCACAATTTGAGTAGTTTTGTTCAAGAATGTTGTTGGTATATGATTATTAGGTGTAGTTCATGGATTTTTTGAGTTTTTGGCCTCATCTTACATCCATAGAAAGAGAAAGGATTAGGATTCTTGAGAATAGCTTAGAAGTTGAGTTGGTACATTTGATGTCTACATTGGAGTCTTATGAGAAGTTTTCCACCTTTTTGGAGGAAGTCAGGAGGACAAAGAGGACAATGGTGAACCTTTATTGTGTTGATTCCAAAAATAGTTATGCTCTAACTCATAGTCACCAGTCTAGTAGTGATATGAAATAAAAGTTTTATATGTAACAACAACAACAATATCAACATGGATCAAAAACATCTACGTTGGGGACATAGTTTCAGTAACAGTGGTCCCTATGTAAGGCATGAGAAGATAGTTTTCCTTTGCATGGGGCAAATAGTTATATATCGATGTGAGTAATATGGTTTTATAGGCCAAATAAGGGAGACTTTGTGGGTTTTGTAACAAAATTCACTTAGGCCCCTACCAGTTTTATATATTGATGTAATTTCAATTTGAATAGATTGGGAATGTGAAGATTATTGTCTTCATCTCAACTAGGAGGTGACACAACAGCCAAGGTAGAGCTAGTAGATCTCACAAAAGTACATTTTCTATGTAAGTGGTATAAGACAAGGTTGGTCCTCATAATTAGGGTCTTTGGGATGATCAGGAAGATCTCAAGGTCGTGGAAGTCTACAAACAACAACTAGGTTCTATGTTATGAGTCAGCTTAAGGATCCATTAGTTGTGGTAGGATAGATGGAATCTCTTTCAATATGACAAATCTAAATTTTCTTATGTATTTCTTTTGGGTTAACCAAGGTGTGATCATATGTTGTATAAGAGAGGGATATAGTCTTTGTAAGGTTGTTGTGACAGGTTAGGGAGACACATCAGATCCATAGCTTGAGGTGTGTGGGTAGTACCCTTCCTTGTCCTTACTATTTGCTAATAACTAAATGAAGAACATGACACAAACAATATGCATACTAATTGAACTTATTAGTTGGATACCATGATGAGCTATTCAAGTATTGATAGAAAGTTAGTATTTGAACTCCCTCATTCTTCTTCTTCTGAGTAATCTGACCAAGTAGTCCACTAAGAAACACCCCTAGAGTAAAATAATGAAATATATTCATGCTATTTAGAAACTAATCTTGATGATGATGTGGTATCATAAGCCATACCTAAGTGTGATCAATATAGGGTTACATTATTTTTTTACTTGCTTTTTACCTTAGCTCTAGATTTTGGGTGTGTAATCCAGGTTAGAGTTTATGGTTGTAAGGCCCCTAACTCATATTTAACTTCTAAAGTTCTTAGTTATCACAATTGTATGTTTCATTATCTTAAGTTAATGTTTTATTTGGTTACCAAAGAAACAATTAATGTTTTATTTCGTTATTTAATCAATGGATTGAGTACAATTCTAAATTGAAGAAAAATGAACATTATATACCCTACTTTCATGTTTCCTTGTAGGTTATGGACAAAATTGCAAATCCAACATAATACAAGGATTAATTTGTGAGTTATCCCAAAGTATTTGAACGTATCTCCTTCATTTTATACTTGGTTTATCTATGATACAATTGTTAAAGAGATAGCCTTAATTTGGATTCAATTGCACCATGATTTCCCCAATATAGCCAATATAGGTAATTTGTGGATTAACATGCAAATTCAGTATGATTGAGGATATTATTATGATTTTGAGTTCAAATTATATGATTAATTGTTCTATTTTGTATCCATGCATTATTTGACCGTCTATAGATGCTTTTGAAATAGGATTATATGTGATTTCAACCCTTGGTTTATAACCTAGCCTATATGATCGAGTTACCTTATTTATCCATGACGGTAGATAGCCTAGAGTTGATAAGTGTGTGCACATATTTGCTAGTTCAAGTCACAAGTAGTATAGTGTTGGGTCGAATCCATAGAGAGCCAATGCAATTCCATATAATGTAATTTTAGTTTAACATGAAATTCAAAAGAAGAGAAATTTGATTAGTTGTTTAAATCATAAATTAAATAGAATTTGTAATGAATATATCTCAAATGATCAAGTTAAAGGAATGAATTTTGTACCCAAAAAACCTATTAATTACATGATGAACAATTGTACATATTAGATCCCCTTCTCTCTCTTGTCCACATCTCACATGGCATTATAATAAATGGTGGAATTATAATAAATGTGTTTCTCCAAAATAATTGCGCAGGTATCTAGGTTTGCTTATCTTTCAACACATTATCCTAGGACTAGATTTTAAGCTATCATAGCTCGTTCCTGAAAAATCATAAATGCACCTTTGTTTTTTAACTAGGAGACTATAGCATGCAGAAACTTCTATCAACTTTCATGTAACAGAGGTTTATCTCTACTTGTCCTCCAGTAATTTTGTATTCTTTCAAGGTGTGAATTTGGAGAATTAGAAAATCATGGCCATCAATTCTCATCTGAACAATTATTAGACAAAAGAGTGCAAAAGTAGAATATTGAAAGTTGATACTCATCACTGAATAATAGGTATCATTTAGGTACTAAATATAGGGGAGATTACTCCATAATGATGGGTAATGCCTCCAATGTAGGTGAACATCATGAAATCAAGAGTATACATAGAGTAACTAAGATTAAACAGATCTAAAGAAGAAATCAATAATATAAAAGTATTGTAGAGGAGTTATCCTCTACATAGAAGATGCTCTTGGTGATTTCAAGGGATGGATAGAAAGAGATTTTCCTCCAAGTCCTTCTTTGTTCTTCCTTTCTGCCTCCTCTTTTGTCCATCATGTTTGAACGGAACCAACTAAGAGAGGTACCCCAAAAATTGTATCCTCTCCCTTTATATGTTTACACTTATTTGATACTACACATCATGCACCAAGTCGTGCATGTCGTGCACCTGATCAATTGATTGTGTTTGAATGAAAACAACTGAGAGAGGTACCCCAAAAAATTTGTCATCTCCCTTTATATGTTTACACTTGTATGATACTACACATCATGCACCAGTTCGTGCATGTCGTGCACCTCATTAGTTGCCAAGATCGAGCTCAAATATTTCTTGGCATGTTGTGCTATTGAAGGTACATAGTGTGCAGAAAATCATGAGAAACATTTACTGGTAAGATTGCACATTGTTCCATAGACATGCATGTCGTGCATGTGGATGGTTGCTAAGAGAAATTCTACCGGAGTGGTGCACGACACACTCAGATGGTGCATCTTGTGTGCATTGGAGTTGTTGTTGTTGTTGGGATCCCTTGGGATCATGCATGGCGTGCATGAGAATGCACACCCGATGCTACTAATTTGGTGAAGTCGGGGAAGCTCATGTGTGAATGCATGTTGTGCACCTCATAGTACATGTCATACAGCTACATGTCAAATCTACACACAAACTATATGTGCTTTCTTTGTGTTGATGAGGGTGATATTAGTTACAAGTGAACTAAAATTCATATAATTTGTACTAAATACACCCTCTATTAGTCTAAATGATAGAATAGAGGGTAATTACCTATATAATCAATTGCTGACTTTCTAGCCAAAGTTTTGGAATTTAAGCCATATATATCATGAGTTTGGGGCACAAAAAATACTATGATCGACTTTCATCCAATAACCCCAAGATTAAGTTGCTTCTTGTCATCAAGCAATAAAACCCATTAAAGATTCATACTCTCTGGGTTACTAACATGAATGACAAATGTTATTATTTGGAGTGTGACTCTTTTCAAGTAAGATGAACAACCCATACTGCCCCATTCTCAAGAATCCACCCATTCTATGAGGTTTACCTTCAAATAATAACCACAAGATTCATGTCTAGGTACTCTTTATATCATATCAACTTCATCTATTTATTTTTGTATGAAAGAACTCTAGCATGAAACATGTGACACATTGTATGCTTTTTCATTTGAGCTCAAGGTACCGAACAGCCGAGACTGAACCGGAAATCTAACTAGGCTGGCATACAAGTGGATTGTTATTTCCTTGCTTCCAAATTCTTAAGAACCTACATTTCAGTTCAAGTTTTGACAAAGCACCTAACCATCTTGATTGATCGGTGTTTTAAGCTAGATTAGAATACTAATTGGGTAACTTATAGCATTATCACCAATCATATGAAAATAGTTAGGGGATGATGCTAAATAGGAGTTTCTCTAAGTGGTTCCTCAAGTTATATAATGAAGAACTCAAGGTAAGTTGATTTAGGAAGATAACAGGGAGGGATGACTCTTTATCCCAAGAGAAATTATTGCTACATTGATTTCATTTTCACAGAAATATTCACTTCAGCACTCATGTCTTTCAATCAATTGTGACACCACAACAATTTCATATCAAAAAATTTACTTTTAGTTGCATTTAAAATTGTACCATGATCATCTTATCATAATCTCAATAATATGAAGGACTAAGTTAGGCAATGGAATGCATGATGAACTAGATGAAAATTTTAACTACATACCCATTTTACAAGATATTTCATGGAGAAAAAGAATTAAAATACACACATGTTTGATACAATGAACTCATAGTTTCCTAATCACACAAGAATATTTAAACATGCTTATACATAATGCAAAAAATACACAACATAAAACTAATTAAAAAAAATGTGTATTGCATAGTTCAAACTAGGAATATGAGAAATGATACAATGTAACATGATAGGTAGGAAGGCATTGTGATAGATAAGGTGCACAAACATAAAAGACAACAAAACAAATAGTGGAAAGATAAAATAAAAGTCTAGATTCCATCCCATCCCAAGATTATTTGTAAGAATGTTTACACGACAAGAATAAGCTTTTGCAAGGGACCATTGTATGCTCACTATGGGGGATTTGAGGTCAAAGGACCCTAGATGTATATTGGCCAATGGGTCTAGTGGTAAGTTGTCTCTTCAAGGACAAATGAAGGAGCATATGGGTTGGGTGGTCTTATCGGTTGATTTGTCAGGCATCCATCTGACTAAGGATAGTAGATATGTCCTAGTACTAGATGTGCCAAGCCTGGATCTCTATGACATGTGATCGATACTCGCTAACTGCCGTTGAAAAGAGGTAGACATGAAGATATAAATTTAATGGTAGTCATGAATGGACTAGGTCTACTTTGTTTGGGTCCCGAAGGGGAAAAGTATTGACAGGGCTAGAGGCATTGAAGAAGTATTGATGACATCTATTGTAGGGATCTTGGGAGAAATAAAATAGTGAAATAAAATTTTCTCGAGAATTTTTTGAGAAGAATCTGTATAATGTAACAAAATCATATTAGGGTTTACAGTTTATACCTTATCATGAAACAGGTTTGGACAATTCAACTTGTAATTCTTAAAGTAGATTTGGACCCTCCAATTTAATTCTCTTTTGATTTTTTTGGATCAGCAATTAGAACCCATTTCTGGTGTCTTCGACACTTTGAGAATCACATTGGGATGTGTGTTCAGTGGTTCATCATGAAATCTACTATTGATATTCAGTGGAAAATTATCAGATTTCACCAACGAATGGCATAAATCTTAGCGTCACATAGTTGGCTTTGTTAACCCAAGAAGTTGTCTCTGATGGATCACTCCATTCTACGGTTGACGTGTGTGGTGGATCGCATCGTTACACCTTGGAGATATTATCCTCAATTTATGTGCTCTATATGGCATATTGCACCATTCTGCCATGAACAATTGTGGTGGAACATGTCATTCTGTCATGGAGTTTGTCTCCTCAATTGGCATGTCGCCAGTGAAGATCTTTGTCCAAGATAAATTTGTTGTGTGAACTTGTCTACACGGTATTTAGGCAATCACTTAAAGATGGCCTAGAGTTGCTACTCTTCTCCTCTCCCTCTTAGATGCTCGAATTTTATCATATGGTTTCTCAAACCTTGAAGGAAATAATGGAAAAATTAAAGGTGTGGAGGGTTAGGGTTTCCCAAATCCTATTTTTCTATTCTATGTATTCCCTCAATGAACAAGGGAATCCACCATGCACTTGGTCCTACAGGAGGCACCTTCTATGAAACCTAGTTCCATGTGAACTCGCTTCATTTATCGAGGTGCATATCCCTGACTTATGGATATTAATTTTCAATGTTTGGATCCACGTTTATTTCCAAGTCCTTAAAACTTACTTTTAGGTACATGGATATATTGCAACAATCAAAATAAGGTCAAATTCAACCTTTCTTAAAACTACTCTACATATGACTCTATAGGAACCATACTATGTTGTCAATGGATGATCCATAAGCAATGAGTGATGTCTAGACACATATAATTCTACCCAAGTACCCAAGTAGGAGGATTAGTCTGACAAGACTAACCATCAACAGTTAGTGTTATCATGTTGTATAATTTGTTGTCACATATATCCACATTGAACTAGAGGCATGAACACATCATCCTTATTATGATCAATATAAGTTCCTTGATCTCCAATTGGACTAACAAGATACATATGAGCTCAATATCATATACTCACCACCATTGGAGGCTTTACTGGTCACAATAAAAGTAAGGATTTATAACTATGATGAGAATAAGGCTTGTTTGGTGTTTGATGACAATGTAATAATACGAGGACAAGATATGATATTCAAAGGTATTTTGGACATTTCACTAATCTAATGCATGACGGATGAAATTAAGACATGTATTATGTTTTGATGATATATATGTAAGAAGTCAAAGAACTTTGGTGAAGTTTATAGTTGGAATGACCTAAGGAACCTCTAGTGCAAGAAGCAGGAAGTAGATGTTGGTGTATATACCCTAGAAGCAAATCATTAGATGATGGCTATGGGGAAATATTGTAATTTTGATTTGATTCATAATGGAAATTCCAATTTATTGATTCACATTTAATCACTACAATATTAATGTACATAATATGTGTCCCTAGGATGCTTGGTTCATAGCAATCGTACTTCAATTACGTGACTTGAACATGATATCCTAATGGATGATAAGAATTATATTCTTGAATGTACCAAGTCAAGTGTTATTGTGGAATTAACAACAATAATGCACATGCGACTTGTATGCGTGGTGACTAATGATCATGTCTCATAGGTCATAGGTATTGGATACAAAGTTAGACACATAGGTACTTGTTAGAGAACAAGTGTACTGGAAAAGTCCGCCTTGAGAGTGATTCATCAACCGTTATATAAGAGTCAAGATCAACACTAAAAATTTGATAGTGGTGTTGTGGTATTTCAACCTAAAGGCACTATAATACTGATGTCATAATCATTATGCTTCCACATTTCTCAACATGATCTCAAAGAAGGTTTCCATAAGGGTAGTGATTAGGCATGATGAGAACCATGTTACAAATAGTGATGATGTAGAAGGAATTTGTTCATCCCATATAACATGCAATATCCAATGTCTCTTGATAAGTGAGACGATACAAATGTATGGCTATAATGCATTGGGCTCTAAATATGCACAAAAGGGCTTCAAAATGGTCCAAACATGGAGAACATGGCCCATTTTTCCTAATCTGACTTAACTAGAATTCCTCTAAGCATGACTAATATTCATGTAGATACTTACAAAAATTTAGGGTGTGACAGAATGGGTGGAGAGAAGTGAGGAGGGAAATAATACAAGAGAGGAAGTAAAGCAGAGAGCAGAGGGATGTGAAAAGGGAGGTGAGGTAGGGAAAGGAGAGAGGATGGAAGTGAATGAAATAAATAAACACACATATAGAAAAATAGTATGTATACTAGGCTGAAGAAGAGGTGCATTTCATACAAAAACATGAGAGTAAGTACATAAACAAGACACATTGCATGTAAAGCACATGGGAAATCATCAAAAGTAGACTCTGATTTCCAGAAAGATGCACACACTACAGTGAGAATATGATGTGTATATAAAAAGGCAGTATGTGAATTAGCCCAAAGAAGAGATGCATTTTATGCAAAAGAATGTATCTAATCACCATGTGTCAATCTCCAACTGTTAGAGAATAATAGTAGATGAAGAATCCCAAAGAAGAGACGCATTGCATGCAAAAATATGTGTGTACCAAAAGAGACACATTGCATATAATCATCAAAAGTAGGAGCCAAATCTATGAAAGATGGAACGTTGTAGCCAAAATACGTGGTGCATATAGATAATGGTAGGTACATTAGCACAAGAAAAAGGTACATTTCATGCAAAAGTATGCCTAATCACCAAAAAGAGGCCACAATCTCGGTTATTTCAGAAAGATAGTAGGCATATGAGCCCAATAAAGATGCACATTTCAAGCAAAAACATGTATGTAATTACCAAAAAATGGTACATTGCATGTAAAAACATACACGAGATCAATGAATCACCAAAAGTAGGTGCCAAATCCCCAAAGGATGGACACATTCCATGAAAATAATGTACATAATTACCAAAAGGTGACACGTTGCATGTAAAGAATGCACAAAACCACTAAAAGCAAATGCCAAATCTCGAAAGGATGAGACACATTTCATTTAAAAGCATGTGTGTAATTATCAAAAATAGGTGCATTAAATGTAAAGCATATGCAAAATTGCCAAAGCAGGTGCCAAGTCTCCAAAACGATACAAATTTTGTGCCAAATAATGCATGTAATCACCAAAAAGAGGCATCAAGTATTCAATTGCTACACGAAGTAGTAAGCTCTTGAGCTCAAGGAAAAAACACATTTCATACACAATTATATGGTTAATTATCAAACAGAGGCGCATCACATGTAAGGCATACGTGAAATCACCAAAAGACGCCAAACTCTAAAATATGTATATGGCATGAAAAAGTATGTGGATAATCACCAAAAAGAAAACAGCATAATATGAGAGCAAGAGGAGAGAGAGTGTGCAGGTGGTAGAGTGCAATTGTGGCAGAAGGTGTGGGTGTGAGTGTGAGTGTGAGGGAGGGGGGAGGGAGGGATGGGTGTGTGTGTTAGGAGTGGAAGACAGAGAGGGAGGGAGGGAGGGAGGGAACAGTGTAAGTGGTAGGAATGGTAGAGGGGGAGAGAGAGGGGAAATTGGGCTGGCAGGTGGTAGGGAATAGATGGCATGTGGTGGCGGACAGAGACATGTGGTGGGGACGGACTAAATTTTGGGCCCGCTCACACCCTCTCACTCGCAGCAAAACCACCCAGCTAAACCACTCCCTTGCACCACTCTTTGAAACCAACGTTAAGAAAAGTGACATTAGAGGTCAGAAATGTACTAGTGATATTTTTCATTGATGCCACTTTCTACCGATTTATCCTCCACCACCTTCCCTCTTGTTGTATTCTTCATTTTTTTCTTACTTTTTAGGAGAGAGGAAAATTAAAAGAGGAGGAAAGTGAGGAGGGAGAGGAGGGAAGTAAGGGAGAAAGGAGAGAATTGATGATAGATGATGAGAGAAATAATGGGAAGAGGAGGGAAGTCGTGAAAAAAGAGGGAAGTAATGAGAGTAGCATAGAGGACGGAAACTATGAAAAAAGAGGAGGGAAGTATGAGGAAAGAAGAGGGAATGAATGAGGGAAGAAGAGAGTAATGAGAGTAGGCACATATTCAACATTTTGGTCACATTTTAGCTATCTGTGGGTGTGCCTATTGATGGTGAATAGGAACCTACATATGGTAATTTCTACGCGTCCAGATGTGGTTATAAGCGCCCAAACATGATGGCACATGCCCATAAAAGGGGTTTTACGCACCCATGAAAGTTGACACATGCACACATTGCATATCGGTGCCCAAACATGTTGGTATGCGCCTATGAAAGGGGTCACACACTCATAAATTGTATAAGTGTCCAAATAGTGAGGCTAGCGCAATCACTTGTATGAGGATACACCCATTAATGGGTATACGCGCCTAAACATGTTGATATGCGCCCATAAAAGGGTTTACACACACTATAAAAGTTGATGCACACATTGTGTATCAATGCCCAAACATATTGACTGCTCCCATAAAAGAGGTCATGTGCCCATAAATTGATTTAAGCATCCAAATAATGAGGCTAACATGGTCACTTACAAGAGGATAAGTGCTCAAAAATAAGTGTACGCACACAAACATATTGATATGTGTCGATGAAAGGTTATACGAGCCCACAAGTGGTTTATAGGCGCCCAAAAGATGGTTATTATGTCCATTAGTTTCTAATTGGTTCAAAGGTTGCAAGACGAAGTTTGGAAAAGGAAGGTTACAAATGTATGCGGCAAGGAATGGGATATGCACATTTAAAATGGGTTATTTGAACCCAAAACGCATTTTACATGCTCATAAATTGGTTATACCTTGAAATATGGGTTATACGCACTCAAAAATAGGTTATATGCACCCAAAAATGGAATACATGTGCCCGAAAAAAGTTATGCGCGTCCAGAAAGTGGTTAGTACGTCTATTTATTGAATTGTAAAACAAGCTTGTAATACGCAGCCAAAATGTATACATGCCCACAAGGGGTTGGTTCGCGAACAAAAATTTTCAAAATAGAAAATGACAAATGCATCTATTTGCATAATTATGATTTTGAACTACTCTTGCTAATTGATACACATGAGGCCACTAGTGTGGATGTGCCCACTGATGTGAATATTGATACACGCCCATAAATGTTGATATGTGTCCATAAATATTAATATGTGCCCAAATAATAGTAATCAACGCCCACTAATAAGGTTAATACGATCACTAACATGAGGATATGCACCCAAACAAGATGATACACACCCATAAAAGTTGATATCTATACACACTAACAATGTATCAAGCGCCCAAACATGTTCATACGCGCCCAACAATGTGACATATGTGCCAAAATATTGTTCATATGCGCCCACAATGCTCATTGATGTCCAAAATACAGAAGGGAACAAAACCCAAATGAATTTGATACACGCCATAATGTAGAATCTACGCACAAACATGTTCATAAGCACCCACGAATGAATATTTATCTATACTACTATACTACTATAAAAAGAGTGAATCTTTTTGTCAATTTTCGACAATGTCATTTTCAACAACTCCAAAAAGCCTAAGCCAATCAGAACACAGTATTTTTGAAATCATGTCCTCTCCTTGTTTCTCTCTCTTCTGAGATTTTTTCACAATTTTTTGCAAAAGAAAAGGTACGTAACACCAGCCACGCACGACCCCAACTTCCGATCAAGTAGTTACTCACGCCTCCCTTTTCTGTACACAACAATACATCGACACACCCCACGTTCTGCCACCTCCATGTGTCTTTCCACGTTTTTATAGCCCCATCATATGTCAACCCTCAACTCAAACAACCCGACAACAAAAATATCGCATAAAATTCTTTGTAAGTAAGAATCATTATCCTATTTTTTTCGCCGCTCCCTTCCCATTATATCCAGCTACTTTCTAATTATCTCTTCGTTCTGTTCTCATCCTATCCTCTGTCTCACGATATGACCAACTAACAAGTCCATTCCCCACGTTCCAGTTTCCCCCCACTTTCTGATGTCTTTAAAATTAACCACCTCTCTATTCTCACGCCCACGACCTTGTCTACGATCCCATCTCCAGCTAATTACCCGCCCCACCCCGCTAGACCCTTCTCTATCCTTCCCCTTAACACATCTTATAATCTCTACTCTGTTCATTTTGCATCTCTGTACATAGATAAAAGACGACCATTAGGAGAGAGTAGGTTTATGCCCATGTTGACGGCTGCGATAAAGGAGAAGGGCTGAAATCAAGGAGAATAGGTCTGTTCTCGAAGATCCTAACACAGTGAAGCGTAAGAAAGTAATGTTAAGCGCTACTGCCGCTTTCCGATATTCATTGTCTATGCCCAGTTCAATGCTGGTTGAATACTGTTGGTATATATATTGTTGGTATCTTAGATCTTTCCTTCAGTTGTGTCGCACTCAACTTCACTCCAGTCATTGTGTCTACAAGGGTGGTCAGAATTAGCAGATGAAATGCCTTCAATCGCATTTTTGGTGGTTCTTTCTATTATGTACAGTTGAAGAGAGCATCTCTATGCATCGCAAAGGTCGACTCCAACACTCGTCCAGAATTGACGAATAACAACTAAAGTTTGAAGGGTGCTACATGAGTCCTGGAATCTGAGATTGTCAACTGTGCATTGTGCACACTCCCTAGCTAACTATGTTTTTTTCCTTGATTCGATATAATCTATCCTTTGAAAAACTTTGTTAATATAATATCTCTCATAATAACTATTTTTTTCTTTCACAACAACCCCGGCGACAATCATCTTGACGGAATCGACAACTATAAACTTTGTGAATCAAATATTCACAGGTAAGACGATGCAATTATTGGTCATACATTGTACATAATCGAGGAATACAGCGCAGCTACCAACTACTGTAATGTGCGAGCTTGGCAACTGTCTATCGTGCATACTCCCTAGCTGACTATGTTTTTCCCTTGATTCGTTATCATCTCTCATTTGAAAAACTTTTGTATTATAATATCTCTCATGATAACTATCTTTTTCTTTCGCGACAGACCCATCGTCATTCATCTTAACGGAATCGACAACTACAAACTTTCTGGATCAAATATTCATAGGTAAGCCGATGCAATTATTGGTCATACATCGTATATAATCAAGGAATCACACCGCAACTACCAGTTACTGTAATGTGCGAACTTGTTTACCAGATTACACTTTTTTCGTAAATCTTTTTCTTCAAACTAACAGTCTAACACCGTGCACCTTGTTTGTAAGCATTTATAATGCAGCGTTTCATGTCTTTCATGAACAACACAAACATTGATAGTTATTATTTACATTTAACGCCATGATGATGAAACAAATCTGTAACCATGAGGCCACAACCCCGTCATTTAGGCCGTTTCGTACTTGTGTCACAATTTGTTTAATTATGTGACATAATTTCATAACCAACTTAGTCAACAACACATGTCTTCATCCGATAAGATTTCACCCACTCCTTCCAATAAAAATCATTTACTCATGGTGCCTGTGTCGAGTACTTCACAGGAAATACCACAAGATTTGTGAAAGAAGACATATCATGTGTGCATTTCCAGTTCAACAACCAATCAGTTGTTGCATACAGATCTTGCATTTTAGAAACTTGTCACATTTTCCAACACGATGCCAAATAGGGGACAGTTGATATATACGAAGGTCTGTTAAACATGTATGCCACCACCTACTTTGTTTTCCTTTACCTTCTACTTATCATCATTGTCATTGTTACTGTTCACTTCCAGGTGGCATACGTGGACTATGCATGGAGTAAATCCACGAAGGCGAATCCAGTCTGAGCGCACCTAAATTTAAGGCCATGAACATGGTGAAGGAAACTCGATCAGGACATTGACTGCGGTTTTAAGTCTGTGTGGGAGTCTGTTGGCACCTAGCATGTTTGTATCTTAGTTGTACCGATGAGTCCTCTAGAAGATCGACTTGAACTGTATTTGGGGGTTTAATGTTGCACAAATAAAGGATGTAGAAAACAACAAACTCATGCCATCTAACACTTCTTCATCCTCCACGCTTGAGTATTCTTCCTTCTTAATATGGTTGAAACGATGTTTGTATAGGAATCATCATAAACATCAAATTCTGATTTGCACACACTATTCAAACTTATATTTCTGTTTCTCTTTATTTTTTTATCGTACTGCAGGTTCTTCATGAATACCTCCAGTCCTTACCGTCGGCTTGGATTTTGACATGAAAACAATGATGAGATAGACAATACAGTTCACTCATGGTAAATATTTTTATACTTTATATTTATATGTCACTCAACCTGGGAAGTTTAATTAAGTAAAACTTTAGAAGCAAAACACGCTGTGTTTTAGATGCCTATCACTTGATTTTGTAATAATAAAAACTGCGACTTGTTATGTATGACATCTCAATAATATTTGGACAAAGAAAAAACTTTATCTATCAATTTCTTCACTGTATGATCAATTATGTATCAAACTAAAGCACTAATCATAACACACATGTGTCATGTCCATTAGGAAGCTGAAAACCCGTCTTTGTAGTCCACAAAAAATATGGATGCCTAGGATACCTAGCCTTATTTAACGCTTTCTTTAATGTGATATAACTACTTAATACTGGTGTTTACATGTACTTATGGTTAGACACTTGCATTGGACAACAATGACATGTTGAACGGTAGACAACCAACATGCTATCCCTCATTTTCTATTAGGGTAAGGTGATGTAGTAAGTAATTTGGATCTTATAATAAAGTCGTTACATCCTTGTTCCAACTGCGAGTCATCATTTTGGAGTTAATATTCTCTATGTTATAGGAGGTATCCCTCACAAGTCCAGGACAAGCAAAAATAGATAATTGAACCTTTTTAAAGTCTTAAGAAACATCACAAACATGTTAACCACTTTTGTGTTTGCATATCTTCCTCCTTACAACAGTCCCAATCCTTTGTATCCTACACAATACACATTGTTAATATCATGAGAAATGGGATCGAATATTTTCTCATACTTGTGTAAAGGTTGTCATTACAAGTGTTAGAATAAGTAATATCTTTTCATACATTGCTTAACCGTTTGCGTACACATGCATATTTATTTCTTCATAATCCATTCATTTATAGACATTTTCCTTCTCAAATTGTAAACAAAAATTTATTTCCTTGAGATAATGAAATGTGTAAGTGAAAATACATTCATTATTTTTGTGGTTTGTCAAAACATGATATTGTTAGTCTACTTTATTCAGGTTACATCCACACAATAGATCGGTTGAAATATTTTATTTCCAAACCCTCATTAATTTGACATGAAAAATAATTATTACAAACTTTATCACTACGTTCATGTGGTTTTTTTAAGATAAATAGTGTACACAATCATTTATCTTCATACTTTTATTTGTACAAGCTATGATTAGAATGTAAAGTATGGGACATTAAAAACTCAAAAGGCATCTATATATGTATTTTATCTTTTATTTATTTTATTCTACTTTAAATATTGTGGGAGTTATTATTTCTCATTTAAATCAAATGTATTAATCATGAATTTTCCAGAAAATGTTCATCTCAAGGATTGTTATACAACCTTCGATGCATTATCTTATATATATATATATATATATATATATATATACTAAAAATAGCAATAACACTCTTATCCAAATATAAATATATCATAGGTTTGCAAAAATAAAACTATTTTATTTTACAATGAAAATATTTTTATTGTAACAACGATGTTTATTTTTATATCTTATAAACAATATGCATGCTTCCTAATCAATTAATTTACTTTCAAACAAGTATAAATTACAAATTCTCAATGCATACTTTTCATTTAAAATAATAGATATTTTTGTTTTTACAAATTTTATTAAATATCTTGGTTTTATTACAACATTTCCCTTTTTGTTTTCCTAATAATATCTAACCAATCACAAGCAAGCCTCTTGCAGTTCACACATACTCCTTGATTTTTCTTCCAAAAAAGTTTACCATGTAATTTGTGTTTCTTCATGCATATATTCATCCTCTACTGCCATGTTAGGCATCACGAACAACTTGAGTTATCCTGCTCCTTCATGTTTTTGAAAAAGTATAGGAAAAGAATATTCAAGTTGATCAATTTCACAAGTTTTCAATTTCTTTATGATTTTGTAGTGAAACATATATATGCAATGTTTTATTGTAAACAATTGCTATGAGAAATGACTTGTGTGAGTGATCACGTTTATGCCATGTAAGGATTGGAATCAGAAAGCAATAAGGTAATATCCTGAACAAAATAACACATTTTATCTTATATAAGTTTAATTTGTTTATTGCAAGTATCACTAATATGGATCATTAAAGCCCCTTGATTTTGTACATGCATAAAATTCAAGTACCGTTAATGTGATCCTATTAAAATACAATACATTTAAAATATTACATTATTTTAAGTAGGTACGATGATGTAATTTATTAATATTTTAATTTCTAAATGCTAATGTACAACTTTCAAAATGTGATTTTAAAAATTATTTATTGTATATTTAATTTATATAATATTTTACGTGCATGTGTACGTGTGTGTTTACTAGTACGCTCAAACATGTTGATATACACACCCACTAATGCTTAATACGCTCCCAAATATATTGATATGTGCCCTCATCACCACTTCCCTGCATTACTGCCCACATCACTTCTCTCATTTCATTACTTCCCTCATTCTTCTCCTCTCCCTCCTTTGATTCCCTTCCCTTTCCACATTATTTCCCTCCTAATTTTTCTCCTCTTCCTCCACACCATACTCATTTTATAGTTCGCATCATTTTTTTCTTAAAAGTTTATCAATCTTAATCTTATCGGAATATAATTTTACAGGGAATCTAATGGCTTTTATTTTGTCAAAATCTTCGTCATAGATTAAAAATTATACAAAATAAATCCATCTCTCTTCTTCCTCTCTCCTACTCGTTCTCTCTCTCCAACCATCACTCATGTCACCTCATATTTACTCTGCAATGTCATTGCTGCATCACCCTCCTAAACCTGCCAGTACCACTACTCCAAAAGACAACTTCTCAACTCTTTGAAAATCACTATCTAAAAAGATGGAACTTCTCAAAATTTTCAATACCACCATTCACCCCGTGTAATAGGACATGTGTAATAGGGCATGATCGGTTTATGCGCGTGACCGGATCATTTTCGTAAATCTTAAACACTGCGGCCAAATGATTCACCGCAGGAGCATGCGTCTGAACAACCATTGAAAACCAGAAAAGAAGGCAAAGCCCGGGCATTCTTTGATATGCATACTATGGCTTGAAACTCAATCCTTGGTACAAGTGACCATCAAACTGTATACATATATATATATATACCTAAAGAACTCTATCCTGTACTAACACATTTTTTTACTATGAGCGTTCATTGGCACCTCAATTTCTATAAAATTGAGAAAAGGCATATCGCTAAGTTATGAACTCAAATTGAAGTGGTCGGTGGACAGCTCAGCTAGACAATCGAACTTCCAAGTCATGTTTGACCTAGAAGGTGCAATAAATTCGGATTTCCTTCTAAACACGAGCTGAAGCTTCCAGACTATACATTGGCTATTAGCATATGTACAACATGGCAGGAGCTTAAGCTGCATCGCATATTTGCCATGTACTTCATTGACTTGAATCTAGACCCCGTCCAGTATATGAAAAAGGGCAATTGCATTCAGATTATTATACTATATCTATGGACACCAACTTTCTTTATTATGAATAGGGTGTAGGAACCTCATCTTGATACTCTGCATCAGACAGACTACCGTCAAATGATGATTCTAATACAGAGGTTCCGCTGGCATCACCATCAACTGTGTATACCTTTTTCTCCAGTTGAGGGATGATAGGCGGCCTAGTCCTGCGAGTGACCGTCATCTTCAAACCCTCGGTTGTATGAATGGTTGCCCCAGTCGTCATTTCCACCTGATGGCAATTGCGAGTTTACACAACCTTTTAATGATGTTACGGATGGCAGACAAACAAGTCATTAAAGAAAATGAATACAACTTACAGGAGGAGCGTCAGGGGCTATCTGAAAATTAAATCGTCTGATAAGCATTGCGGTTGCCACTACAGTCTGCAATATGACAAATTTCAAGCATAATTATATGAGGGATGCATCCCCCGGCATCTGCCACCGCTTTCTGAAATCTGACTTGCGTAAAAAACAATATTTAATACAATGCATACTGATGCATGAAGAGAATATTGATAAAATAGCTTTGATGAAAAGATTGGTCAAATCAGTAGTACCATCCGATAGTTTAGGCAGATTGAAAGGTATATACCTCAAACGTGGCAAACATGTCACCAATACATTTTCGCTGACCTCCTCCAAAAGGTAAATAGCTGTATAATTTGCAGAATAATGTCAGACTTTATTTACAGCTAATAATATTTTACAAATCAACAGTTACAGGTCTCATGGTGATAGTGATACTGTCAACATTCTTATCTATCGAAAATAACTAAGAGTTCCAACTTCCAATCAAGGAATACAAGTTGTAATATGATCGAATGGTTAACATGATGTTCAAAATTGCCATGCAAGATGGTGATAAAAAATTACTGCCATGCCAGCAATGACATACGTTTTGCCACTTTTGGCACAGTAGGTTGAAAAAATGGTATAGAAAACTCCAACAGCCTTGGATGACTTGTCATGGAAGAAGAAACATAATGACTTCTAACCAGTACCATTAACAAGCTGAACTTTCATGTTAAGAAGGGTGCAACGAAGAAATGAAATAGAATACTCATGATGTTGGCATTGTTCATCATATCATTATGGTGTGAGCAAGGAAACATCTCCAGTTAGTGGTCTCCATGATTCAAGAGGAGAGGGTCAAGGTGCGGCATGGTGGGGTAGTAACTTGTGAGAGGTGTGTGAGAGTCTTGCAAATCCAACATTTATTGGTTACCTTATCCAAGCATTTGGATAACCTTCCAAGTAAAGGAGCATGATACAGTGTTGTTATGTTAAATTGCTGGCAGGGTTTCTGTATAAAGCAATGAACTGCACCAGGAGGAGGTTTGAGGTGACGCTCTGCGTGTTACTCCTGCGCATTGCAACGTCTTTCATTGCTGTGCTTGACTTGTGGTTGTTGGTTGAGAGAACGGTCATGAAGAAGCTCAAGCAGAAAGTTGGGAACACCAGTGCAACCGCTGCTTTTGTGAACATACCATGGGAGTCTGGTGGATCTTCTTCATAGCCACATTATAGCGACACCATATGCTACAGTCGTGCGCTGTACTGGTGATGGTAGCACCTCACATCCCATGCAGAAGAGCTGCATGGCAAAGGGTTTATTGATCTGGACTGTGGAACTCATTATTATAAACACTTTATATTAACTTAAACAAGAAATTCCACTGTTAGTGCAACACCATTTCAAACAAAACTGAGGGATTTACTATAAAAATCCACATTGATGGGAGCATAGAAATCAGAAAGTACTGCACAATTTTCAGCCACTGTCAAGAGACATGCGAAGTAACATACTCTGCAAGCATCAATAACTACAGCATGATTTAGGACTGCCATACTGCAAGCTCGTGCTGTGATGATGGTGGCAGATGTTTAATTATAGGATGATAACAGGCTAAAATCCTACTGAAGATGCTTTTCCAAAAAAAAATCTGAATTGCTTGCTTGTGATGATGGTGGCAGATGCTTAGTTATAGGATGATATCAGCCTAAAATCCTACTGAAGATGTTTTTTTCCAAAAAAGAAATCTGAATTGCTTGCTTGTGATTCGGACTTGTTGGACCTTGGCCACATAGAAGCTCCTAACAGGTCCGCAAAACCATATCTAATACTTCCTATATATATATCCAAAGTGGACGACAGGATATATCATGATATAGTTCACATCCAACACCGTGAGAGACTATTTGCCTAGTCCTTGTTAAGCCAGTGCATTTCTATAAATTGTGAAAAGGATAAAAATAGGGAGAGAGTCTTTGTAAATGACTAACATGGAACCCTAGCATCCGGTTTAAGGTAAAGGGATATATACAGGACCCTAAACATGCTGATTGAATAATGGGCTTCTAGTTCGGGCCAGGAACACAATAATTACAATAACAGGTTATTTTAACGGTCCCCCCTTAAGATTTGATTATGGAGACGACCAGGACCAGCTTGAATTGTTGTTTGAAGAAAACAATGGAGTTCTCTTCATCCTGTCTCCTCAATAGGTTAACTCTTCATCAAAAACTATTATACAAAATACAAAATTTATATACATGTATCGCGTTGTACACTTCATTTTCACCTTACTCTTCTAAGATAAGGAGCCCCTTCTTCATCTAAGGAACGTAGCCTCCTGATCTTCACTGGAAGCGTTTCCTATTCAACATCCCCCTGGGTCATGAGCACCCTAGGCACCCCAACTCCCCCTAGGTCGTGAGCAGCCTTGGCACAATGTTGGTTTCCCTAGCATTCAACAAAAAAAGGTTTCTATTCTCCATCTAAGAAATTCCTCCTTGAGTTGCTTAATCCTCCTTGTGGTGTATCTAAGTGGTAATTCACCAAAGATAATTAAAGTTTTAAAATCGCTTCAACATAGGTCACACAGGTGCCGCTTGAATCGTATAAAATCAAGGCATGTAAAGGAGTCTAATGAGTGGAGTCATTACACTCCCCTCGTCTCCTAATCAACCTACAAAGGCTCGGAGATTAACCCTGCTATCACCCTGGATGATGTCACCACATGACACTTTCCTCAATCATCCAACTAGAACCATGGGTGTATGCCGTGAGGTTGAGTTTGCAGCGCCCTAAGGTCTGCCACAATCAAGTTACCAACATAACCAGGGTCAATATCATGGGGCATGGAGTGACAAAGCACTCAAGACAATACTACATCCTCATGGCCATCCCACAAATATTATAAAGGTAGGATCAACATAAAAGTCATTTCCTCTCACTCAATAAAACAATCAAAGCTTACTCCCTATTGAGATGAATAGCCAAGGTTATCAGTCTCATGACCAAACTGGTTAGTGTTAGGGTCAGCCAAGGAAGTAGCAAGGAAGAAGTGTAATGTCACTATGTGCGACGAGGAGGCCACTAAGCCCGTTGTCTTGACATTTTTTTTTATCTACTTCGTCTATTCGATGACCTCTATGAAGATATGTGCTTGACTTCTCTTAGAAAATCATTGTAGACTTTTTCGGGGGCTCTGTCCCCAAACCCACGTGAGGGGCGGCCTCCCCTTAAATCTTGCATGTTGAGGTCAGCGGAACCCCTAATTAGGGGTTTCCAACAGTGCTATGACTCATTTTTTCTCTCAAGGCATTTCTTTATCATTGTCCACCCCAACTACTGTTATTTTGCGTGCTTGGCTTGACGGGGAGAATAGAGGAAGATGAGTACATGGAGAGATGAGATGGAGGACAAAAAATGACGGGAGGAAAATTTTTATGTTACTGCTATCTTTGTGGATGTTCCTGTCACTATATATTATTGACTCTGTGGATCTGCCTGCTAATAAATATTGTTGTTGATCACTCTCCTACCGCATCATGTGTTCATCATATGGACAGTTTATGGAGCATGTTCATCTTCATTTGTTGTTGTGGTGTTGCTTCTGCTCTTGGAGAGCCTACTATCTGGATCTTCATGTCTGATGCTTGCTTATTTAAGTCGAAGGTCTTCAATCCGGCTACGTCGTCTCTACTTTCTACTATTTGTCTGTGCTTTATCTGCATGTTGACATTATTTGTGTCATGGGCACAATGACTTTCTACAACTATGTTCAAGCACTATTTGGTATGTTCATGCTCTATTTGCACGTTGACCTGACCGTCTTTGCAAGCATGTTGACTATTGTTCTAACCCAGCACTCTCTGGAAACTGACCCAACACTCTTTGGACTACGACGCTAACGGCTGTGATGAAGACATTGAGGCCTACATGTTGTTGTTGACTACTTTAGATGCCACATATGTTGCTTGTCTCCGACCTACGACCTACTTCAGATTCGACCTACCTGCAGTCTGCTTTGGATTATCTACTTAAGGGGAGAGTATTCAAGTGATGAGTGCTTTATTGCAATTTTGAGGGGAGAAATTTTCTTGTAAGGGCTTGGTTTATCTTTTTATTATATTTTTGTCTATATGACTATGTGCAAGTTGACTTGGGATCCTACTAAGTTTCATCTAGACGGGGAGTGTTAGGGAGTCTTATTATTTAGTTAATTAGTTGTTGGGTCTATTTGTATATTGGGACCAAGTGTGTCTTGGCCCATTAGGGTTGTGTATGAGTTTTTATGCTTCCCACTGTATCCTATATATAGAAGCAGGGTTTCTCTTATCAAATACAACGATTAGTGTCTCTTACTCTATCACAGTGAAAAAGCCAATGAAGCTAGTAGTTCATTGTTAATTAGTCCAGCTAGTAGTCTAATCGGTTCAACTGATGATATGAAACAAGGATGATAGAAATGATCATCCATGTCCCATTCCACCCATGTTGGGGTCAGCTACATGAATTATTCTTTTCCAAACATCTCTATGGATCATCGTCTCATCAAGATGTAAAGATTCTATATTCTCCTTGTAAGCTCTTCCCAAGTTGTGTAGGCATGTCTTTTCTTTTAATTGTGATCAACTCAATAGCCATGCTTCAAATGGTATGTTTGTCATTTTAAGTTGCACATGTTTATACCATCTCAAGCTCACACAATATATGCTTGATACTTGCCAACACCAGTATGTTCCTTATATAGGCGATCTTTCCTTGCATTCCCATATGTCTCAACATATGTATTTTGGCCACATTCATCTTACCATGTTGGATAACATAATATCTACAATATTGAATATCTATGTTTTCATTTGTGAAGTAGCAATCATACTTGCCAAAATCATACAAAAGTTATTGTCTAACATGAAGTTCTTTCAATCAAACATACGATTTCATAATTTCAAAACTATGATCAATTAGCAATTTGAAACTCACTACATATAGAAAACCAAAAACAATTAGTATTCTTGGCTCTACTTGCCCTCAACCACCCATTCTCCTCCTTTTTGAGCTCTATAACTTGACATGGTATTCTTGCAATCCTCAATAGTACCTTATCTATGATAGCACATTGGGATGTTATTAAACATTCAGACTAACTTTAAGGGACAAAACATACCTTTAGTTTGAAGATAAGAACTAGTATGATCTTGCAAACCGTGACTATTAAACTTGTGAATAGGATAAGAAAGAGTTTTGAGTCAACAAAAATATGTTAACATGAGGCTCCTATATATAGGAGGTTAAAAAGAAAAGGGATTAGCCAAGTACTTAATTGGTACATGGATCCACTTAAGTTTATTACAAAATAAGCAAGGAAAACATATGTGGGCCTAAGCCCAAAAGATAATGCCAACACTCCCCCTCAAACTAGAGGGTACATATCACACAATCCCAACTTGTGACACATATGTTGGAATAGGGATGGAGGCCACAGTTTTGTGAGAACAATAACCACTTGATCACCGATCTTCACATGAGGCATGACAATCTTCTTTGTTTTAATGAGATCACAAACAAAGTGTTAGTTCACCTAGATATGTTTAGGACATTCATGAAAGACCGGGTTATTGACAATGTGAATAGTTGCTTGTCTCACAATGAAGGTGATGAAGGGTAACATGAGATTGTATAGGGAATCCAAACTCAGAAAGTATGGATAGGACCCACTGCAAATCGCATCAGGCATGTTCTACAACCCTCTATTCAGGCCTTCATGGTTGATCTGGAAAATGATGTATTTTCTTGTTCCACCATGTCATTTAATGTTTGCCAAGTGAGATGCCAAGACCACAAGTGGGTCGTCAGTCTTGAGTGTCACCCTCCCCAAACAGCATCAGCATATCCAGATGCAAAGATAACCTTCTCTTGATAACAATCATAGACTAAGCCTTTGCTTGGGGCATTTTTCACAAATCGCATTGTGTTGGACTCTATACAAGGAAGCACGGATACGTTTCTAGACATGGACACTGACACGGATACGGGACACGGCAAATTTATAAAGTGTAGGACACGGACACGACATTGGATGAGGGGAATTTTTTTATTTTTTTATACATATACGTAGGTGTATTATATATGAACCGGAATTGATCTTAAAGTTTGTCCAGATTAATGTATCTATGAATGTATAATCTTATATGCATATAGATGTTTTGAGGACCCAAAAAAATGCATATAGATGTGTCTTTGTGTGTGTAGTAGAAATAACATGAAGTAGAAAACAAAACATGTGTTTGTAGTAAAAATTGTATATTACAAAATACATATATGAGTTCGTATTACTCATAACCAATTTATTAGACTATAATTTATTTCATTATATCTGATTCAGCTTAGACTTTACAAATTACTTTTTTCCAACAGAATTATTTGTAATTGTGATCAGATTTCAGCTCCTATGTTACATTTTCACAGTAATAATACATAAACAATAGCTGTATATTCGACATTTGCACTCTAGAATAGACTATTGTAGTCGTAGCTGCTGCAGTGACATGTCCAAGAAGTGTCTGGGCAGTGTCCAGCTGTGTCCAGGGTGCAAAAAATACCAAAATGATCTGGACACGTCCCAGCCGAGACTAAAACGTTTTGGACCGTGTCCGGGAAGTGTTCGTGTCCAAAATGTGTCCGACACAGACACGGGGGCTGTCTAGAAGTGTTTGTGCTTCCTAGACTCTATACAATGAAAGTGTGTGGGTGGGCACATATGTTGGTTGACCATGCCAACCGCATATGATGTATGCCCATGTGATAGTCAGACAGATTATCTTGCCAACGATGCTTCGACATCCCTGTCTCAAGAAATCCTAGTTTGTGGTGGGAGAGAAGTAATTAAGTTGATTTTCTAGTACTTTGTAATTAAGTTGATTTTCTAGTATTGTTAATATATGTCTTTATTTATTATCCTGTTATTTTACTTTTCTATTTGGACCTACATGTAATTATTCCACTAATATATATATATGAGGGTACACACATTGTGTAACCCTACGCTTCCTCAATTTGCTTTCTCTCATAGTACCAGAGCAGATCTAGATCCGGGGAGCCGCTCATCCCCTCCCTCCCTCCCTTCTCTCTCTCCCACCCGCCACCCCCCCGACCGCCCGCCCGCCGCCGGCCGGCCGACCCCAACCGCAGCAGTGCCGCCGCCGGCTGCTGCCGCTACCACGTCGGGCTGCCGAGCAGCCAGCCGTCGCGGGCGCCAGTCGCTGCGCCGGGGGCCGCCGCCTCCGGCCACCAGGCCAGGCCCTGCACGCAGTTCTCACCGCCGCTTGCTTCGGTGGCTTGATCTCCTCCTGAAGGACCGTCTTTGGATCTACTTCCTGCCTGCCCGTGTAGGCCTTTGAGCGACCGGGTTTTCTGCTGCGCCTCGGCATAGCCAGTATGTAATTGGTTCATCCAGCCTTTCCACTGTGTCTGCTGCCGCCTAGGTGAGGAACTAGGCGGTCGTTTTCTGCCTGTGCCTACTTGTTCTTCTCTTTATCGGTGTTTGGTGATATGTCTGTCATGGCATCTTCCCATGAGGATCTGCGTCGTCAGGTTACTACTGTCAAACTGGACGGGCAAAACTACCAGCACTGGGTCTGCTCTATGCAGATCTATGTTAAATCTCAAGGGAAACTGTCTCATTTGACGCGTGATCCGCCTCCTACGCCTGCTGCCAATGCCGACTCAAAGGATGTCAAAGCATATGATAACTGGGTCAAAGACGATTCGACTGTGACGACCTGGATTCTCAATAGTAGCGAAACAAAAATCAGTGTTACCTTACCTGCCTACAGCAAAGCAGATGTGGGATCAGCTTACTAGTACTTACTCTCACAGCCAGAATCCGAAGAAAGTCTTTGATATCAACAAGCAACTGAGTTGTCTACACTTCTCGGGATCTGATCTCACTGACTATTTTTTTGCCTTCAAGGGACTCTGGGGAGAATTGGAGGCCTACTATCCCTTGTCTACTGACTTGGCTACCATGCAACGTCAACGCAAGGAGTTGCAGGTAGTTCAATTCCTCTGTGGGCTACCTGACTCATATGCTGGAGTTGTGGATCAAATCCTTGCCAGCGACCCACTACCTACTCTACAGAGTGCCTTTCAGCGTCTACAGCGATTGTCGTCATCATCATCTGAGTTGCCTTCGAATACTAGAGATACTACCGCCCTTGCTGCTATGTCCGGTCGGGGTCGTGGCCGCGGTCGTTCTCACGAAACTCATCCTCCTCTTGGTGCTGGGAGGGGGAGGAGTTCTTCTAGACGTGGAGCACCTTCTAATCCTCCCAATGTTGCTCGCCCTTAGACTGGTCAATGGTTCTACAGCTTCTGTGGCCGGTCTAATCATATTGAAGAAAAATAATGTTGGGAGAAATATGGAAAGCCTGTCTGGGCTAATGCAGCTTCTGATGCCCATGCTACCACTGAGGTAGTGTCACAGCCTAATGCTACTGATGCATCCAGTTCTACTATTGTTGACTTCATCCGTGCTGAAGTGGAGCGTCTACTGCTTGAGCGTATTGGGTCATCCTCTGGAGCTGCTTCTGGAGATCATGCTGCTACATATTCTGGTTGTGATTTTGCCTTCATCAGTGCCCCCTCGCCTAGTACTAGTAATAAAAAATGGGTGATTGATTCGGGTGCATCGTCTCATATATCTGGAAATCGGTCTTTGTTTAAAACCTTATCTAAACTGGTTTCTAATTCTTCTGTTATGCTTGCGGATGGCTCCAAGACTGTTGCAGCTGGGATTGGAGACATAATCTCTCATTTTTTGTTAAAATATGCTCTATGTGCCTCGATTTCCACTCAACTTATTATCTGTTAGCAAAATTGTGTGTAGTCTGAATTGCAGCCTCACATTCATTCCTGGTACTTGTACTTTTCAGGACCTTCGCACGAGGATGAAGATTGGTGGGGGGCATGAAGGACCTGATGGCCTATATTATAGGGATGAATTGAAAAAGACTGACAACTTGGCGTTAGCTTCAGCTCTATCTTCATCTGTTTCAGCTTTGCAATGGCACTACAGACTTGGACATCCATCTTCTGAAAAATTAAAGCATGTTATCTCTGGTGTAGGAACGCACATTTTTCAGGGCGAGTCGTGTCAGTTAGGGAAACAGTCTAGAATTGTCTTTCTTAAACGGTCCCAGATTAGCAGTAAAAATATTTTTGATCTTGTTCATTTAGATGTATGGGGTCCGTGTCATGTGCCAAGTTTGTCTGGAAATAAATAATTTATTCTGTTTATTGATGATTTCTCTCGTGCCACATGGTTGTTTATGTTGAAAAATCGGTCTCAAGTGCTATCTACAATAAAATTCTTTTTTGCTGAAATAAAAACCCAATATTCTGTGCCTATTAAAATTCTGAGAACCGATAATGCTTTGGAGTTTGTTCAGAAAGAAGTTGAATTGTTTTGTCAATCTGTGGGTACTATTCATCAGACATCTTGTGCTTATACACCTCAAAAAAATGGAGTTGCAGAAAGGGAAAATAGGCATTTACTTGAGGTTGCTAGAACTATAATGTTGCATTCTAATGTACCTAGACATTTTTAGCCAAAAGCTATCCGGACTGGCTATTTTCTGATTAATAGAATGTCGTCGTCTGTTATTGGCAATAAGATTCCAGTTCAGGTTCTCCAGCCTGATGTAACCCTGTTTTCTGTACCTCCACGGATATTTAGCTCTACTTGTTTTGTACAATTACTTGGACCAAACTATGATAAATTATCTCCTAGAGTAGAAAAATGTATTTTTCTGGGTTATTCTCGTACTCAAAAAGGGTACCGGTGTTATAGTCCTACTGGGAAAAAATGTTCACAAGTAGTGATGTAGTCTTTTTTGAGGATAAGTCTTTTTATTCTGCTAAAGGAGATACACTGGATTCTGATATAATCACAGCACCATTGTCTGTCACGAGTGATTGTACCTCTGACACTTCACTTGTTGAAACTACTGCTCCTCCACTTATTGTGTGTAAACGCAAGAACAGGTCCCAAAGTACTCAAGATCCCCCCATGCAGCACCAATCTTCTCCTCAAGAAGGTCCCACTCCTGCTGAGGTACACTCTGACTTAGATCTGCCTATTGCTCTCAGAAAGGGCACTCGTTCCTGCACTTCA
Source organism: Alisma plantago-aquatica (assembly GCA_963693085.1). Classification (NCBI taxonomy): domain Eukaryota; kingdom Viridiplantae; phylum Streptophyta; class Magnoliopsida; order Alismatales; family Alismataceae; genus Alisma; species Alisma plantago-aquatica. The sequence continues at coordinate 796,002,736 of OY856411.1, forward strand.
CATAATATTGTTAATCATGTTTCTACTGTACATCTGAGTATTCATGCTAGTAACTTTGTGGCTGCTCTATCTGCTATTGTTGTTCCTAAGACTGTCCATGATGCCTTACAAAGCTCAACCTGGATGACTACCATGAAAGAAGAGATGACTGCTCTTACTGACAGAGGAACTTGGGAGCTGGTGGATCCACCTCCTGAGTGCAAACCTGTTGGTTGCAGATGGGTCTATGATGTAAAGTATCAACCTGATGGAACGGTGGAACGTCTGAAGGCACGGCTGGTTGCAAAAGGGTATACTCAAACTTATGGAATTGACTATTTTGAGACGTTTTCACCTGTTGCCAGACTTAACTCTGTCAGAATTCTTCTTTTTGTTGCTATTAACCTTGATTGGCCTCTTATTCAACTGGATGTTAAAAATGCCTTCCTGTATGGGGATCTTCAAGAAGAGGTTTATATGGAGCAACCTCCTGGGTTTGTTGCTCAGGGGGAGTCACATAAAGTTTGCAGGTTAAAAAAATCTATTTATGGACTCAAGCAGAATCCTCGGGCATGGTTTGATAAGCTGAGTAAAATCTTGACTGCTTTTGGTTTTCTGAGGTCACAGGTTGATCATTCTGTCTTTACAAAAAAGACTTCTTCTGGTATTGTCATTCTGATTGTTTATGTTGATGATATTGTTCTATCTGGCAGCGATCATTCTGAGATTCAGGCCACTAAAGCACACTTGTGCAAACATTTTGCTACTAAAGATCTGGGAAGGCTACAATATTTTCTGGGCATTGAGGTATCTAGGACTTCTAATGCTCTTGTTTTATCTCATAGGAAGTATGTTCTAGACCTGTTACAGGAGACTGGGATGCTTGGGCACATCCTGTTGATACTCCTCTGGATCCCAATATTAATTGGGATAATGATTCTTCTCCTATGTTTCCAGACAGTAAAAAAATATAGGAGACTGATTGGTAAGATGATTTATCTGACTGTTACTAGAGTTGATATTTCTACTGTAGTTGGTCTTCTTAGCAGGTACCTGGATAAGCCTAGACAGTGTCACTGGGATGCTCTCTGTAATATTCTGAGATATCTTAAGAAATCACCTGGCAAAGGCCTCTACTATAGAAAGCATGGACACTGTTCTCTGGAAGGCTACTCTAATTCTGATTATGGTGGAAGTAAGATTGACACAAAATCTACTTCAGGCTATTGTACTTATGTTGGAGGTAATCTGGTCACTTGGAGAAGTAAAAAGCAAAATGTTTTTGCCAGATCTAGTGTTGAAGCTGAATACAAGGCAATGGCCCACACTGCTTGTGAGCTCCTATGAGTACAATCTCTTCTGAAAGACTTCGGGGTTGAATCTTCTGCTGCTATTCCTATGCAATGTGACAACAAAGCTGCTATCTTCATTGCTAATAATCTTGTATATCATGAGCGCACAAAGCATATTGAAGTTGATTGTCATTTCATTCGAGAGACTATCTTATCTGGCAAGATCTGCACTCCTTTCACTCGCTCAGAAGATCAGGTTGTTGATATGTTTACAAAGCTACTGGCCAAGAAACATTAACTCGCTTGTGGACAAGTTGGGCATGATTGATATCTATGCTCCAACTTGAGGGGAGTGTTAATATATGTCTTTATTTACTATCCTGTTATTTTACTTTTCTATTTTGACCTACATGTAATTGTTCCACTAATATATATATGAGGGTACACACATTGTGTAACCCTATGCTTCCTCAATTTGCTTTCTCTCAAGTACTTTCATGGCGTCATAGTAGATGCCACAAGGCTGGTCTCCCTACTACTCTGAGAAGAGTTTGTCCATCATTGTATACACGCAAAGACAATTTTGTTCATGAGTGTATGACTCTTTTACTTTGTCACATGTCTTTCCTGTTAAGATGAAACATATATTCCACGACAACTTGAGGCTCAATGTTTCCATGTAGCTAGTATAGAAGTTGGTTTTTGTCGGTAGCCCGGGTGGGGTGATTCTCTGATTTAATTGGTGGAGCATCGGTGATATACTGCACTCGCTACGACATTTGTAATGAACATATTTCCATTCTATGATGATTCTCTCTTGCTTCTATCTCATTTCCCATTATTTTACTTGTGATTTATGCTTCTAAACATAGATTGCTTGTTGTATGATGCTTGAAAACACCTAGATTTTAGGGGAAAATGAATTGTATGTGACTATCTTAGGAATTGCTCTTAGGTCCAACTAGTGGATAGCTAGCTAGCACCTTATCTTCCTACATACTGATCTCTTTTCCTACAACTAAGTGTGAGATCTAAGTAGCTAGTGTAAGAGTGATTAGTGCAATTGCCTAGAGTTTTGTAAAGGCTAGATAGTGAGTACATGAGGTGAAACACCCTCATCTCTACTCTCTCTTCCTACCCTTGGCTCTCAATTGCCCTAATAACTCTTACCCTAGAAACCTAAATTAGTTGAACTTGAATCCAATAGAAATCCCACCTGGACCTTGGTCCAATTGAGCCTCGTAAGGCTAGATAGGGGGTGAAAGGGTGTAATTCCCCTCCCACACTCTATTCTATCTATGGCTAACCAATAGTCTGGGTTTATTTCATTGCATTTGACTATATTGTTTGGTTTGGCAATCTAGAATGAAAATATAAGACTTGCATGCTATATTAACCCCCAACTTGGATTCTTGTGACATTCCCCCCAAATGGCCCATTCTCCCCATAACTTGCTAAAACTCATCTTGTTTGCTCAGCTTGCTTATGCTAGTGTAGTTACTTGTTTCCATTGCCTCTTAGTCAATTGCTTAGGTTTGGATAGTTAGGCCTTGCTTGAGTCAAGTGCTCTTTTGAGCTTGCTAGTGTTAATCTTGTTAGTTAGTGATAATCTGGGTCATCAATTGCTCTAGTGTTTAACTTGCTTCATTAGTGTAGCTTAGTTGTAGTTTCTTTCTCTTGCTTAGTTAGTTGCCTTATTTTATTAACTAGACTTGTTTAGAGTAACAAAGGTGAAATTTGTAGACAACATTCAACTATAGAAAATAATTGCTACCATTCAATTTGATAACTAATATGATAAGCGGGTCATTTTAAATAATTGTAGAGGCCGGAGCAGCTATATCAACAGACATAATAGAAACAAAAATTACTGGATGTGGCAAGGAAATAGATAATGACATGCTACCAGAATGTAAGCACAGTGGATGAACTAAGTACGATAGTAGCAGCACTAGAAGAAGCACAGTACAAAAAGAGCAAAGCAAAAACTCTACCAGAAGAGATTGCTCGGTAGGAGTGAATCAGAGGAATTATGCGTTGAGATATTAAAACATGATCTCCTAATTAGCAGACAGAACATTCACCCGTGGATTTAGGGGAACCACATGGGGAGAAAAGAATATAGTTGCCCGTTTGCTTATTTTTGTTGGTTTATTTATAAAAGACCAACCAGATTCTCTTGGGCTTTTTTTACAAGGGGCATACTGAGGATGGAAGAGAGTAGCAGGTGGAGACTAGAGAAGAAAAACTTAGAGCACGCCTGGATAATACGGAGAGGGGAGATGAACAACACTTCCAGCATGAAAAACACTTTCAGCGTGGACAGCATTTCCAGGATGAGCAATATAGGCAGAAGGGGTGGAGACGGGAGGAGGGGCAGCGGCAAGGAAGAAGTGGGAAGGGATTAGGGGTCATTGGAGAGGGAGATCTGTAGCACTATTATGCCATGTAAATAAGTTAAGAGAGATTCATGTTAAACAAAACAAGTTTATAGGAGGCTCCTATTTATAGGAGGCTCCCATTTATAGGAGGCTCCTATTCATAGGAGGACTCGAGAGGAGGGATTAAACGGATACTTAAGTGATACACGGATCCAATTAAGTTTGTTACTGAATAAGCAAGGAAAACATATGAGGGCCTCAGCCCAATAGATAATGCCAACAAGACCGATTTGACCTAAGGCCCATCTTAGAGGGACATAATTCTTAAAAGTGTGATCTACACTACTTTCCTCATTGGTTCCAATTTACCTGCCCAGTGCTGATTCAACCCAACTTTGACAACAGTATCGATTATCAAAAAACAAAAAAAATTAAGCCGTCCTAGAACAATCGCAGCAGCTCAAACCATCAACAAGAAGTTGCAACCAGAATCATCACTAGCACAATTGATAAGGATGGTACCGATGTAGCCTCCATGTCACTATTTTTGGCAGCACGCAAGTAGAAAGTGTCACAAAATGAAGCATTGTCTCCAGATTCATGGATGACAATGTCGGGGAACACCCTAACCATTAGATTCATGTGTATGTATGACCCTGTAGAAGGCAGTGTTAGAATTAAAGTAGTTTATGGCCTAGTCGAACCATTGGAAATCTACGGAAGACAGGTTTCTACTAGCAGACTGTTTTGTTTGATATGAAGACCGTAGCCTGCTGTAACCGGACGTGTTATTGTAGTTGCTGGTGACTGGAACATGGTTGTTGGACATCAAATGTTGAGTATTGACTAAACTGGCTCTTTGGGCAAGTATTACACAAATATTGCTAGACTTCGGTTGTGCTTGAAGATGCAGTTGAGATCCAAGACAGTGTCCCTAAGTACGAGCATAAATGAACACGTACCCAAGGAATTGGCCATGCAAAAGTGACAGTGTGACACCAATGGTTAGTGACGACAATGCATAGATGACCAATGATTATTGTAGAGAGCATGCAAAGCACACCAAAACCCTTATAAAACTTTCACCTAGTGCTCTCTCATTCACCTCAATCTCTCTCACACATACACACTTCTCTGTCCCTCAAATCCCAATTCCATTCCTACACCCCCTCCCCCACCACACTCCCAGTTAAGACTAGAAGGAACACGGCAAGGCTAAAGCAAGAAGAAACTCCCCCTTGTGCTCTGTGGGTATACATGGGAAGACAACTACTTAGGGCCAAAGAGGTGATGAACTTGTGGAATCAGGATGCCAGTAGTCAGCAGTGAAAGATAAGAAGGAAGTTAAAGAGGCAGAGGAGGATCATTTGCTCTGCTGCGTAAACAAGTTTTAGCATTAACCATATACAATATGTTATTAGATTATCATCTCTTCATTAACAAGCCTTGAGATCAAAACAAGCTTCTGTCTGCAAAATAGAAACAAAGCCCTAATTGATATAAACAAAAAGGGAAAATATTAAATAGTAGGCAACCTCTGAAGCTAATATGATACTAAGTTTCCATGCATTCCTTGGACTATTGATGTTGACGTGTGTATACAGTGTACTGCTGTAGTCTGTGTCAGCTCAGGCATGCAAGTATATAACCAGGACAATTTAAAAGGCAGACATAAATTGAATATTTTTTACCATCTTTAGAACATTGGCAAAGAGTAAACTTTCTATCATGAACTACCACACAAGAACAAACCTGAAATTCTGGTTAACCTCATTCGGGTTAGGTCCGTCCAAAGGCCATCTTTCAGGATTAAAATCATCTGGATTGACCCAGTAATCAGGATGTCGATGTACATTCCAGACGGAGATAAATATATCCTCCCCCCTATATTTACAACAAGCCAGTAACAGTATTAAGAGCAAGATGATTAAAAGGCAGCAGATTAACATAACCGATGACAAGAAAATGTAACACTCAATCATTCTTACTCAATACATCCTCCTATACTGTACAAAATGAAGAGTTTCAAAGCATATTATTAGGCAATCAAGAAAAATTAATGTTCTGCATATACATGAAACAAACCACAAAATTAGAATTCCTACAACTAGCCAATATATAAAGCTAATTAGCATTTCAGAAAAGACTTCAACTGCTTAACATCAATGATACGAGAGAGATCATCTGGTTTAGATAAATCCAACTTGTAGCCCCACAAATGATTTCCAATTACAAGGCGGTATATATAGATGATGAGTGACACATAAATATCCATCAAGGATCGGGCTAAAACGTCTTACTTTTTAATAGGATACTTTCCCAGCATGTCATTCTCAATAGACCGTCGAATTAAGACTGGAGGTTGTGGGTAAAGTCGTAAAGACTGCACAGAACATTAGAAAAAGAGGCTAAATATGAATTATCTAGAGTATAACGATGCTTGGTTGAACAGAAAGAGTAAAAAGATCTTACTTCGTTGATAACTCTGGTTGTGTATACTAGTTTCTTAACATCCTCAATGGTAGGAAACTGGTCCCCTAACACAGAATCGACCTAATAGAAGGATTTGAGTAATTTTGAAACTTATGTTAGTACCAACCACAAAATTTAATGATTCTTAAACTGAAGATTTGAGATGTACCTCTTCTTGAAGCTTGGCTACAACTTCTGGATTCTACAAAATTAAAATGCAGGGAAGTCCATTAAATTAATTATGCAAATTTATAAACTAAACCAAGAAGGCCAGAACAAGGAGATTATCCTTATCACTATACTCAAAAATGCGTGATGAGAACCAAAGTCCCATCATTACATACCTGTGAAAGAAGATAAAAAGTCCATGTTAAGACTGCTGCTGATGTTTCATGCCCAGCAATTAACATTGTCATCAGGTCATCACGAAGTTGCTTGCTTGACACCTGAAATGGATTGGAAAAATCATGAATAAGTACCTGCACATATTGAATTAGCATCAAAGAAAAGTAAATACATTAACATACATCATCTCCTGATGCCAATAAGAAGTGAAGGATGCTAGGATCTTGTTCGTTCATATACTCCTCCGTGAACTGCAACTCTTCTTGATCAACCATCCTCTGTAGGTATAATATAAGAAGTACGCAAATATTAGGTGACTTGTTTGTTATTTGAGCTATGCATAATGACAACAGTGCATAATCTAAAGGTGGTAGCACAAACACTAATATTTGATTGGTCCATTGGTAGATCTAACTAAAAAATAGTGAATATAGACTTCAGTTAGTCATACAAACCTTTCTACTATGAAAAAAATGGCATTATTATGGGACATTATTACAATATGAGATGATTTTGCGTTCTGTAAAACTTTAGGGTTCCCCTTCAATACAATATATTTGATATGATTGTAACTATTTATTTCATACAACAAATACCAGATAAGAATAAAAACAAATAAGATATTTCAGGGAGCAAAAGGACAAGGGCATTCTTTACCTTTTGGAGTTGCACTTATTTCTACACAGTAGGATTGTCACAATTCCTTTTTTCACTATGCAAAATGGTTTCTTTGCTTGGTCATACTCACAAGCTGGATTACAATATCTAAGTAGGCAACCTCAGGGCTTTATGCATAATTGAATCCATAATTTATTTGACATTTTCTGAAGGTACATTTCCTAGACTTATAACCCACTTTGTAACCCTTTCCTGGAATTATATGCAATCAATTGGTACCAAAGCTTAAGTCCTAGCCATATTGATCTTCCTCCCTGGAATTTACTTCTCCTCCTTACCCTCTCTGAGCAAGTGGGAGTGGACTAAAAGTAAAGTAGCCACAATCTCTCCCTTCATTGACTTCTTCCTATCTTAATGTGTGTGATAGAAATGGAAGGTTAAAGACTTTGTTCATTCTCTGTATGGTAAATGAATATTATTGATAGTCAAGCAGTGGTATCCCAGACGGAAGTGAATTGTTTGTGAGGCCACATGTTTGGATCTCACTAGGCCGGGTAAAAGGATAGATAGAAACCCAGTTTATTATAATTAAATAAATATGCCAATAAGATCATTTTCTTTGCAGTATATTCCATAAAAGAGAGCCATGTAGTTGTAGAAGGGTGGCAGACACCTTTGTGTAATACACTTTCTACTTTAGTTATGTCTACACTCCAGCTTCCAAAACTAATGCTTAAATTAGAGTCAAAGGATTTCTTCTAAAACGGGACATCGGATGTTAACAAATGTGTCTTACCAAGGCCCACTGGGGTTGTTAAGAGTCTGGCATGTATATAGTCCCACATTAGGGAGTATAAAAGTGTTATCTTGTCTAGACTCCTATTAATGCAAGTCTTGCAATCACTTGTTAATCATCTCAAACTAATTCTACTTATCATTTTACATGGTATCAGAGCAATGATCAAACCCCAACCCTAGAAAAGAAAAAAGATTTCTTCCTCCTATGGGCAGCCTCTGCTCATTCTCTTAGACTGCCCAACAGGCATTTCCTTAGCCTCCATAGCCTATTAGCGGAGCAGGTTTCCCTTCCCTCTTCCTTTCTTTTTTCTCTGTCCTGATGTCTTCCAAGTTAATAGCTTCAGTTTTCCCCCGTTTTGATTCTTCTATTCTTTTACAGCAGCATTAACTTTTTCTTTCGTCATTCATTCCATTTTCAGCTCCTTTCTGTTTTTTTTCATACCATTTTGTTTCTAGTTTCCTTTCCAGTCACCCTTTCAGTTTTCTTTTTCTTTCTTGATTCCTGATAGCGCTCTTTCCATTCCTAAATGTGCCTTCCTTTCTTCTTTTCTCCTAGCGGTCTTACTCCACCTCATGTTTTCATTTGTTTCTCTACTGTTTTTGTTTTTCTATGAACACGGTAATCCTGCTAACGTTTTCCTAAATCCCTGCACCGTAACCCTTGTTTCCACAAACCATGTTGTTGAACACACTAATCCTGTTAATGCTTTCCTGAATCCCTACACAGTTACCCTTGACTCCACAAACCATGTTGTCGACCATCCTTCAACCAATTCCTACTCGTGGATACCCATTGGGTCTCAACCTGCCATCCCCACACAGTCGCCCTTGTCTACACAAACCATGTTGTCGACCATTCTTCAACCAATTCCTACTCGTGGATACCCATTGGGTCTCAACCCGCCATCCTAAACCCACTCTCATCGCCGCTACCCCTGTTGCCACCAACCGCCGGCTTACCCCACCGCAACCCCCTACTCACGACCAAGATCATAGTCCCTCACATCTCCATGTACAGCTCCAATTGTTCATTGGCCAATATCATTGTTTCCCTAGCTGTATATTGTCTGCGAAACCGCTGCCCCAACCTCCCGTTTAGTTCCAGCCCTACTTCCTGCCGCAAACTGCTCCTATCCATTGCCTCTCTTCTATGTGTGGCCGCTCCCATCCATCCCTTGTCCCCTACCAAACAACCCCTTGGAAAGAGTCTGCCCTCTCATCGGTCATGACCATCAAGTTCCATTCTGGCAACGGGTCAGTATGATGGTGTTAACATGTCTTTTATTATGTTATTTATTTGTTTTGTTATTCTCTTATTACTGCTATACCTCTATGTAATTTGCCCACATCTATAATAGAAGTGAGACGGCTGTTTGCCCTCTCATGTACGCTGCTCACGCAGCCACAATTCTCAAAGCCGTCGATCGTCTTCTCATCGTCTCCTTTCTGCTGCTCCCTTTCACATGGTATCAGAGCGGTCTTGATCCGCCATCCCGCTTCCTCAGCACCACCGTCCCGCCTCCCTTCTCCCTTCTCAGCAGCTGCCGCCGCCGCAACCTCTTCCAAGCGCCGCTGCCGCTGCCGTCGGGCCGGCAGGGATAGCAGCCAGCCGCCGGCGCTAGTGTTGCTGGGCTAGCAGCAGCTAGCCGCCTTCAACGCTGGATCGGTAGCAGCCTTCCCTCGCTGCTGCAGGTCTAGCCACCAAGGACCGGAGCCTTCCTCACGCTTTCGGTTAATTTACAACATTTTTTCGGCTAGTTCTTCGGAGCCGGAACTGCTGTTTGGGAGTCTCTGGGTGATTCAACGGCTATCTAAAGCTCAAACCGGGGGACTCGTCTCTTCTAGAGTGCTCTCCTAATCACACCTCCTCCATGTGTGATTAGGAAAATCGTCTGGAGGTTGTAAATGCGTCAGTAACGCATTTATCTTTGCTTTTCGTTGTGACGTGTCTCTCTCCGTCACCTCAGCCATCTTTGTGACGTGTAGCAGTCTGTCACAAAGTCTCGTTCTATAATGGAGGACACCAAGACCTACAGCGAGGTGTCGCCTATCCCCTCTATCAAGCTCAACGGAAAGAACTATCTGCTATGGATGAACGTTGTTCACACTGTCCTGGAGTCTCGCGACAAGGCGAGATATGTTGACTCAGGTCCCTTGGATACTACTGATAAAGGATATGCTGAATGGAAGTGTCATGACAGTCTTGTGAAGACTTAGTTGTGGGGTAGTATGGAACCTGCAATTGCGGCAAGGTTCATGTTCTATTCTACAGCTAAGGAGATATGGGGCGCAGTGAAGAAGCATTATTCTCAGGAGAAAAATGTTCTTCGCCAGTTCATGATCTATGATTGTTTGTTTGCTGAGAGACAGGGTGACAGGTCACTAGAGGAGTACTTTGGAGCGATTCAAGCCCTTGCTCAAGAGCTGAGCTACTATCATCCTGTGACAGTTGTTGAACAAGTCAAATACAGAGATGACTTGATTACTGCTAAGTTCTTGTCTGGACTTAATCCCGCTTGCAGTTCTGCCCAGAGTGTCATTCTGGCTTCTGATAAACTGCCTAGTTTTGAGGAAGCCTATTCGAGAATTCAGCAATCCAGTTTTGAGTTTGCTGATCCTGTTTTTGTTGTATCTTCTGGGGAGTCTCATGCATCTATAGCTGCTGCAGTGAGAGGAGGACGATCTGGTATGGGCAGAGGACGCGGGACACGTCCTAAGTGCACCTTCTGTGACAAACCAGGACATACAGTGGATAAATGTTGGAAGAAACATGGGAGACCTGTCGCACCACCTGTGGGGGCAGCACATTATGCCACTACTACTGATTCTTCTCCGTCTTCAGTTGTGGGCACTAGTTCTGGCACAGGCATCACTCTTACTCAGGAGGAGTATGATCGGTTCATTCAGGCTACACAACACATAAGTATGGGATCATCATCCTCAGCAAACCTGGCATCTACTGCGGGTAATCAGGGTACATCTCTCATAGCTTCTGGATCTACTTCATCTTGGGTGGTTGACTCTGGCACGTCACAACACATGACTGGTATGAGGAGATTGCTCCACTCTATTGACTCGTATATCCCTCACCAATCTGTTACACTGGCAGATGGTTCAGTGAGGAGAGTGTTAGCTAGTGCATCTGTTTCTCTAACACCCAAGATTGATCTTAAATTTGTACATTTTGTGCCTGAGTTTCCATTTAATCTTCTTTCTGTTGCAAAATTGATTGACACTGTAAAATGTACAATAACATTTGGGCCTTCTTATTTTGTATTACAGGATCTCAAGAGTATGAGGACGATTGGTGGGGGGCCTAGGAAAGGTGATCTCTACCTTTTCCATGGTGACAGTCTGCCTCGCCCAGTATCTGCTCCTGCTCCATCCGTCCTGTTGAGTGGTTCCCCCTTACTATGGCATTGCAGATATGGACATCCTTCTTTAGAGAGCCTGCGGAAGTTGGAACCAGAGTTTTCCCAAGTGCCATCTTTAGAGTGTCAATCATGTCAGTTGGGAAAACATCATAGATTATCTTATCCCAGTCGTGTCAATAAACGGGCATCTTGTCCTTTTGAGTTGGTTCATAGTGATGTATGGGGTCTTGTTATAGACCAGAGTAATAATGGTTTTCGTTATTTTATTTCCTTTGTGGATGATTTTTCCCGCATGACATGGATCTATTTACTCAAAAGTCGAGAGTTTGTGTTATCTATTGTGAAACATTTTCATAAAGAAATAAAGGTTCAATTTGACTGCAATATAAAAACTCTTCAATCTGATAATGCTTTAGAGTATGTTCAAAAGGCCATGTCTGAATTTTGCAGTTCTGTAGGCATGATCCATCGCACATCCTGTCCTCACACCCCTCAGCAAAATGGAGTAGCTGAGAGGAAAAATCGCCATCTTCTTGATGTTGCTCGGTCTATCATGTTTCAATCTAATGTGCCTAAGAAATTCTGGTCTGAAGCCCTTTTAACTGCCTGCTTCTTAATTAATAGACAACCATCCTCTGTTCTTAAAGGGCAGACCCCTTTCTCTGTGCTACGTCCCACGGATCAGCCCTTCTCTGTCCCCCTTAAGAGTGTTTGGTTGCACTTCTTTTGTCCATAATTTTGACCCTAAGGCTGACGAACTTTCTCCTAGGTCTATTAAAACCTTGTTCCTTGGGTACTCTAGTACCAGCAAAGGATACAAGTGTTATTGCCCTAGTCTTTGTCGCATGTTTGTGTCTAGGGATGTTACCTTCCATGAGACCACTCCATATTTTTCCGATGCTATGAGTAAGGGGGAGCAGTTGAGAGGAGTGCCACCAGCTTTTCAGAGTGAGAGAGTGGCACCATCTGTGCAGAGTGAGGGAGTGCCACCCATCATTCCTAATTATATGTTTATTCAGGAAGAGCAGGCAGCAAATGGGCCTGTTATTGAGCACTACCCACATGTTTATAGTAGGCGAGGCAGACAAGATCCAAAAGAGGTAGTGACACCAGTCTCTGAGCCTTCCTCCTCGTCTTCTACTCACGAGATTCCTGCAGAAGCATCAGATCTTGATATTCCTATTGCTGTCCGGAAAGGTACTCATTCTTGTACTATTAAACATCCTATTACAAATGTGTGTTGTCTGTCCCACCTATCTAAACAGGCTCGCGCATTTCCTATTGGGATTGATTATGAAGGCAATGCATGTTGAGATGTCGGCTTTATTGAATAATGGCACCTAGGATCTTGTTGACTTACCTATTGGGAAGAAAGCAGTGGGCTGCCGATGGGTTTTTACCATCAAACACAATCCGGATGGGTCAGTTGAGAGGTTGAAGGCCAGATTGGTAGCTAAAGGCTACACACAGACTTATGGTGTTGATTTCTTTGAAACTTTTTCTCCAGTTGCTCGTCTAAATTTTGTGCGGATTATTATTTTTCTGGCTACTACTTTTGATTGGCTCATGTTTCAGCTTGATGTTAAGAATGCATTTCTTCATGGTGACCTACAGGAAAAGGTTTATATGGAGCAACCTCCTGGTTTTGTTGCTCAGGGGGAGTGTCAGAAGGTGTGTAAACTGAAGAAAGCCATATATGGACTGAAACAGTCTCCTCGAGCTTGGTTTGACAAGTTCAGTGATGTACTACAGATGGGCTTCTCTCGCTCCATGACTGATCACTCCGTATTCTATTCTAACTCTTCTTGTGGTTCAATCATTATTGTTGTATATGTTGATGACATAGTGATTACTGGCAGTGATTCTACAGGCATATCACATGTGAAGGAAGGATTGCAGAGACACTTCCAAACGAAGGATCTGGGTAAACTGAGATACTTTCTGGGCATTGAGGCGCTTAGATCTCATGCAGGTATCAATCTATCTCAGAGGAAATATGTGCTTGTCTTACTACAGGAGACAGGCATGATTGAATCTAAACCGGTATCTACTCCTATGGATTATCATATCAAGGAGACGGTTGATGATGTTGAGTACTCAGATCCAGGACATTACAGGAGGATAGCGGGTAAGCTGATATATCTGACTGTTACACGACCTGACATTTCTTTTGTTGTAGGCGTAGTGAGTCAGCACATGAACTCACCACGACAGTCACACTGGACAACAGTTTGCAGGATTCTGAGATATTTGAAAAGTGCTCTTGGAAAGGGGATCACATATTATAGACCTAAGGTGCCTCCATCTACTTTGGCTCTTACAGGATATGCAGATGCAGACTGGGCTGGTAATCCTATTGATAGAAGGTCTACATCAGGCTACTGTACCTTCCTATATGATCATTTGATTACTTGGAAAAGCAAAAAGCAGCATGTGGTAGCAAAATCCAGCACTGAGGCCAAATATCGTGCTATGGCTCATGCATGTTGTAAGCTACAATGGATCAAATCTGTTCTTTCTAAGTTAAATATCCCTATTTTATCTTCTATGGAGCTCAACTGTGACAACCAATCAGCCATACACATTGCCAAGAATCCTGTCTTTCATGAGCGCACAAAGCATATAGAAGTTGATTGTCATTTTATTCGAGATCAGATCAAGGATGGTACTATTGTGACACCATACGTCAAGTCTGAAGAACAACTGGCAGATATCTTGACAAAGCCATTGGGTCCAGCAGCTTTTCAAAATCTATGTGGCAAGCTGGGCATACACGACGTGTTCTCTCCAGCTTGAGGGGGAGTGTTAACATGTCTTTTATTGAGTTATTTATTTGTTTTGTTATTCTCTTATTACTGATGTACCTCTATGTAATTTGCCTACATCTATAATAGAAGTGAGACGGTTGTTTGCCCTCTCATGTACGCTGCTCACGCAGCCACAATTCTCAAAGCCGCCGATCGTCTTCTCATCGTCTCCTTTCTGCTGCTCCCTTTCACAGATGGCATAGCCGTCTTAGGATCGAGATTTGCCATGCCGACATGAATCTTGTCCAACATGGAGATCCCATATGTGTGTTGTCTGGTTTCTTTGAATTAGATTCATCCACTTTGTTGTCCAACCCAAAGGCTTCCCTGGATTTTTCCAATGGATCATCGAGCTTCCATAAGATTTGATTGAGAGCATCTCATGGATATTGCCAAAAGAGGTTGTAGGGACGAGCATCCTCATCCGCCAATGGAGAAAGCTATCGGCTTTGGCTACGCGGAGCTTGGTATTCGACATCCCCAAATCCTTATGGCTCGTTGAGAATCTTTACTACATCTGCAAGGCAGACACTATCAAGTACATCAAATTGATGATACGATGGGTTCTTACCGAGGTTTTAGGTGGGGCAAGTTCAAAATCATGTTTAATATGGTCTCAATAGATAGATCAATGGATGGATCCTAACTGCTATTTTCCCATGGGGGTTTACAGTTCTACACGGCTTTGCTTAATTTGTTCTCGTCCTTTCTTACTCGACTATTGTACAATGTAGACATTGGTTTCCACTTTCCACCAACATTAGTTTGTCTAACCAAATAGACTGAACTTTTTCCCCTCCCTAAAGTAGAGTACAACCATTAACCAATTGCGCGTTGTTTTAGTTTCACATATTGTTGCGATTTCGAGGAAGTTACTACATGATGCAAGACTCTGTCACTTGAGATTATTCATCTATCTATTTCTTCACTCACTAACCTATATGAAAGATTTTTGCTTGACTTTTCCCCTAACTATGGGGCTGCACCCCACCCCCACCTAACCCTTGATTTTTGAAGAGTTCTCTTATTGTTGTCCACCCCACCACCATGATGCTCTTCGTGGTTGACGTGAGGGGGAGAATAGATGAGATATGGAATAAATAGAAAACTTTATTTGTTGTTGTTGTCTGTGAGGATCTTCCTTCTACTTTAAATTTTTTGTATGTAGATTATTAGAGAGTCTATTTGTTTAAGTTATTAAGTGTTTTGTAATATGGGCCCAAGTATGTCTTGGCCCATTAGGGTTTAATTGTGTCTTATGCGCTTCCCTGTTCTCCTATTTATAGGAGCATGGTTTCTTCTATTCAATACAACGATTAGCTGTCTCTTACTTTCTGACATGGTATCAGAGCAGTCGTCCTAGGGACCAAAACCCTACGTGAGAGAGAGCAAGAACCAAAGGAGCACCCCCCTTGCGGGCGGCCGCCGCCCTTGGCGGTGCTTGGCTGCCCGTAGGGAATTCCTTCCTAGTTCCCTGCCTTCTTCCTTGTTCCTTTATGCTCTTACTACCGACCGCCGGATCTGCTAAGTACATTTGCTACAATCTCTGGACAACCCCGATGTTTTTCCAATTCTGGCACGTTGACGACGTAAAAGGCTTCTCCTTCTCTGTCTGCCTGTGCCTCATGGTGGAGTGACTGATCCTCCATGTTAGCATATGTTTTTCTCTTCATCTGCTGCCCCTACGTGGGTTTTTCTAAGATCCATGTGTGTTGTCGGTTGCCTCCTCCACCTATTTGTCTATAGAATTTTTTTGCCTCTACCATTGTTTTTTTTACTGTCCACGCCAACCACTCCTTTACTCTTTTCGTGCTTGGCGTGAGGGGGAGAATAGATGAGAAAGAGTAGAGGGAAGAGATGAGATGGAGGAGAGTTATGTTATGCTACTTCATTCCACATTAACGACTGATATCTGAATTTATGACGTCTGCTACTGTGATGGATGCTTTATGAAGAGGGAAGATGATGAAGACATTTGTTACTGACTTTACATGGAGCTTCGTCTACTGGAGTTATGTATTTGCTTGCTACTCTGCGATACTGGTCTTCTATCTGCCTACGTCGTCAACTCTCTACTGTTGTGCGCCAGCACTCTCTGGCATGTTCGTGCCTTGTTTGCACGTCGACTCTCTACTACTGTGTACCAGCACTCTCTGGCTTGTCCGTGCTCTGTTTTACACGTTGACCCGTCCGTACTTTATTTGTATGTTGACCTCTATTGCCTGTGATCCAGCACTCTCTGGACTTTGTTGCATGTGACCCAACACTCTCTGGCTACTACGACGACGACGTTGATGAAGACCTTGGTGCCTATCAACTATTATATCTTTTGCTCCAGATGATTGTGTTGTTGCTTATTTCTGCTCCAGATGATTGAGAAGCTTCTGTGACTTGCTTGCCTGCTTGCTTGGAGTATCTACTTGAGGGGGAGTGCATGAGTTTTTGAGTGTTTTGAGTGCTTTAATGTAATATTGAGGGGGAGAAACATCTTGTATGGGCTTGGTTTATTTTTTTTCTTTCTATCTCTTTATTTTTAGTCTGACTCTCTGTTTGCAAGCTGATTTGGGATTCTCCCAACTTCAGCTCGAGGGGGAGTATTAGAGAGTCTATTTGTTTAAGTTATTAAGTGTTTTGTAATATGGGCCCAAGTATGTCTTGGCCCATTAGGGTTTAATTGTGTCTTATGCGCTTCCCTGTTCTCCTATTTATAGGAGCATGGTTTCTTCTATTCAATACAACGATTAGTCGTCTCTTACTTTCTGACATAGATCACCATGTTGTTCTATATATTTGTGGATCTTCACTGCTACTATATGTGCTTCTTGGAGAGCATGGATCTATGGAGCTTCCTTTTTATCTACTACTATACATCTTGAAGTTTGTTTGCCACCTGTGATTTGCACAAGAGGTAGTTTATTATGGCTACGTCGTCTCTACTTCACTGCTTATATGTGCATTATGCACATCGACTAGTTTGTCGGTGTTCTAGCATTTTCTACCTTGTCCTTGTACATGTCGACTACTTAGCATGTGTTCCAACACTCTTGCCTTGTTTGTTCCTTACGCATGTCGCCTACTTTGCTTGTATTGCAGGATTCTCTAACTTGATTGTGCTTTGTCACCCACGTTGACTACTTATTCCTTGGACCACACCCTCTGGAGTTTACAACTTGTGACCTAGCACTCTCTAGACTATTCAATGACACTAGCAACTGAGATGATGCCACTTGATGTGACTTGTTGCTATATACTACTGCATCTACTACAGAATTCACTTTGGTCCGATCAAGAAACTCCCACTACATGCCTTTGTACACGCTTCGAATTATCTGCTTCAGCAGGTGTATTAAAGAATTGCATGTTGATGACATCGAATACCACTTGCTCCCTCACCTACTAACCAAAAAATGATTAAAGACCCACTAATACTAATGTTGATATGATCAGCTTATGAGAGATTCAACTTATCTACCGCAACCTTGACAATATCTACTTCAAGGAGGGGAATATTTGCGTACTACTTTCTCAAGGGGGGTTCGCGGAGTGTTTAAGTTTTCTGTATCATAAGATTCATGGGGAGATCGATTTTTTCTTGGGCAGCTACTATTTTTTGTGTAGTCTGTTTTTTTGTTTTGAGTTGTGTATGAAGTTGGACATAATTGAGATATGCATGCAGCTTGAGGGGAGTGTTAGAGTATGTCATGTGTTTAGTCCTACATTGGGGAATGTAGTAGTCTTACTCTCCTAGTGTTTAGTCCCACATTGGGGAGTATAGTAGTCTTACTCTCCTATTTATACAAGTCTAGTTGTAATCACTTGTTAAATATCTCAAAGTAATCCTACTGACCATTTTACAGGGGTTACTGGTTCATCTCTTGGGGCACCACAAAGTTGGTCTTTAGATAAGGTGGTTGTAGAGAATGGGAATCAAGAAAGATCACTTTAGGGCAAAACATTAGTACCACACGAATATAATATAAAGGGTTGTTGGTAGCAGTCTAGAAAGAATGAGCATGCACTTTGTTCTTTAGTGTGCGTGTATTTGTTGGGGGTAGGGTATAGGACGGGACTACAATCCTCGAAGCAAAAAGCAACTTGGTTTCTTCAAATGTGTGTGGATGTGGAGGGCTGAAATTGTCAGAGGAAGCAACAACTTACCATCTTGAAGATGATTAAAAGAGTTCCTTTTTGGAGGAACTCTTAGACTCTAATGGTGTCTTACTTCAAACTACAAGAACCCAAATCTTGAGGTAGCTCGCTCATTGCTCATTGCAATGAATGTTCCTAATGAATTATGGGGAGGGTTACGGGAAGAAAGTACAGGCATAACTTGAGGTAGCCCACCCATTGCTCATTTCCATGAATGTTTCTAATTAATTATGGTGAGGACCAATGGTGCATCCAATCTACTTTATTAACCAAATGATCACCCTAGATTTTCTCTCACTCTATGAGGTTCTACGGGGTAAACATACCTTCATTGTTCGACCTAAGGATTTTTTTAGTCTGCCTTGTACATATCTGAGATCTCTTTGAGGGAAGATCTCTTCCCCAACCACACCAGTGTGTCTATATGGAAATCCTCTTGATAAGTAGGGGTAGAGATGTTACGATCTGGAGAATCGACATATTGATATGTCACCAATGTCATCCAAGAACATTGAATCTTATTCTCGCCTTCTTCATCTCTCATACTGGTCGAGAGGGGGATTCCCATTGTCATATGTGGCCTGATATGAAGGAGATAATGCATGACCAAGATATTGACGATGAAGATGCGGATATCCTAAAGATAGAGCCATTGTATGTTGAGGACGATCATCTACTTCAGCATGTTCAGATTCTACCAAAACCACCAATCAGTTAGGCATACAGTAGGACAATGTGAAATTAAGCTTCAGATGGTGATCACCATGGACATACTAACTTAATCATATTGGCAGCTTTGATGCCACTCCATCAATCCTTAGTAAACTACTAATGATTTAGATTCACCTGTTTCTCTCATAAGAGAGGTGAAGACATGCAGATCTACCTACAAACGCTAATACTTTACTCCACTGCCATCCCCTTTCACACATTGCTTCATTTGAGTCATTATCGACATCTTTCAAAGCCTTTGTTAACCCCTTGTTAATATAAATGTCCATAGTCATTGGAAGGAAGCAATGTAGGACTCAAAGTGGAAAATACCAATGATTGATAGGACAAGGGTGCTGGCCAAAAATAATACATGGGATGTTGTACCTCAACATACTTGAAAGAAAGTGATAGGCTGTAAACGACTTGTGGCAAAAGGCTTCTAGGGAGTCGACTATAAGGAGACCTTTTCACCTATTGCAAAGATGAACTCTGTGTGTACGTTATTTTATGTGCTATAAAAGGTTGGGGCTGCATTATCTTGTTGTCAAGAATGCTTTCTTGCATTGTTAATCTCAATGAGAAAGTATACATGGAAATTCCACAATGGTTCCCTGATTATAAAACGATCGAGAAAGTATGCCACATAAAAAGGGAATTGTATAGCCTGAAGAAATCTCCTAGTGTGCAGCTTGATGGATTTCGCAAGGCTATGCACGAATTCGTTTATAAACAGAGTAACGAAGATTATACCTATGTTAGAAAGTATTATTAGTTTATTTAGTTAATAGGATGATTAATATATGGGCTTAATTGTCTCGGACCATATTGCTTTACATGAGTCCTAAATTTGTAATGTTCCCCCCCTTCTCCTATATAGGAGAGGGGTGTCCATCTAATATTAAGACAAGTGTGTTTCCCTCACACTTTTCAACATGGTATCAGAGCACTCAACCCAACCCTAGAGAGAAGAAGGGAGAGCCTCCGCCTGCGAGCGGCCACCGTCTCCTCTTGCCTTCAGTTGGCCGCCCTCCAGGCATCCTCCCGGCCTCCATGGTCATTTTTCTTCTTCTTTTATAAAGATCTTTAACTATAGGCCAACGCCCTCCTTCTCGGCCATCTAAGCTTCACCAACTCATAGTCAAAGGCAGCCACCGAGTCTTACTCGTGGTTGTTACCCTCGAGTCATGTCGTCTCATCATCGAGGTTCTCTTCTCGGTCATGTACAAGCGTTGTTCACCCCCCTGCCATCATCAACCGTCATTTGCCCCAAGACATCTCCTTCGTTGTTGCAGCAGCAAAGAAAAACATAGCACCAGGGGAGCCACCTAGTTCCCCCTTGATCCTCTTGGTTTTTGGTCTAGCAAGCGTCTCTTATGGCTATTGTCATCCTAGAAGCCTCCACCAATTCCCTAGACATCTTTTCCTAGACGACGCTAATTCCCGTCCAAATCAATTTGTGGTTTTGCAAGAGTTTGTTGCTACATCAGATTCGCATGATCCATTTTCACGAGTCACGGTGTTGATTCTTATCACCCCCTAGTCCGTCTTCCGGGGTATTTTTCCTTGATGACGCCAATTCCCGTCCAAATTGTGCATCAGTGGCAACCAGCACGACGTGTTATCCAACCAACACGGCATGTCGCAGTCCAGACATCGTCCAACGGCGTAGGGTTTCATTCAGATCGGAAGTTACATGGTGTTCAGATCTCAACATGGCATGTTGACAGAAGTTTGTTTCCCGCCTACACGACATGTTAGATTTCCATGTTGTATGTTGACGGAAATCTGTTTCACGTCTTCGACATCCTTCACGGCGTGTTTGATCCCCACACCGCGTGTTGTTGGGAGCTTATCTTTGACCAAAATAGTTACATGTCGTGTTAGAACTCCACATGACATGTCCAAAGAAGTTTGTCTACTTCCATTTCAGTTCAAGCTATGACCAAGGAATAAGGTGACCGATACCGATGCCATTTCGACAGCTTGGAAATAGGTATTTACCGGTATACCGACGGAAATACCGACAGATGCAATCCTGGTCGTATCGACGCCAAAATGAACGAATTAATTCATGAAATTTTACAGGTGTAATCTCCACACCTAAATGCATCGTTTTATGCAATAAAATTCTATATTGGATGTGGGGTAGGGGGGGTCCATCATGTGGGAGGTAAGGAACCTGTCTTGTTTCGTTGGGATTTCGATGACAAAACATAGGAATTCAGATATGAAATTTTACAGGTGTAATCTCCACACCTAAATGCATCGTTTTATACAATAAAATTCTATATTGGATGTGGGGTAGGGGGGTCCATCATGTGGGAGGTAAGGAACCTGTCCTGTTTCGTTGGGATTTCGATGAAGGATTTCGATGACAAAACGTAGGAATTCAGATATGAAATTTTACTAGCACAATCCACAAACTTAAATATACACAATTATGCAACAATATACAATTTACAACATATCAATAACATATTTACTTACCAACTCACATCAGTTGTATGTTGAGTGGCGTGCAGGTTGTCCATACTGTAATGAGTTGATACTATTGAGATATTCCGCCCATGACATGTGCATCCTATAAAGTTGGTTATATGTAGTCACATGCTCCTCAGAGACAGTATCGTTAACAAACTGCATCATCCCAATCTTTGGAAAATGTTGTTCTAAATCTCTGAGATATTGTGCCTTTCTTGGAGATGTAGGTCGAGGAGCTCGAGTGAGTGGATGTTCACTTCCTTGAGGAATATGTTGAATAGCTACAGGCACAGCCATAGGAAGTATTGGGACTGGAGAAACAGGAAGAACTGAATGACCACCACTCCATGTTTGCCCACCATCCTCAAAAATGCAAGGGAGTTGTACTGATAACTTCCATGTGGGCCTGAGACATTTGCTGTATAGGTATATCCAACATGATGTTCTACTTCTGGTTGTGGCGGGGGTGGTGGTGGCTGATTTTGATATCCAGAATACCCATATTGAGAGTGAGATGGGTATGGTTGCCCAAATAGCATATCGGCAAATCCCAATGTTGAATCATGTTGAGATTGAGAATCAGAACCTGAAATACTCATGTTGCTAAGTGAATCAGCAACATCAGAATAATGATCATTGTTGTAGCCGTAGGAGCCTGTAGCCTGAGGTGGTGCAGCACCACTGTAGTCTTTGCCGGTTCGAGTTTTCCTCCTTTGAAAAGTTTTTTCACGCATGGGATATTCTTTTTCTGCTGGAGGAGGAGGTGCAGCTGTCGTAACATAAGGACGATCATCATACTGAGGATCAACAGCAGGAGGATATTCAGGAGAGCGCTCACTGCCGCCGCCAGCATTGCCACCATCATTATTAGATTTTGATTTTGACCTAGATGTACTTTTTGAAGAAGGAGACTTTGTGCTACCCAATGCTTCTTCTACTGCTCTATTGATCTCCATATCAACATTTTCATGCTCAGGCTCAGGCTCAAGTCTTTCAGGTGGAGTTTGGTCAACATTAGTATCAGAATCTCCTTCAAAGTGTTCTTCTATGTATGGATCTGGACGGCCATCTAGATTATCAAGAATGGGACGACCTATCTCATTCATCCATTCCTCTAAAGGATCTTCTGAATCATCAACTTCTTCTATGCCTCTACGCCTGGATGGGTTGAATGTGTATGCGGTGCCAATGGGATCGTGGACGACAGCAAAATCCACTTATTTGTAGTTGGCATCTCGTATTGCTCTAGCCCTCAACCGCATGTTGTAGTGAACATATACCAGATCTCTTAGCCTGTCTGCCCCCAACCTGTTCCTTCTCTTTGAGTGAATTAAATTGAAAGTGCTCCAATTTCTTTCACAACCTCCTGCAGATGTTGTTTGAGAAAGAATACGAACAGCCATTTTTCTTAGATGGGGGGCACCCGTTCCATTCCATACCCACCACTCACAAGGATCACCCTGATCACGGTCGGCAACTGCATTTGGATGACCAAAACAACCGAGGCCTTCACGAAACTGTCGCAACTGCAAAAATATTTAAGAAAAAACTTCAGTAGAGGTAAAGAATGTGTTATGTAATATATTTAGTTATATACCTCATCCATCACTATGGTGCGCTCTTCAGTAGAGGTAAAGAATTTGTTAGTTATATCTCTCACAGCAGACATTAGAGTCGCATCTAAGCCCAGTTTTCGCGAGTATTGGAACCTCGGGTTCAGATAGTAAGCTGTCACCAATTTCAAATAAGGAAATAAGATTTAGATTTAGTTAACTTATAGCAAGTTATAGAGTTAGAAACTTAGAACATAAATCTGAATTTAGAAGAAATAAATTATATACCTACTTTATGCAGTGGATGCAAAAGCATATCTGTCCAACGCTTGTCTACAATTGACAAGTATTGTGAATGGGACCTAGGAGCTGCTTGTTTAATACCTTTCACCATTACTTGCATTGCATCATACAAGTAAGGCATTGTTGCGGCTTTGTCACCATCTACCAGCCTCAACACTTTGACAACAGGTTCCATTATCCACAGCACCTTTGTAACCTTATCCCAGAAAGCCCGACTAGCAATTAGTTCTTCAATCCTTCTGCCAACCGGGGTGTTGTGCTCCTTCATGGAGGTCCACTCCACACCATTGAAGAGCCTCTTAAGTCCATCTTTTTTTAACTTTAATGAGTTCAAGGCCAAGTAATTCGTTGCAAATCTAGTCAACCCTGGTCTAACTAGATCACCTCCACAGTACTCAGATCGCCTCATAGCATTTAACAAGAAGGAATGGTTGTAGATGAAACCTGTGATCAACCTACCATCAATTGTCACACTTTTGATGTAATCAATTGAGCCCATGTCCTTGAGGATCAGATCTATGCAATGGGCAGCACATGGTGTCCAGTAGACCGGATATTTCTTCATTGTACTTTCACCGGCCTTCTTGAAGTTAGAGCCATTGTCAGTCACTATTTGCACTACATTCCCAACCCCTACCTACTTGATGTATTTCTTCATTAAATTCTTGATGTAACTGTAATTCCTGACTGCACCAGAAGCATCAACAGTCTAGAAAAACAGTAGATCCACGGCAATGTACAAGAAAGTTAATAATTTGCTTTCTATTTCCTGATGTCCACCCATCACACATGAGTGTGACGCCATACTCAGACCACAATTGTTTCTGGCTTTCAATCCATACATGTAGATCTTTCTTCTCTTTGGGAAGATACTTGTTCATCAACTCATATGCAGTGGGGGCTTTGATACCCCTACCCGACTCCCCTATGACATCCACCATGTGTTGTAGATATATGGTTCGGTTGCAACATGTGCGGGTATACCATGAGCAAAGAAGAACTTACTCACTGCCTTGCCCACCTTCGCTTTCGCACCAGTAAACATTGCTTTTAGGGTTTTTTGCCTAGCATCAGGCTTCCTAACCCCTGGCTCATCAAAATGCTTCAATCTTGCACTAGCAGAACGGAAGAGTGTATCAACAGTGCCTTTTTTTCTTTTATATTGAGCATGCTGGTCTTCATCATCATCATCTAAGTCAACAACCGGGACACGTGCAGCCCCACTGCCTCCACCTGCACCAGATGGTCCATATCTCCTCGTAAGCCGAGCTGCCTCCTCTCTATCCCACTCACTTTTGCGGGAGTCTCTGAAAGCACGCCTATACATATGACGTGTATAAGCAGTATCAAACCCTGGAGGATATGCAATATCATCATCTGATTCAGCAGAAGAACATGTGGCCCTAACATCAAAGAGTGTATTTGTGTAAGCCTTTTCAACCTGCTTCAACTTTTGTTGTTTTTGCCTCTTTGCACCCATCAGTTTCTTGAAGTCATCCCTAACACTTGGAGGGCACTTCTGGCACATTGCCACATTCTTGTCACCACCAGTAATGTGACGCTTGAATCTAGTAATTCCTCCACCACCAAGTGTTTTCTTACCGTAGTTGCAGACAATCTTTGCCCTATTCCCAGACCCAGGTACAGGCTTGCAGTGACTCCATGCAAAATCCACATCCTTTGATGCATGACCAGTCGCACCCTCAGCGTCACTTGAAGACAAAGAAGACATCTTCTCAAAACTCAAAAGTCAACACTAAAAAAGACAAAGACAAACAAGCAAAGCAAATGATATTAGTAAGTTAGTAACTTAGCATTTAATAAAAAAATACTAGTAAGAAATGTACATTGTCGTATTAACTATTAAGTCTATTCTCTATTCACAATACTAATATCAAATAAAAATAAGCCATTAAGTGAACAAAATCGGTTTCTTTTATGTAATGTAGAATCAAAATCGATATTTTATAATGTATGATACTTGCTTGTAATTATAGAATCAAACACAAGATTTTTTAAGATTTTTCTTTTGAAGATAATTATTTTTTAAATATAAATAAAGTCTGAAATTATTTTTAAAATTATAAAACACGATATTTACTAATTAAAAAGACAAATGATATGCTTTCCGCATGCTAGTTTCATCTTATACAACATTAACACACACAATTCTAAAGAAAAAAATAAAAAAACGTTTTTTTTCAGCCTTTTTATAAATAAAAAATATGAATTATTTAGATATTTTGGGTATATTTTTGTTTATATATGTTCATGTTAGTCTTTGATAGAACTTCTTCTACTAAACCTAAATTCAATACCTATTATTAATGGTACTAATTGTAATATTGTATTATTACTATTAATTAATGAAATAACATGTTAATGTTAATTATTAGTGAGGTAATTAGTGATAAATCAGTAGATCTATATAATATAATCATAGATCTAGTGATAAATAGCATCAATCATAAGTATTTTGGAGTAGATCTAGGATTTTAGGGGTATTTGGTGAATTTTTTAGGTGAGAATAGAATTATAAGAAGAGAAGAGAGAGGGGAGAGGTTGGAAATGATGGGAAATGCAAGAAATTAAGTAAACATACCTTAATTGGGGCTGATTTGAGCTCCAATCTCAAAAATCGCCCAAACTCCCCAAGGTTCTCCTCTTCAAACAGCAGCAGCAGACTCCGTCTCGCAAAAATCGGTGTATCGGGCGGTATGCCGCCCGTGCCGCCCTGTACCGATGTGTAAGTGGTGCATTTTGCACCGGTACCCTCGATATTTGGCGGTATTGGCGGTATACCCACCGGTATGTCGATATATGCAATCCTAACGGCAGATTTGCACGTATTTGTACCGGTACCCGTCGATATCGGTATTTCGAGCGGTATACCGCCGATACCGACGAAATCTCATCCCTTGGCTATGACGTCCTTCAAAGTTCTTTCTCTTCTATAGCTAATGATAATTAATATATGGGCTTAATTGTCTCGGACCATATTGCTTTACATGAGTCCTTAGTCTGTAATGTTCCCCCCTTTCTACTATATAGGAGAGGGGTGTGCCATCTAATATTAAGACAACTGTGTTTCCCTCACACTTTTCAACATGGTTTTAGAGCACTTAACCCAACCCTAGAGAGAAGGGAGAGCATCCACCTGCGAGCGGCCACCGTCTCCTCTTGCCTTAGGTCGGTCGCCCGCCAGGCATCCTCCCGGCCTCCACGGTCATTTTTCTTCTTCTTTTATAAAGATCTTCAACTATACTCCAGCGCCCTCCTCCTCGACCATCTAAGCTTCCCCAACTCATAGTCAAAGGCAACCACCGAGTCTTCCTCGTGGTTGTCACCCTCGAGTCATGTCGTCTCATTGTCGAGGTTCTCTTCTCAGTCATGTACAGGCGTTGTTCGCAGCAGCAACCGTCAATTAGGGGAGCCACCTAGTTCCCCCAGGATCCTCTTGGTTCGTGGTCTAGCAAGCGTCTCTTGTAGCTATTGTCATCCTAGAAGCCTCCACCAATTCCCTAGGCATCTTTCCCTAGACGACGCTAATTCACGTCTAGATCGATTTGTGGTTTTGCAAATCTAGAATATGGTAAAGGTTATTTCTTATTGAGTGAATAAAAATGAGTACATGACCCTCTCTTTTATAAGACAAGAGAGTGAGACATAGAGCAGAGCTAGGCAATATGGGATAAAAGTACAAGAGGCTTACAAAGACAAAAGCCAAATATACGCTAAGTAAGAAACAGCACAAAACACAGTAAAATATATATACTAATACTCCCCCTCAAGCTGGAGCGTAGATATCAATCATGCCTAGCTTGTCAATCAGAGCAGTGAATCGAGTCTTCGAAAGAATCTTGGTGAAGATATCTGCAACTTGATCGGAAGTATGTGTATAAGGCATAGATATTTGACCAAATAAGACAGCATCTCGTACAAAATGACAATCAACTTCGATGTGCTTAGTATGTTCATGAAAAGTAGGATTACTTGCAATAAAGATTGCGGCCTTGTTGTCACAATACATAGGAATAGCAGTGGAATGAGAGATACCAAAATCTTTCAGAAGGCCACGGACCCAAAAGAGTTCACAGGTAGTATGAGTCATGGCTCGATATTCTGCTTTAGCACTAGAACGAGCAACTATTTGTTTCTTGCTGCACCAGGTAACCAAGTTACCACCTACAAACGTGCAGTAACCAGAAGTAGATCGACGATCTATTTTGCTCCCAGCATAGTCAGAGTCAGAATACCCCACAAGATTACAATGGCCATGTTTCTTATACAGAAAACCTTTCCCAGGAGAACTTTTTAAATATTTTAAAATATGGCAGACAGCATCCCAGTGACATTGTCGCGGCTTATCGAGATACATGCTAACAAGTCTGACTGCATATGTGATATCAGCTCGAGTGACAGTAAGATAAATAAGCTTCCCGACCATGCAACAATATTGATGATGATCAGGATAAGGAGGAGATGTCTCGTCATCCCAATTAGTATTTGGAACCAACGGGGTACTGATAGGCTTGGCTCCAAGAAAACATGTTTCAGATAGAAGATCCAGAACATATTTGCGCTGAGATAGGCACAGACCAGAAGATGACCGAGACACTAAAATCCCAAGAAAGTATCGCAGAGTACCTAAATCTTTAGTGACAAAATGAGTTTCCAAGTAGCGTTTAGTAGCCTGAATACCTACAAGGTCACTCCCAGATAATATGATGTCATCAACATAAACAATCAAGATAACAAGCCCAGAGGAGGTGTGTTTGATAAATATAGAATGATCAGATTGAGAACGACAAAACTGAAATTTTTGAAGAATAGAGCTCAGCTTATCAAACCAGGCACGGGGGCTTTGCTTCAGTCCATAAATTGCTTTGCGCAGATGACACACTTTTGAGGACTCCCCCTGAAGCACAAAACCAGGAGGTTGTTCCATGTATACCTCCTCATGCAGATCACCATATAGAAAAGCATTCTTGACATCGAGCTGAAATAAAGGCCAGTCAGAATTAACTGCTACAGAAATGAGTACACGAACTGAGTTTAGACGGGCAACAGGTGAGAAGGTCTCAAAATAATCCACGCCATATGTCTGAGTATAGCCTTTGGCAACAAGACGAGCTTTGAGACGTTCAATAGTCCCATCGCGCTAATATTTGATCGTAAACCCATCGACAGTCAACCGAAGAACAATCAGTAGGAGGATCAACTAACTGCCAAGTGTTGCGTTCAGTAAGAGCCTACACAGGTTGCGAGGACGTCTGAGGTCGCCATAACGACAGCAGGCAGCATAAATCAAGGGCGCAGGCAACAACAGAAGGTTGACGTAGCAGTCAACAGAGGCAGACAGCAGCAGAAGCCCAATACATGGGCAGATCTATAGATAGAAGATAGGAGATCCAAGCATCGGATCTCAGGAACCCACGTAGAGGCAGCAAGGAATATAAAAGAACCTACGCCAACATGGAGGAAAAATTACAGGCAGGCAGAGAGAAAAACTGATTTTGTCTTCAACGTGCCAGAACTGGAAAGTGTCTGAAGCTGTCCGCAGACCAACGGGAAGAAGATGGGTGGATGGGGTGATCAACGGGATGGAATAGGAATAAGGGATGAAGGAGATGGTGGAGACAGAGAGTTAGGAAGGCGGTGGTGGGTTGTGGAGAAGAGGGTGCAGGTGGGAATATGGGTGGCTACAGTAGCAGAAAAGGGAGGCAGGAGGGGGGCGGCGGGCTGGTGGTAGAGAGAAGGGGTGGTGGCGGCGGTTTGTGGTGGAGTAGGGATAGCGGGAAGAGGGTTGGTGGGGTGGAGGGGGGTTGGCGGCAGCAGCAAGGGAAGAGGGGAGGGTCGGCGACGGCAGCAAAGGAGAAAAGGAAAAAAAGAGGGGGTGGCGGCTAGGGTTAAGGAGGGAGGGATTTACGAAGGATCGGGAGGCTCTGATACCATCTAGAATATGGTAAAGGTTATTTCTTATTGAGTGAATAAAAACGAGTACATGACCCTCTCTTTTATAAGACAAGAGAGTGAGACATAGAGCAGAGCTAGGCAATATGGGATAAAAGTACAAGAGGCTTACAAAGACAAAAGCCAAATATACGCTAAGTAAGAAACAGCACAAAACACAGTAAAATATATATACTAATAGCAAGAGTTTGTTGCTGCGTCAGATTCGCATGATCCATTTTCACGAGTAATGGTGTTAATGCCTGTCACCCCCCAGTTCGTCTTCCCGGGGTAGCTTTTCCTTGACGGCGTCAATTCCCGTCCAAATTGGCGACCAACACGACGTGATATCCAACCAACATGGCATGTCGCAGTCCAAACATCGTCCGACGGCGTAGGATTTCATTCAGATCAAAAGTTACATGGTATTTCAAATCTCAACATGGTGTGTCGATAGAAGTTTGTTTCCCGCCTACACGGCATGTCAAATTTCCACACGGTATGTTGACGAAAATATGTTCACGTCTTCGACATCCTTTACGGCGTGTCTAATCCCCACGCCACATGTTGTTGGGAGCTTGTTATCTTTGACCAAGATAGTTACATGTCGTGTTAGAACTCCACATGACATGTCCAAAGAAGTTTGTCTACTTCCATTTCAGTTCAAGCTATGATGTCCTCCAAAGTTTTGTCTCTCTTGTACCTAAAGCTAATCAGATCAAAAAAATTGCGGGGGTTGCGCCCCCACACCTTTCCGAATTAAGAAAAAATCCATTTAATTTTTTTTATCTGGATCTCTATATCGGGTCATGTTGCACTTTTACTCAGGTTATCGGCCCATATAGCTTTACTTGAGTCCCACGTTTGTAATGTTTCCCCCCTTTCACTTATGCGTAGGACAGGGGTGAGTTATCTAATACTAACACAATTGTGTTTCCCTCACACTTTACAACACTCTATTTACCTCCATATCTCAGGAAAACACTTTGCTCATAGTCTATGTGAATGACATTGTGCTTACAGAAAATGGACCAGCTAAAATGAAGCTCTTGGAGATGATATTGGCTAAAAAAAATTCTAAATTAAAGACATGGGCATGATAAGGTATATTCTTCATATCGAGATTTGCCAACAAAAGTGTGTGTGGGGTTCGTTGAAAGGTACTAGAATGCTTGGATGTTGTCCTGCCACTACAACAAATTTGAACATCAGCTTCAAGCAGATACTGGAGATCAAGTAGGCTAAGAAGTATCATAGTACAGTTGGATGGTTACTTTAAATTTTCTGTACGTCCTTAGACATTACTTATGTTATCAGCCCGTTGCCCAGTACATTTTTGTATCCTCGAACATAACATTTTCAAATAATGTTAACTGCATGCTTCAATACCTTAAAGGTAGACCTGGTAAAGGTGATTTTCTTAGCATCATCATCGGATTGAAGTACACACTAATGTGCATTGAGTTGGATGTCTGAGATCACCGTCGATCTATGGAAACTTGGTTACTTGGCGTAGCAAGAAACAATATGTTATAACCCAATCAAGTATTGAAGCCATAGTTGTTGAGGCGGACGCCTGGGCGCCGCCTAGTCGCCACCTAGTCGAGCAAGCCTCAAACATGGATCCGCCCAGCCAACCACTTTGATCCAGCCTCACATTTGGCATCCGCCTGGGCCGCCTAGACCGCCTGGTCGACCCAGAACAGTGATGGGCGGCCGCTTTTTTGGGCTGTCGGGACCAGTGACCCATTTAATTATTTTGTTTTCTTTTGTTTTACTTAAACCCAACCACAGCGAGACTTTCCAACTTCATTGGAAGTTGGAACTATGGAATGTCTTGCGCCTTTATTTATTCATCTGATCATGGCGTCGCTTTATTATCATATAATTTTCCATACTTAGTATTACAGCCCTGCTAGTCTGCTACTGATAGTGCATTTAAAAGATTGACGAACCATCATGTATGTCTTTCAACATTTTATTAGTTCTACTTTACAAACTCTGCTATAGTATACTTAATTACTTATAGTTCTCTCTTTTTGGTATTGAATATCTTTCATTTTCTTTATTGATTATAGACTTAATGACTTACAAAAAGTGTTATTTCAATACATTTAGGAGGGGTGGATAAGTTATACATACATACATGCATAGGTATATATATAACATAGTATAAATAATACATAAATTTACATGTATAGGTATATACATAACATAGTATAGTACATAAATAATATATAAGTATAAATTTACATATGTATATTGTTGTGTGTTTAAAAAACACCGCCTGGGCGGGCTGGGCGGGTTGGGCGGCCTGGGCGTCCATCTAGGGACAGCCACCGCCTGGCCGCCTCAAAAACTATGATTGAAGCTGAGTA
Organism: Alisma plantago-aquatica; assembly: GCA_963693085.1. NCBI lineage: Eukaryota > Viridiplantae > Streptophyta > Magnoliopsida > Alismatales > Alismataceae > Alisma > Alisma plantago-aquatica. The sequence goes on from OY856411.1 coordinate 796,034,332, forward strand.
CCATGGAATAGCACTAGGTGTATCTGAAGCTCTATGGCTCCGCCTTTTGATGGATGAGCTATGACTACGACAAAAGGGCCATGGTGTGCTCTATCACGACAATACCACTGCCATAGACATCACCAAAAACCATGTCCAGCATGGCAAAACAAAGCATCTGGAGATCAGAAGTTAGAAAAGACAGATTATACATCTAGCCTTTTTAAATTCCAATGATTAAATTGCTGACATATTTACCAAAGGGCTAAATTCTACCGGCTTTTTTACTATGGTTTCCAAGATAGGCATGTGCAATATTTATGCCTCATCTTTAAGGGGAGTGCTGAATTGTACATGCATCGATGGGGTGCATTTAGTTATATACCATGTATATGGGCTTCCCATATCTATATAAACAAGTGTATAATTGCCCTCATCTCCACTTTCAGTGTAAAAAAGTCTTCAATTACTGCAGTATAAAAGTTATAATTAAGGCTTTCAATGGATTCAACATAAATCTAAGAATTTATTTTAGATTATGTAATGCTGATATGAGATCCAAGAGCAAGTTGAAATGAAGAAGTGAATATTCAGACACTTGGAAAGTCATAGTACCTTGCAAATAGCAATAAGTTCATCAAGTGTGTTGTTGATCAATTTGAGCGAAGAGTTGACCTTCCTCTGTCTAGGTGAGATGTCTTTCCAAACAGGGATATCCCAAACTGGTATTGGAGATATACTCCGTTGTTCTGCTTCACGTAAAACTGTGTAAACAGCCTATGTAAAACAGAAAGATCTGTTAGCAAACCATCGAAGTGCAGTTTTTGGTTTTCAATATACAAGAATAGATCAACAAAGACAATGTACGGCACTCAAAACTAATAACAAATGATCACATGAGTTGAGGACATTGAACCTACATGGCTACGTCCAAATTTCAGAGCAAAGTTACAGATATGACACCGCGAACAAGAATGATACAGAAGTAGGGGAAACACGAGATCCAAAAACACCCAGTGGAACATTCAGAAGGAGAAAAAGAAAAGATAGGTTCACACCTATTCAAGTCTGGTCTAACAAAATGAAATGTTCAAAATCCAAAAATGTGCATGTGTACATATAAAGGTCAATATTTGACCACCGGTAAAATCCTATTCAAATGGGTCGAACTAAATTGCCAGACATTGTCACAAGTAAATCATGTTTTTATCACTTTTTCTGTGTCAAATCAGCATTGAAGCCAAAACCAGGCTGACTTCAAGATATATTCAGAAGAAGATGCGACAATGGAACTTGGAAGACCAGAGAACAATGCAGAATGAGAAGAAAGAGAGAAATAGTACCTCAACAATTCCAGTATCAATTGTCAACGAATCGAAATCATAATTAAATAATGATTTTCCAATAATATCGAGTGTCAATCGTGAAAATAGAGACTCCATTTCCACATCCTCTCCATCAGAAGCGGCGGCATCCAGCTTCTCACACAGCTTAAAAGATGCTTGTCCAAATAAGCCGATCATGGTGGCAACAAACTGAATAAATAGGAAAAAAAAAAGTTAACGTTCCACAACAAACTAGTAAATGTGGTATATTATTCAATGGAGTATTACTCTTTAGAATAGCTATTATGGGTCCCAAATACCTTCTGATGTAAGGCGGGGACTATAGCCCGTCTTCTTACACGCCAAATCTCGCCATCAGCGGGTATCAAGCCCTTTCCCATTACAAAATCTAGGATTTCTGCCAAGATACCCTGTGTTGCCGTGGTAATTCATCCCAAAGTCACCCAGATCATAAACATCATCGAAAGAGAGACTAGCTGAAGTAAATTGAAGAAGCAAATTGAGATACCTTGGAGTAAGCCTTAGAATTTTCCCTGAGTATGTGTTTCACTATTTTTGGGTCAGAAACAATCAGAAACGACTGCAATGTGTTTCACTTTTTTCGGGTCAGAAACAATCAGAACATCAAAAACTACACTGATGGCTCCCACATAGAGAATATTAATAGAAAATGCAATAAGTAACTCCAGTAGCATGCAATACGAAGCATCATAGTCTAAATTACCTTGGGGCCGAAAGTGAGGCGAAAGATTCCTCCGTAAATTTGAAAAAGCTCGTAAAGCGGGATAAAGAAAGCCTGTCCAGCGACTGCAGCAATCGAGCCCTTCGCTTGGGGAATTTTCGCTGTTAGCTCTACACCGCTGCCGTCGCCCACCAGCAGGGCAGCCAGGAACTTCCCCGGCGGGCCCAAATTTGCCAGGCCACTTATTAGAGCCGGAACCAAGCTGCTATAAGCACGGTTTCGTTTCAGCACCCACAGGGGACCATAAACAAATGATAAAATAACTCCCGAGCATATACAGTCACGGCACAGAATAAGCTGCACGTTGGTCTATGAAAATTCCTAGAAAACCTACCCAGATTGCTGGACTGTAAACTCGCCGGAGGCGATTCGGGAGGCAAGTTCGGCTCTCTGCTTCTCCTTGAGGAGCCTCTCGACGTCTTTAACCGCTGAAGACTCCTCCTCCCCTTTGCCCTTGAGCGGCGGCTTCCCATTGGAGGAAATCGAGCAAGTGACTACTGGAAATCGTCGGAAGGAGGACCTTGATGAGCCGAACTCAATGGAGCAATTGTCGTTCCTCCTTGTCGGCACATACCGGGAGGAAGACGCGGGGAGCTGCCTGAAGGCTGCGGCAAGCGTGCCGGCGGTTGCAGTGCCAGTGACGGCAGTAGAGGCCATTGGACCAGGTTGAGGTTTGCCAATAGGTAACTGAAAAATGGTCCTCTCAGGCTCTCACGGTCTCACCACTTAGTAAGTGGCGCATCTGAGAGCTGAGATGGAACGTTATCGGTGTTTGAAGGCGGAGGAGGGAGAGCATACGGGCAATCCACGTTGCACGCCGAGGACATGATAACGAGGAAACATCCAACAGCCCACAGTTTGGAGCACGGAACTTTCGACTGTCATGTAAGAAACGGGTTCTTCCAAATTTGCAGTTTAAAGGCCGGCAAGAAAAAAGTTGTTGTTCGGAGTATTAGACACCATACATACATTAATCTAATGCACAAGCTTAATGCCACAAAAAACAAATATCCCACACGAATTATGGATATCTACTAACTAAAGAAAACTATTTCAACGGCTTAATTTTGCCATTAATACCATCAATCGACAATCCTAACCGGCAACTTGAATGAGTGCTTCTCCTTAGTTAAAAGCAATTGTGGTAGCTATTAACTAGATCGTGACTTTCCATCATATATGTAAGGAAATTGACTTTATGATTGACCATTTGGCTACCAAGACTTCCATGATGAATTGGCACCCCCAACAATATAATATTCTTCTCACATATACTTTGGGATATGAGTCGATATTAGTACATTTCTGACCTCTAATGTCATTTTTTTAACGTCAGTTTCATCAGAAAACTAACACCATAATATCTACAGTGTCGGTTGTAGAATGTCACTATTGGTCAAGTCCTATTGGTTAGTAAAAAATGTGAGTACCACTTTTTCTATAACACAGGTTACTTCTTAAAGAAACTGACATCCTAGATAACCTGTGAAATTTTTCAAGAAAAAAGTTGTCTCCAAAAAAATTTAGGTTAGTGACGGTTGTTGCAAAAACCGATGACATAGCCCTTCATGCTCATCAGTTTAGCAATAGTGAAACCAATGTTGTACGTCTTATCAACCGCAAAAAAGTTATACATCATTGGTATGTATGCCTAGAGAGCCAATCATATGATGATTGTAATGACATAACTTGTAAATGATTTGATTAATAAATAAAAGCAAGCTTCCAATTTATTCTGTTTAATTCAGTTATGAGATAATGATGTAATTTTATAAATGTCTAGAGAATAATATTACTCAATGACGTATGTCTTCAAGTATTAGCCTTGGGAAAGTGAGATCATACGGATGTTAAGAGTACATATACATATTCTCATTATGTCCCTGATCGGTTGTTATTGTGGAAAGTTGATAGACAACAATAACACATAAGGTCAGAGTGTGGGTTGGTTGATGACAAAATCTCATTAGTCATGATATGGCTATATCAAACCAAGCACACAGATACATGTTAGAGGACAGTGTATCGGAGAGACCCCCATGAGACTGACACATGGAAGCCATCGTAATGAAAGTCATAGTCAGCTCTCATAGTGATGGTGGTGGTTGTGGTTCTTAGACCTGAGATCACAGCACTCATCGCATATCGTTGAGTACGCTTTGACATCATCAATACACAATCACGAAATATGGGTTGTTATAAAGGTGATGATTGGGTGACTTTGACACATGGTGATAGATTGTGAGTGATAGAAATGGGATTTGTCCCTCCTACATGAGTTTGATGTCCTAGGCCTCTTGATTAGCGATACTGAGAAATGCATGGCCATGCACATGTGAGTCAATATGTGATATTGAGCTTACACATATCTCAGATAGTCTGATCTGGTTCAAGAAACAAGACTGAACAATAAAGAGGATGAATGATCCATGCCCCGAGTTCAATCTGGACATCAGTGACACAGAAACTATAAAAACATTACAACACCATACACAGATTGTAGGTTGAGGTTGTTCTCCAACTTACAATTTACTTGGACAGTATTGATGTATGACTAGGCATAACTCATTGCTTGTGATGTCATAAGTTGTTATGGACATTCACTGCCAATGTAATATGGGACCTATAAGGTCGCACATATAGGTCTCAACCTAGAAGAGGAATTTAATCTTGAACGACAATTGAATGAATTATTAAAATGTTTAGGTAATTAATTCACACAACAAGCAGCCTAATTGCACTTCCAAACACTAGTCTCATGGCATGAGACGGCCGTCTAAAGAGCCAAACGTTCATCTCAAGGGTTGAGATAGACATTTGGAGTGTCAGATTGATTCGAGTTGAAATTGGCCAAGGTGTGAACCGACCGGCTCGACTCGGGTCACCAAACAAATGTCTGGGTGAGCGAAACGGTAGTCTCGCATGGGCGAGATCGATCAATTCAACCAAAGGAAGATTCTAGATACTTTCTGTATTTGTTTGGATTGCACATTACTTTTTGTGCAAGAATTAATGTTGAACATTAATGGGAAATGAATTGCCAATTTCATATGCGATTAGGAAACTATAAAATGACCGTCTTACATGCCAGACAACCGTTTGGTGTGGGCTCTGATCTCCAAAACATGACATAAACTCAGCGGAAGCATTCGATTAGCAACGGAATACAAAAATCACCGGAAATTAAAACTTTTTTAGACAAGATCTTGAAATCATAAAACTTCTTTTATAGAAACAAGATAAACAGTTTACATCTCTGCTAAATCACTTCTTGAGTGATTATACACAACCAGATACAAAATCTTAAGATTCAAAACCAAAAATCTCAGACCACTAACTCCAAGGACCTGAGAGTACAGAGACGACATAGGACTAACTAACTACATGGCTCAGCAGTCAGTATCTCCACCTGAGATTCACTACTGCTCTTGGTGCTGGTGCTGCTGATATTGATCACCTGCAGACTGGTTCCTTCATCCCCGACGACCACCTAAAAAGTTGAAGTCTACGGAGTGAGACAATTTTAAATAATTGTCCCAGCGAGAGTTATAACTCTCTGCCATAAGCTTTATTATAGAAATCAAAGAACAACATAAGCAATAAAAGCTTTTAAGGTAATTAACAACAGATTGACATTAAGTAGGACAACACCATTTAAGAAATAAAAAAAACATATATACTAGGCAGTATAATTTCAGTCATTGTATCTCGTAGTTTTAACCTAAGCAGATATGCTACACGGTTGATTATGTTTTACAAACATTATTATGCCCTGCGGAGATGAGGTATACCGCTCATACTCCAACCGATCACTTATTAAGTCGCATCGATATCATACCTAGGTCATCAAAAGAGTCAGATTCTTATGACCTCATCTTCCTCAGTCAGAGTGAGGAAAAACATGCAGGACGTCTAGTGTCTCTGCTACTATAGCTCACCAGGGTATTCTGGTACTTCGCTATTAGAGTCACAGTGGCATTCTGTACTCTCTTCGCCATCGAAAGATTTCTTGTTTATCTCTCATCGAGGTGGTATAAAGGATTTCCTCGGGAGAATAGTGTTACATCACCCCGGTATAAACATATAGTGAAGGGTTGGTAGATTAAGATACATCTACATCAATTCCTACACCAGGATGTAAGGATATACACATCCATATTCCCCCACATACTCAAAAGTATGTGATCCAGGAGTTCCCTTAGGAAAACCTATTTCACCATCATTTAACTTCTGACAATGATGGATCTATGATCAGGGCTCTACATGGAATGATTATACTTGATTAGTTAGGTACATTTCAGTATTCTTTTAGCATCATACATGTTTCCAAGCATTTAAATATTAAAACACTACTATACAAGAAGAATACTAAATGTATCAAGTTTAACTCATATCAGTTACCAAAGGAAATCAATTCATCATAAGTCATTTAATCAGCATGACCTTGATGTTACTCATGGCTCTTACAGCCTATCATCTCATATGATGCTACTTAAACTTAGGCATCATAGCCTATTCACTATTCATTAAGCTAACAACATGCTTTCAATGAATATGGTATCATAATCCTTACCTGGATATGATCATCCTCATATAAGAACCTACATGGTTAATCAACTAATAATAGTAAACAATTCATTTCAAGAGTTATACCTTCATACTCTTACAAGAGCTAGGTTCCCTGATTTACAATAATTAGGGTTATCCAATCCCTTCCATTATGATTAGAAATAGTGGTTCCTCCTTTCATACTTAACTCATGAAGATTCATGCTTAAAATCATAACCTGGAATTAGGGTAATTGTACATTTCATCACATTACCCCCAATTAGGGTTTACTATTCACATTACATGTTATTACCCTAGAATTAGGGTTTACTATTCACTTCATGGTGAATTGAACTCATAGCATCATCATTTATGAGAAACATCATCATTGATGCCTTCAAATTAGGTTAAGATTTATCAATTATCATAATTAGGGTTTACATGATCTCACATAGGTGGATCATACCCTAGTTATGCACATTCATATGCATTGAAGGTATTTTACTTGAGTTTCAACCATAAATGGTACCTTTTCTCTCTTATTATTAAGAGATGGTGATTACATCACTATAGATTAGGTTAGGTCAAGTCCTCAATGATTATCATAAGCCAAGTCACCACTATCATGTCATTAGGGTTTGATTAAAACAAGGTATCATCTATTTGAACCCTTCAAGGGCACATTGGTAAAGTACACCTTTAATCACCACATGGTTCAATCTATTAGTCACTTAGCCCCTTAATGTCTTGGAGTACCATTAGGGCTTAGATTAGACCACCATTGGACCAATTACACCTTCAAACGATTAAGCAAAAATAGCCCTAAAAGTCTCCAAACGGTTTCACCCCTCAACTCCAAACGGTCTTGAGACCTTTTAGGGGGCGTTGACCGTTTGGGCACTTTAACCTTCAAGACCGCATGGTCACCAAGACCACATGGTTGCGTTGACCGTTTGAGAGTGTTGACCTCCAAACCGTTTGAAATGAATCGACCTTGAAACCGCATGAGATGAAACGATCCTGAGATCGATTGGACCAAACGACCTTGAGATCGTTTGAGCCCAAATGGTCTTGAGACTGTTTGGCCCCAAACGGTCTTGAGACTGTTTGGTCCAAATGGGCTCAAAACCGCATGGACCTCAAAGGTGTATCAAAGGCTATAATCAATTGGGATTTTCTATGTTGAAGCCTTCAATTGGCCATAACCTTGTTAACCACTTATAAATTGAGTCAATTAGGGTTAGCCTTAATCAATTTGGACACCAAATTGACCCTCAATTGAAAGCATGTTAGGGTTGAATCCAACTCATTTAGGGTTTGCAATCGGTTAACCATTAATGCTCATCAACATGAATCTAATTGAGGTTGAACCCATCAATTGACATCCAATTGGGCCCAACCTTGGCTCAAACGGTCTTGAGATAATTTGGAAACCCTCCAAATGGTCTTGAGACCGTTTGCCCAAAGTTCATCAAAATCTAAGTCGATTTGATAAGGGTTGAACCCTAATTAGGTCTAAAATCAGCACTTTTATTCAATTCATCAACCTATTGTGATTGGACCCTCAAACCATCAAATTTCCTTAACCCTAGACCTCCAAACGGTCTTAGGTTGTCACCAAACGGTCTTGAGACCGTTTGAGTGAACCCCCAAACGGTCTTGAGACCGTTTGGGCCTTTCAACCCAAAGTTCACCAAAATGTATCCTTGAAATCAGCAATTCAACCTGATTAGGGTTTAGGGGGTTGAAGTGCCTTCAACTTATGATTGGTTTGGAATTAGGTTATGATTCTTTGTAGATATTAAATTCAACATGTTTACAACAGACCTCTAAATGGTCTTCCCTTGTTCAACCCTATCAAACGGTCTTGGAGACCGTTTGAATCTAAACGGTCTTGCAAGACCGCATGAGATCAAACGGTTTGAGACCGTTTGATTTCAAACGGTTTGCAAACCGTTTAGACCAAATGGTCCAAGGTTGTTTGATAAAGTTGCCTAGGAATTCATGCCCATCATCTTCAACCTCTGTTCAGGTCAGTTACTCCACGGATTGCTTGCAAAATTGCAAGGAAGAATGGGGAAGAAGAAGAACTAAGTACTAGTTTGCAAGAACATAAATATGCATAATAAGGCAAGAAGTTTAGAGTTATAAAACCCGCCTTAAACGTTGTTCCTAGAGCTCCAACCTTCCAAGATTCAAGCCTTTAATGGCGTCTTGAGCTCCACAGGTTGGCCAAAGTTGATTCTCCAAGGAAAGGTTGGGGGAAGGTCGGCTTAGAACAAGAAACCTAAGTGAGATAACCATAAAACCAACCTTATACAAAGAATTCCTCCATGAATTCGAGCTAGAAGATGGTCTCTTCTCACCTTAGAACAGGTTGGTCGTCTTCTTGAGCTCCAGAGCTCTGCCTTAGTCGGTTGAGCAAGATGATAAGTGAAGAAAAGAAGGGAATACATTTACTTGGTTTGCAAAGGAAGAAGCTTATATAGCTTGGGTTAGTTTTCAACATAAGGACCTCTAGTTTATGGGTTTCTCATCTAGGTCCCTCCTTCACTTCTAAGGCACGTTCAATCTATCATAACTTTAAGCAAATCCCATCAAAACTCAAGATCTAAGGGTAAAGAAAGCCAACATGCAAACTAAGGTACATATATAAAAGGTCTCTTTACTCATACTAGGTGATTCTACTACAAAAGTTATTCTTCTTATCTGATTATCTAATTGAAGCACCCCTTTCATTATTTCTTCTCTAAATGATGTAAAGAGTCATAAAAGATACTCTAAAAGGTGTATTTTACAAGTTGCACCCCACATTTTGGGTAGATTGCACTTTACTCCAAAATTAGGGTTTTTAAGCACCAAGATTGCTCCACAAGTTGTATCTTGATGCCCAAGCTTGGGAAATTCATCATACTTCATCATATCCATTCATATGATGTATCATCATCAGAGGAACATCTTAACATGTGTAATTTGCAAGTTAACCCCTTTAATTGGGTAATTTGCACATAGGTCCCTGTATTTCAAAACAATACTACAACTTTGTTTAAAAAGAACAAAATTGAAAGTGTATGTTCCTCAAAAGTTTAATTACATGCCAAAAGATAATCACAAGTATTTAATTACATATTTAGGCAAAACATCTAGGGTTAGTTTATAACCCAGGTTAGGGATTTTACAAATTATCCACCCTTATAAGGATTTCGTCCCTGAAATCGATAAAACATATTAGGAGAAAAGAGCAGGGTATTTCCTTCTCATCTCTTCCTCTAGTTCCCAAGTGGCTTCTTCAACACCACGATGATTCCAGAGGACTTTCACAAGACTTATGTCTTTCTTCTTTAGCTTTTTAATTATGTTATCAAGGATTGACACTGGTCCTTCCTCATAAGTTATATCATCATTCAATTCTACCTCCATAGGTTGTAGAACTGACTCGGTATCAGGGTGACATTTCCTCAGCATAGAAATGTGAAACACAGGGTGTAACTTCTGTAACTCTTGAGGTAACTCTAGTCTATTGGCTACCTTTCCAACCCGTTCAATGATTGGATAAGGCCTCATAAATCTAGGAGCTAACTTCCCTTTCCTTCCAAAACGAAGGACTCCTTTCCAAGGTGAGACCTTGAGGTACACTCTGTCTCCAACCTGGAACTCTAAGGGCCTACGACGTCTGTCAGCATAAGACTTCTGCCTATCCTGTGCAGTCTTAATCTGTTGATGTATCACTTTGATCTTCTCTGTAGTCTGCTGCACAAGATCAGGACCTAACAACTGATGTTTACCAGTCTCATACCAACATAAGGGTGATCTACAATGTCTACCATACAAAGCTTCATAAGGTGCCATATCAATGCTATGTTGATAGCTATTATTATAGGCAAACTCTATCAAGCTTAGGTGTAGATCCCAACTCCCAGTAAACTGGAGAACACATGCTCTCAACAAGTCTTCCAAGGTCTGTATAGTCCTTTCCGACTGTCCATCAGTCTGTGGATGAAAGGTTGTACTAAACCTTAACTTGGTGCCTAAAGCTCTGTGTAACTGCTCCCAAAATTGACTTGTAAACTGGGGACCTCTGTCAGAAACTATAGTGACTGGAACTCTGTGCAAGCGCACTATCTCTTGAACATACAACTGTGATAACCTTTCAGTAGAATAGGTTGTTTTGACAGGTAAGAAATGTGATGTCTTTGTCAACCTATCAACTATTACCCATATGGAATCGTGTCCTTTGCTTGTCCTGGGTAGGCCAACAACAAAGTCCATGGTCACATGGTCCCACTTCCACTGTGGTATGGGTAAAGGTTGCATTGTCCCTGCAGGCTTCTGGTGTTCAGCTTTAACTTGCTGACACACAGGACACCTCAGAACAAACTCTGCAACATCCTTCTTCATCCCAGGCCACCAATACATATCTTTTAAGTTTCGATACATCTTGGTGCTCCCTGGATGCATGGCATACATCGAAGAATGAGCTTCTTCCAGGACTAACTTCCTCAAGTTATCCACATCTGGTACTATCATGCTCCCATGATAACATGCCACCTGATCATCTGAATCATGGAAACCATCTCGCTTCTCATAACCATACTCAGACCTAATATGCTGAACTGCAGCATCAACTTGCTGTGCCTCCTTTATCTGCTCTCTTAGGGTAGGTTTGATGTGCATCTCAGCTAACAAACCGACTAACAATGACACCTTCAACTGCACATTGTCTTGCCTTAAAGAGATAAGCATATCTCTCCTAGAGCATACTAAGGAACTTAGTTGTGCTCTATCCATGGTTGATGTTGCTAATTTCCTACTCAAGGCATCTGCAACCACATTGGCCTTGCTTGGATGATAATCAATTGTACAATCATAGTCCTTGATTAACTTCATCCAACGACATTGCCTCATGTTAAGTTCATGCTGAGAGAAGATGTACTTAAGGTTCTTATGATCAGTGAAAATATGGAATGTCTCTCCGTAGAGATAATGTCTCCAGATCTTCAAGGCATGAACCACAGCAGCTAACTCCAAATCATGTGTCGGATAATTCTCCTCGTGTTTCTTAAGATGTCGGGAAGCAAAAGACACCACTTGCTTATCCTGCATCAACACGCATCCGAGTCCATTCTTTGATGCATCATAGAAGACTATATATCCTTTACCTTGCTCAGGTAGCACAAGCACAGGTGCACTTGTCAACCTCTCCTTCAACAGCTGGAAAGACTGTTGACACTTATCACTCCAGGTAAAAGGAATGTCTTTCCGGGTTAACTTGGTCAAGGGTAAGGCTATAGAACTGAAGTTCTTAATAAACCTTCGGTAGTAGCCAGCTAACCCTAAGAAACTACGAATCTGCGTTGGTATCTTCGGTTGTTCCCACTGTAGAACAGATTCTACCTTTTTAGGGTCAACACGAATACCCGAGGCAGATACCACGTGTCCAAGAAAAGATACTTCCAGCAACCAAAACTCACACTTGCTAAACTTAGCGTATAGATTATGTTCTCTTAGCAAAGTCAGAGCCTGACGAAGATGTTGTTCATGCTGCTGAGCATCTCTACTATAGATCAGAATGTCATCTATGAAGACAACAACACACTGATCGAGGAAAGGTCGGAAGATTCTATTCATGAGTTCCATAAATGCAGCCGGTGCATTAGTTAGTCCAAACGACATAATTGTGAACTCATAGTGACCATACCTAGTCCTAAAGGCAGACTTGGATATGTCACTGTCCTTAATACGAAGTTGATGATATCCTGACCTCAAGTCTATCTTCGAGAAGACGGTTGCACCACACAACTGGTCAAAAAGATCATCAATCCTCGGCAGAGGGTACTTGTTCTTTATTGTTACTTTATTGAGTTGTCTATAATCAATACACAACCGCATTGACCCGTCTTTCTTTTTAACAAACAAAACCGGAGCACCCCAGGGTGAAGTACTCGGTCGGATGAAACCCTTCTCAAGTAACTCCTGAAGTTGTTTCTTGAGTTCTGGCATCTCGGCAGGTGCCATCCTATACGGTGTTTGAGCTATAGGTTGTGTATCTGGGACCAAATTGATTTCAAAATCAATTTCCCGAGGTGGTGGTATACCTAGAAGTTCTTTAGGAAACACGTCTTCGAATTCCCTGACTATAGGAACTTCAGTAGGGTTAGGACTCTCCATGATAGTATCTACCACATGGGCCAAGAATGTATAACATCCTTGCCTCATCAGCTTATCAGCAATCATAACTGACACAAGACAGGTGGGTAGAATCTTTCTCTCTCCTTGAAAGATCCATATGTCACTTTCATCAGCAAACACAGCCTGCTTGGATTCACAATCCAAGACAGCCCTATACCTTTCCAAGGTATCCATCCCAAGGATTATATCAAATCCTTGCATCTCAAGTGGTATAAGATCCACTTGAATCCGATGATCAGAAAAGAAGAGGATGCAGGGAGAGCATACCTCCTGCAAAATAGCAGACCCTCTCAACGGAGTCTCAAGCAACAAGCTATCTGCCCTATGACTGACCGTCATATTGCAGTTGCGAATCACTCTCCGAGTGATAAAGGAGTGTGTAGAACCCAAGTCAATCAAAACAGATACCACACATGACGTAGACATATCAGAATATAGCAATTCCATCTGACCTGCCACAACCCGTGGATTGATCACTGCATCAGGTGGATTCATTGCATAGAACCTTACTGTCGCCTGAGGTTGAGTTTGTGCTGACGATCCATCTTGAGACGCTTGTCCACGTCCTCTAGATGCTCCTTGAGACTGCCTTCTCTGTGATCCCTGTTGATTCTGTCTCTGAGGGTGTGTCACACTGACAGGCCTAGACCTGTAGTCCTTCATCAGATGTCCCACCTTCCCACAGTTGTAGCAGCTTCTCTCTAGTTGTTGTGGTCTTGGTGGTCATGTGACTGACATTGATGCTGAACTGTGAGTCTCTTGTAGTGGTAGGCTTCATCCTCTACCTCTACTCAGTGTCCACTATGTCTGAGCACTAGATCTGGGTGGTGGAGGTGTAGGTACAGATAATCTAGGCTTCTTAAAGTCTCTAGATGAAGAACCATGGAACTACAGATATCTCTTATGGGTTTGCCTCTTCTTGGCTACAGATCTTTCTATCCTTCGGACTGACTCAACGAAGGTAGCGAACCTCTCCCGGTTTTCTAGGGTAGACACGGGAGTAGTCAAATCGGCGTTCAAACCCTTCTCGAACCTTCTAATCCTTTCTTCTTTTGTGGCAGCCATGTGCGGACAGAACCGCAGCAACTCCAAGAACTTAGCTTCGTACTCGCTAATGTTCATCATACCTTGCCTCAATCTCTCGAACTGAGAGATCTTCTCGTCCAGGAATGTCTTTGGAAAGTATATGTTGACAAATCCCCGACGAAAGTCTTCCCATGAGATCTCTACTCCAGGCCTCTTCTTCTCTTCCATGGTCCACCAGTGACCAACACTTCCTTTGAGAAGATAGACAGCATGTCTAACCTTCTCAGCTTCAGGGATGTTCAAGATTCTGAAGACTTTCTCCAACTCAGTTAACAACAAATCGACATCTGCGGGGTCAGCTGTCTCAAAGTATTTGGTTGCTCCGACACGACGAAGTCGCTCAAACATCTTACCGATACCTTGTCCTTCAGGATGGACAGGCGCCCTTGGTGTAGGCATGGGCATCCTGTCGGTGATGTGTGTCATGGTAGTCATAAACTACCCGAACATGGTTTGAACAACTGGGTTACCCATGTCAGCTGGGTCAAACTGAGGTGGCTCCCTGGGTGGCTCAGGTACGGGCTGTTCTATCTCTGGGTTCCTTGCACCTTATCGAGGTGCAGCAACGCTACTCTCAGCCACGTACTCCTCATGTGGCTCAGACATACTTAGATATCTTCTTCTCCTGAGGAGCAGAAGATTCTATTAGATAGGAAAAAACACTAAGGATAGACTCGACATCCTAAGTCCTATGTCTATGTAGACTCAGCGAACCTAGAGCTCTGATAGCACTAAATTGTGGGCTCCGATCTCCAAAACACGACATAAACTCAGCGGAAGCATTCGATTAGCAACAAAATACAAAAATCACCGGAAATTAAAACTTTTTGAGACAAGATCTTGAAATCATAAAACTTCTTTTATAGAAACAAGATAAACAGTTTACATCTCTACTAAATCACTTCTTGAGTGATTATACACAACCAGATACAAAATCTTAAGATTCAAAACCAAAAATCTCAGACTACTGACTCCAAGGACCTGAGAGTACAGAGACGACATAGGACTAACTAACTACATGGCTCAGTAGTCAGTATCTCCACCTGAGATTCACTGCTGCTCTTGGTGCTGTTGCTGCTGATATTGATCACCTGCAGACTGGTTCCTTCGTCCCCGACGACCACCTAAAAAGTTGAAGTCTACGGAGTGAGACAATTTTAAATAATTATCCCAGCGAGAGTTATAACTCTTCGCCAAAAGCTTTATTATAGAAATCAAAGAACAACATAAGCAATAAAATCTTTTAAGGTAATTAACAGCAGATTGACATTAAGTAGGACAACAACATTTAAGAAATAAAAAAAACATATATACTAGGCAGTATAATTTCAGTCATTGTATCTCGTAGTTTTAACCTAAGCAGATATGCTACGCGGTTGATTATGTTTTACAAACATTATTATGCCCTGCAGAGATGAGGTATACCGCTCATACTCCAACCGATCACTTATTAAGTCTTATCATTATCATACCTAGGTCATCAAAAGAGTCGGATTCTTATGACCTCATCTTCCTCAGTCAGAGTGAGGAAAAACATGCAGGACGTCTAGTGTCTCTGCTACTATAGCTCACCAGAGTATTCTGGTACTTCGCTATTAGAGTCACAGTGGCATTTTGCACTCTCTTCGCCATCGAAAGATTTCTTGTTTATCTCTCATCGAGGCGGTATAAAGGATTTCCTCGGGAGAATAGTGTTACATCACCCCGGTATAAACATATAGTGAAGGGTTGATAGATTAAGATACATCTACATCAATTCCTACACTAAGATGTAAGGATATACACATCCATATTCCCCCACATACTCAAAAGTATGTGATCCAGGAGTTCCCTTAGGAAAACTTGTTTCACCATCATTTAACTTCTGACAATGATGGATCTATGATCAGGGCTCTACATGGTATGATTATACTTGATTAGTTAGGTACATTTCAATATTCTTTTAGCATCATATATGTTTCCAAGCATTTAAATATTAAAACACTGCTATACAAGAAGAATACTAAATGTATCAAGTTTAACTCATATCAGTTACCAAAGGAAATCAATTCATCATAAGCCATTTAATCAGCATGACCTTGATGTTACTCATGGATCTTACAGCCTATCATCTCATACGATGCTACTTAAACTTAGGCATCATAGCCTATTCACTATTCATTAAGCTAACAACATGCTTTCAATGAATATGGTATCATAATCCTTACCTGGATATGATCATCCTCATATAAGAACATGCATGGTTAATTCAACTAATAATAGTAAACAATTCATTTCAAGAGTTGTACCTTCATACTCTTACAAGAGCTAGGTTCCCTGATTTACAACAATTAGGGTTATCCAATCCCTTCCATTATGATTAGAAATAGTGGTTCCTCCTTTCATACTTAACTCATGAAGATTCATGCTTAAAAGCATAACCTGGAATTAGGGTAATTGTACATTTCATCACATTACCCCCAATTAGGGTTTACTATTCACATTACATGTTATTACCCTAGAATTAGGGTTTACTATTCACATTACATGTTATTACCCTAGAATTAGGGTTTACTATTCACTTCATGGTGAATTGAACTCATAGCATCATCATGTATGAGAAACATCATCATTGATGCCTTCATATTAGGTTAAGATTTATCAATTATCATAATTAGGGTTTACATGATCTCACATAGGTGGATCATACCCTAGTTATGCACATTCATATGCATTGAAGGTATTTTACTTGAGTTTCAACCATAAATGGTACCTTTTCTCTCTTATTATTAAGAGATGGTGATTACATCACTATAGATTAGGTTAGGTCAAGTCCTCATTGATTATCATAAGCCAAGTCACCACTATCATGTCATTAGGGTTTGATTAAAACAAGGTATCATCTATTTGAACCCTTCAAGGGCACATTGGTAAAGTACACCTTTAATCACCACATGGTTCAATCTATTAGTCACTTATCCCCTTAATGTCTTGGAGTACCATTAGGGTTTAGATTAGACCACCATTGGACCAATTACACCTTTAAACGATTAAGCAAAAACAGCCCTAAAAGTCTCCAAACAGTTTCACCCCTCAACCTCCAAACGGTCTTAAGACCGTTTGGGGGCGTTGACCAATTGGGCACTTTGACCTTCAAGACCGCATGGTCACCAAGACCGCATGGTTGCATTGACCATTTGAGAGTGTTGACCTCCAAACCGTTTGAAATGAATCGACCTTGAAACCGCATGAGATGAAACGATCCTGAGATCGATTGGACCAAACGACCTTGAGATCGTTTGAGCCCAAATAGTCTTGATACCGTTTGGCTCCAAACGGTCTTGAGACCATTTGGCCTCAAACGGTCTTGAGATCGTTTGGTCCAAATGGGCTCAAAACCGCATGGACCTCAAAGGTGTATCAAAGGCTATAATCGATTGGGATTTTCTATGTTGAAGCCTTCAATTGGCCATAAACTTGTTAACCACTTATAAATTGAGTCAATTAGGGTTAGCCTTAATCAATTTGGACACCAAATTGACCCTCAATTGAAATCCAATTAGGGTTGAATCCAACTCATTTAGGGTTTGCAATCGGTTAACCATTAATGCTCATCAACATGAATCTAATTGAGGTTGAACCCATCAATTGACATCCAATTGGGCCCAAACTTGGCTCAAACAGTCTTGAGATCATTTGGACACCCTCCAAACGGTCTTGAGACCGTTTTCCCAAAGTTCATCAAAATCTAAGTCGATTTGATAAGGGTTGAACCCTAATTAGGTCTAAAATCAGCACTTTTATTCAATTCATCAACCTATTGTGATTGGACCCTCAAACCATCAAATTTCCTTAACCCTAGACCTCCAAACGGTCTTGGGTTGTCACCAAATGGTATTGAGACCGTTTGAGCCCTTCAACCCAAAGTTCACCAAAATGTATCCTTGAAATCAGCAATTCAACCTGATTAGGGTTTAGGGGGTTGAAGTGCCTTCAACTTGGGATTGGTTTGGAATTAGGTTATGATTCTTTGTAGATATTAAATTCAACATGTTTAAAACAGACCTCTAAACGGTCTTCCCTTGGTCAACCCTATCAAATGGTCTTGGAGACCGTTTGAATCTAAACGGTCTTGCAAGACCGCATGAGATCAAACGGTTTGAGACCGTTTGATTTCAAACGGTTTGCAAACCGTTTAGACCAAATGGTCCAAGGTTGTTTGATAAAGTTGCCTAGGAATTCACGCCCATCATCTTCAACCTCTGTTCAGGTCGGTTACTCCACGGATTGCTTGCAAAAGTGCAAGGAAGAATGGGGAAGAAGAAGAACTAAGTACTAGTTTGCAAGAACATAAATATGCATAATAAGGCAAGAAGTTTAGAGTTATAAAACCCGCCTTAAACGTTGTTCCTAGAGCTCCAAGCTTCCAAGATTCAAGCATTTAATGGCGTCTTGAGCTCCACAGGTTGGCCAAAGTTGATTCTCCAAGGAAAGGTTGGGGGAAGGTCGGCTTAGAACAAGAAACCTAAGTGAGATAACCATAAAACCAACCTTATACAAAGAATTCCTCCATGAATCCGAGCTAGAAGATGGTCTCTTCTCACCTTAGAACAGGTTGGTCGTCTTCTTGAGCTCCAGAGCTCTGCCTTAGTCGGTTGAGCAAGATGATAAGTGAAGAAAAGAAGGGAATATGTTTACTTGGTTTGCAAAGGAAGAAGCTTATATAGCTTGGGTTAGTTTTCAACATAAGGACCTCTAGTTTATGGGTTTCTCATCTAGGTCCCTCCTTCACTTCTAAGGCACGTTCAATCTATCATAACTTTAAGCAAATCCCATCAAAACTCAAGATCTAAGGGTAAAGAAAGCCAACATGCAAACTAAGGTACATATATAAAAGGTCTCTTTACTCATACTAGGTGATTCTACTACAAAAGTTATTCTTCTTATCTGATTATCTAATTGAAGCACCCCTTTCATCATTTCTTCTCTAAATGATGTAAATAGTCATAAAAGATACTCTAAAAGGTGTATTTTACAAGTTGCACCCCACATTTTGGGTAGATTGCACTTTACTCCAAAATTAGGGTTTTTAAGCACCAAGATTGCTCCACAAGTTGTATCTTGATGCCCAGCTTGGGAAATTCATCATACTTCATCATATCCATTCATATGATGTCTCATCATCAGAGGAACATCTTAACATGTGTAATTTGCAAGTTAACCCCTTTAATTGGGTAATTTGCACATAGGTCCCTGTATTTCAAAACAATACTACAACTTTGTTTAAAAAGGACAAAATTGAAAGTGTATGTTCCTCAGGAGTTTAATTACATGCCAAAAGATAATCACAAGTATTTAATTACATATTTAGGCAAAACATATAGGGTTAGTTTATAACCCAGGTCAGGGATGTTACATTTGGTGTGTCAGATGGCCATTTTAGTGGTCGTAGGTGGTCGGCCTCGAGAGGAGGGTCAGACTTTAAATTTATAACCTGAAACCTCTAAGGACCCCCACAACTTTATTATGGGGTAGAAGTAGATATATGAGGTCAAACACAGGGACGTGGGGTTGTTTAGGATGCTTAAGATCTCACTCTTAAGTCAGATAAGCCAATCTGATAGTTGGTAAAAGTATGGAGCTAGAACTAGTCTAGCAGGTTGTCATGAAATAAAACAAAGCAAAGAAAACAAAACAAAATAGAGTTCGTAGGATTCTATTAATCAGACAGAAGGAGTTCCTAGCTATGTAACCACAATTTGGGCAGTCTATGCACTCGTTCTTGGGCATAGACAACCCTCAAATACTCAAGCAAGCAACCTACATCCAAACATGGTACGTACTATGTTATATGTTCTTGTGGGGTCATCCCGCTCGCTTTCGTGAAGCGTGACTAAAACCCATAAATGATATGAAACCTCTCTCGAGGATGACAAATCAACACCCTAGAATATCCTAGATAGCCTCTCAAGTCTAGAATACTCTGTAATGCTAGGAACAGGTGTGATCTGGGCAGAACCAGGTAGTGGGCTAGACCGTGCCGGGCTGGGCCCGACTGTGCCCAAGTCTATAGTTCTGCACAGATCACCTTGAACTGTCCTCCTTTCAGATTCCGATCCAAACTACCTTCTCTTACCTATTTCTATAATGAAACTCTTGATATAGGTAGAAATAGAAGTTCAAGCAAGAAAGAGATCAACCAAACTAGCAATCATAACCATAAAGAGAAGATAGAATAGAACATGTACTAGATCTTGGAATAAAACTACTTGTTTAAGGTAAAAGTATATAAACATGCCCAAAACAGGCTACATAGTCAACAAGGAGCTCAACTAGACATGGACAAGTATAGTTGGCACCGAACAAAGATGGAAGAACATCGTTTGTACAGAAACAAAGGAGAATAATAGAAGAAAGGAGAAAAAGAAGAAATTTGGCCCGTAGAGGAGAGGTGGCTCTCGCTCCTTAGCCTCCGTATGGACTGAATCTCATCTTTGGGTTGTCCTCCTTGGTCTTCTAGACTCCTTGACCTCCTTTCTCTTTGATTCCACTCCAAACAACAGCTTGGTGGGTGTATGGAGGTGGAAGATGGCTGAGAATGGTAGGATATGTGTGAATGGTGGTAGATGGAAGCAAACTGGAGGAACAGACATAGGACAAGTACTTCAGCCCTTTCAGACCTCAGAAGTGTCCCATGGGTCTCTGGGAACTAAAATGGGTCAGAACCGCGGAGTAGAACCTCTGATGTTCGGAACCACATACCTCCAATTCTCAGAACCCCTCTCTAGGTTATGAGGGTGGGTATTTATAGGTGAAGGCAGAAGATGGTCATGACACCTGCCTCGGTCGCGGCCCTGGTCTCAGCTTGACCGTGCCAGACTGGGCACAGTCGTGCCGAGGGTCGTGGTTGACGCAGATGTCGCGGTCGAGGCAGATCCCGCAGTCGAGACAGATGCTTCGGTCGAGGTGGGTCGTGTCACGATCACAGTCGTGCTATGGTCGAGGCGGATCCTGCACTCGAGATAGATGCCTTGGTCAAGGCGGGTCATGCTGCAGTCACGATCGTGCCACAGTCGCAGTCATGCACAGATATCACGGTCGATGCAGGTGGGCCCGATCGTGTTGAGTGTCGGTTGACACAACACATTGACCGTGGTCGTGGCATTGTCTTCTTGGCTGCAGTTGCGACATCCTTTTTGTTCTTGGTCATGGTCGCGATGGATCAAAGTCTAGTTGTTGCAAAAAACCATGTGTTGGGGTGAAATCTTAGAGAATAAATGTCTTTTCAGGTTTGGTGCCTATAAGTCCCAAAATTGTCTAGTTGAGCAACTTTATCTATGAAAAGATATAAATTACTAAAAGATAAGAATCTAGGGTTATTTTGGGCATATTAAAGCTATAATGACACAAAACCATAAATAAATACTTAGCATAAATGCCTGAATTTGGGTGTTATCAACCACCCCAAGCTTAAACATTTTCTTGTCCTCAAGCAAGACTGTGCTCAAAGAACAAAAAGATAACATCCAAATTAAGCATGGTGATAAATGCTAAAGTTAAGAAAAATAGTTTAAAACATAAATTCTCTTGACCCGTGTCGTTTTAGAGAAAACCCCCACCAATCGAGCACAATCCTGCTAAAGTAAGATCAAAGAGTGTCTAGGCATGATTGAGCGGATTCACTGCAACCTGTCGATACTCATGAGGGTTTGAATCATAATTATATAACAAAAGCATTGTCACATAAGTGATCCTGCGGGTGATGACCAATGAGCCATCATCATGTATTCATATAGACCAATCGGGAACAACATGCCTCCCACTTATTCAGGTCCTAAAAAGAAACAAAAGCAAAAATACTCTAACGACTTCTGAGGATCCCAATCTGTGTCAGGTTGGTCCATGTAATGAGCAACAGTCCCCGCAGTCCAAGCTAGTTGACCCAAAGCAGTGAGATGAACTCCTCATACTGTGCTCAAACCAACCCTGCTACTGGGATGATCGCATAGGTCTCCTAGGGGTTCCTAGTGACTCTCTAATGATCCTTAGGGTGGCACTACCAGGCACGACATACCAAAGTTCATGAGCACAATCATACACCGACTGGGCACCATCCTCAACTCTTCTAAAAGAGAAAACAACACTCATTTATTCTTTTCACACTCAGGCTTTTATTCTCTGCATTCTAATTTATAGCCTTGGGTGATAACTATTTTGATATTTTTGGAATTTGTGGGTGGCCAAGCCTCTTTTACATATTTTTAATTTTCATCTTTTTGACTCAAGTTAAGGTGAGAGGGCGCACAGACCATCAAGGAAAACACTTCAACTTGATTATAGCTCAAAACTCATCATTATTCACTTGATACATGTGCAAAAAGTAGTAATTATGATTCAAGAGATCCTTAGAATAGAGGCAAGTCTGTGAATAATGCATCTTGGAGTCTTGATCAAACTCTAGCTCTTTCCAATAGTTCCAAAATCATGGGTTTGTCATTCACAACATAAATCAAGGAAATAATGTTTTAAGCAATGAAAAAGGTGCAAAACCTTAGATTTATTACCAAACTTAAGGAAATAGTCAATGAGCAAGTCAAGCAAAAGATCAAGTACTTTAAGATGAAAATTGTGCATTTAAGCACATGGATAGGCATTTAACTATAACATTCACAACACATAGCCTTAATTGCTAAGACTACAAATTACACAACAAAGTTCTAATTTTTTTTAATTCTACAAAAAATTTAAATTTATACTAAATGCATGGAGTAAACATGCATGCATGAAAAATGAAGAGATAGAAGGGCAAATAGCCCTACCACCCCAAGCTTAAAACTTTGCAGGGAAGGAATGCATGGATGTACATGAAAGAAATTTATTAAAAGTCCTAGTATGATGCATGTATGCAAGGATATGTAAAAGCTGTAAGGACCCTGACCTTTGTTTTGGGCTTACCCTATTTGTTTTGCCTAAACCTTGTTCTTAGTTGCTTGCTAATCACCTTTAGTGGTGATTAGGTTTTGCTTGTGCTTTGTTGAGAGTTGGAGGTGCTACTTGTAAAATAACCTGAGTTAGGGTTGAAGAGCAAGTTTGTCATCTTGAGAGATGTCTTTCTCTCTCTTTGCTTCCTCTAGAGTTGAGAGGAAGGTTTGGGCTCGTGCCTTGTGTTGTCTTGGGCTTTGTTGAAGCTCTGTTGGGCTTGGTTGGGCCTTGCCTTGCTTTGAGGAGCCCTGTATTGGGCAAGGATTCCTTGTCTTGACCATGGGGTATCGCCCATGGGGGTGTCGGCCAAGGTGGTGGTGGTGTGTCGGCCTTTGACCTTTGTTGACCTCCTTGCCTTGGTTGTGTCACCATAGCTTGGACATGTGGTCAAACCTTGGTTGAGTGGTGGCATGGCATGTACATGAGGTTTTCAAGGTGGTAAAACTTGTGGACAAGTGTCCCTTGGTAAGGTGACACCTTGCCTTGGTTTAACCTTGACCCTCATCTATATATGCCTTGCCTTTCTCTTCCTTTGGAACCCTTTAGCTCTTTTGTTGCTTTCCCCTCCTTGTGTGCACGACACCCCTTCCTTGGAGAGCTTGGTGGCCGATCCTTTCCCCTTGGTGGAGATCTCTTCTTCTTCCTTTAGCTTGGTGACCGAACCCTAGGTGGGTCTTGTTCTTTGGTAAGCATCTTCCCTCTCTCCTTAGCATCTTCTTCTCCATCTTGCCTACTCTTCGGCCATGGTAGTTATGATCCTTGCTCCTTTTCTTGAGGTGGCCGAAGTGGTGAGCTTGGGGCTAGGATCTAGAAGCTTGGAGCTTTGGAGCTTGAGGAGTTTGCTAAAGGCGGGTTACATAACCTCTAACCCTAGCTATTCTACCTTTTTTATGATGCATGTTTCTTATATGTTGATAATCGACCATGCATGTTATGTTTCTTGCTCTAGTGCATGTTGTTGATCTTATGGATATTGTGGGCATGATGTTGTTGATGTTTATATGCCTTTGGATCTAGTTGGCCGAACCATAGTTGGGGCTTTCTTGTTGAACAACACTCCTTTCTCTCCTTGGTCTAGAGAAGTGAGTTTGAGCTCTAGTAATATGAGAAATACCCCTCTCTCGTTTAAGTTGAGAGGTGAGCTTATATTCTAGTTGCTTGGGCAATACCCTCCTCTCACCATGGATTTGAGAGGTGAGCTTTTGGATAGATGATGACCTATGTTGAGGTTGGTCCTTGTGGTTGCCCAATTTGTGATAGAGGTTGTGCAAAACCCCTCTCTCTTGGTTGTTGAGAGGTGAGCCGACATTCTTGATCAATTAGGGTTTGGTGCCCTTGTGCTTGAGGTTGAAGATGACCTTGTTGGGTTGTGTCTTGCACGATATGACCTTAGAGTAAGTGATGCCCGATAGCCTTGTCTTGGGTTGTACCCTTGGGCGACACACCTAGTGGAGATGGTTGGTTTGATGCCCAATATGATTCTCTTAGCTTGAGATAGAGTTTGGGAAACACACCTTATATCTTGTGCTCTGAATGATACATCTTGAAGTAAGGTTACCCGATACCCCTACCTTGTGTTGATCTTTGGCCAATCTAATATGGAGTTGAGATAGTTGGCTTGGTGCCCGTTATGCTTTGGTTAATATGGAGCCTAGTAGGCTATCCTTGTGTGGGCGATATGGTTTAGTTGTGGTGATACCCGATATGGGTTAAGCGGTGCACCTTAGTGAGTATCTTAGTGGTGTTTTTCCTTTGACCGATATGGCTAGTTGAGTTTGGCCGATACTCTTTGTGGAGTTGGGCTTGGGCGATGCTTTGATGTGTGCGCTGCACGACGTACCATATGATAGGTCTTGGCGATATGAAGTAGTCTTGTGGTGCCGAGATGATGGTGGTTTAGAGACCCTTAGTGGTGTTGGCCGATATGTTGTTTAAGTAGCCAGCATGTCCATGTCCAATATGGTATCTTGGACGACATGGGTGTCCTGGCTGATATGGATGTCCCTTGAATGACATGGAGATGTTTGCACATAGAGGCGCCTTGGGTGTTATACCCTTTGACTGATATGGTCAATGTTGAGGGTTAGTCGATAGAGGAACCCTAACCCTTACCCTGATCCTTGTGCACGATAGGCTTTTGGCCGATAGCATCTGCTGATGCACGGTACATCTTGCCTGGCACCATGTGAGTTCTAGTTGCATGATAGATGAAGTGATGGGTTGACCAATATGGTGGTGAGCTTGCTTAGGGTTGGGAAACCCTAGATGATGCACCCTTTGGTGAGGGTTGGCGCTGCTCGTCATACCTATAGTGAGGGTTACAGGAGATTTGGTGAGGGTTCTGATAACCCATAATGTATATAGTTGATAGTTCTCTGTAATAATGATAATACAAGTGATATGATGTAATCACCTTGAATCTTGCATATATGTTAATGAGTTAAGATGATAGGTTGTGAACCAGGAAGCTTGGAAGCATATGATGTTGCTTCACATGATGTTGGGACTCAGGATTATGATCACAAGTATGGGGCATGATATATGCTTATGATTGATAATAAAACTATGCTTTCTATAGCTTAGGTGTAATCTACTCATGGATGTTGCTTTATACTCGATAGTATAATAATCCTATTAATCCAAGATGGCTTCAGTTATCTCTATGAATATGTATACTAACCATGCAAGTATTTCATGTGGATTCATAGCATGGTAAGATCCATGAGTTATATGTGCTTTGACTAGCACAATGTGGTGATAATCCTTGTTAATGAAATTACAGGTTGATAGGTCTGAGGACCTAATATAAGGCTGAGTGCCTGGTTGAGGTGTTATCCTCTGATAATGAGATAAGGGATGTGTTCCAAAAATACCGATGCATGATTATGATTCCTTGAGAGGCAGTGGTTGATATCATGAGGGATTGAGGTCCCAGGACAGTATGATGATGGCAATAATGATGAAGTTCTATAAGGCTATGTTTATACTTTGGTTGCCTTAACAATTGGATTAAAATACACTAATTAATTATAGATGAACATATCATGTAGTTTGCCCTGGGTATAGATCCATCATCGTCAGTATTTGGTGATGGTGAAACAGGTTTATCCTGCGGGATTACCTGGAGTGCATATTGTTGAATATGCGAGGTTTCCCCTAGCCTAAAATAGGAGGGTTGAGTGTAGTTGTGGTTGCAGACTCGGGATATATGGAGCATGGTGAACAGACCCATGGCTCATGATATGTGATGATGAGCATGATGCATTCATGGCTCAGATGAATGTACTAGCACCTATGATGAGGTGAGCTAGAGATATGGGTAGCTTGCGGAGCTGACCCAGAGGCTGAGGCCCTATAAGCATAAGATTGTGGTCTTGCTTGATGATTTGTGTATTGACCACGAGAAGGTGAGGTCATGGAGTCCGGACCTCCTTAGACCTTGTATGGCACCGGATTGGGCTTCGCAGCCTATGGTTGGACTTGAGCAGGGAAGGCTCACTTCCTCATTGCATAATAATAAAATGTAATCCATCTGAACAGTATATCTTACTTAGAGCAAAACACAGAACATTGATTGAGGCCTTTCTTATATAGTTGATCTAGTTGTACTATGCAATTGTTTGTACGATCCTTATATTTTGTGATAAGTTCTTATAAATATTATATTGTCAATCATGTTCCATAAAGAAATGCTTGGTTATATGCCTCCCGGTTATCTTGGTAAGCTTGATGATAATAATAGCCTTGCTCAATATGTTGCTCTTATTATATGCTTTATTAGTTATCTATTGTTGTTGCCTTAACCTTCTGAGGTTTTATAGTTTCGGCGGGGAGTTATGTTTCTCGCTGGGACTGTGTGTCTCACCCCGCTGGTTTACACCCTTTTTAGGTGATCGCTCTAGACATGGTGGTGGTCGTGAGGTTACGGCCGAGCAGCAAGAAGAGCAGTAGAAGGCAAGAAATAGACATGCTATTGTTTTGGTGGTTTTGTAGTAGAGTCCTAGAGTCATCCATGTACTCTCAGGTCCTCGGAGGTGTTTGATGATGTTTCACGATGTCTAGCTGTTGTAATTTTGTATATCCTGCTACTGGCCATACATGGCCATTATGTATGTATAAACATGTGTTGAACTCTGGTGTTGATGGTATAACTAGTTCCGATAAGCTATGTACCTATAACAAGCCTTGTGAATGTTTATATGACATGTTTCTCTGCAGGATCTGGATGCAAAAGTTCTCTCATGTATGCTTTCTGCAATCGGTTTTAATTGACCCATGTTTTCGATAATATATGGTTCCACACGTTTTCACGTGTCATCTCGTTGTATGTGTGATGGTAGGGTGTCACAAAAGTAGTTAGAGGAAAGCAACTATCTAAGCAAGAACATGGAAACAAAATTTATTTTAACATAAAGAAAAAAGAAAGGAGTAAGAGGAAGGGGGTGGTTGCCCTGCGATGCCAACACTTGGATCCCAAATCCTAAGTTTTGGGACCAGTGTTGCCTGTGTTTCACCGATGGGATCCTCCACATAATAGGAGTAGAATGGGCGGAGATGTGGGCCCTTCCGAGACTGAAGAAGAGGAATAGAATCCGGCAACTCAGTGAAGTCATATCTATGTTGGGATTTACTTGAACTGTACTGAAATTAGTTCTTCGGTAGAGCATCCTCAAGGTATCCCTCAATGTATAAATCTGAATAGAAAGGCCCTAGGATGAGATGGAGGGGATAGGCTGAAAGTTTTCTAGAGGACTCCTCTCTTCTCTCTCCACCTCTGAACTTGCGGTTGGATGCTCAGATAAATGTTCATGTATAGTCCAGGTCATCCAATCATCTTTTGAACAAGAAGCACCCCCAGGTGAATATGTTTGTGTTTCTACTACCCCAAGCTTGTCACACTCCATGTGGTCTGGGGTAATTTCATGCTCAGCAGCCATGTTGTGATGGATAGTCCATCCTGCTTCCTTGATGTCAACTATTCCTTAAAAAGGAATAATAGACAATGTCGATTCATGCTCCTCCAACTTGTCGTCGTCGGCATTCTCACTGCTCCAATTTGAACAACTGTCGTCATCATCCACATCAAACAAATTGTTCCAAACCATGATCGGCGTACTGCTCAAGGCAAAGTGGCATGTCTCAATATGAGAGATATCACCTTGGTCTGGATCAATGTCTGATTCAGGTTCCTCAAATTGATCCTCAAGCTGTGAGGTCTCGTGGCTTCCCTAAGGAGGATAAAAGTCATCATCATCATTATAAAACCATTCATGCACGTGGCTTGTAGATTCCATTGGTTGATCAACTGAAGCATCTGGATAAAATGAAGGGTTTCCCTGGATGGGTGAGTCTTCACCAAAAAATCTTAGTAAATCCAGATGATATCCTGAATAGGATGTTGAGGTATGTTCCATATCAGGCCCAATGGTATGGTATTGATGATTGATATATTCATGATTGTGCTCTGGCGCTTGTAATTGCGTGGTAACTAAATTGATGAGCTCTTAAAGCCTCATGTCCTGTTCAACAAGGCCACAGGTAAGGATCATTTTCCGTATGCACCTCTAAACTTGTTATACACAACGTAAGGATCTAACCTTGTCAAAGGCATAAACAACTGCTAAAATTTCCTTCTTCGTAGTTGCATAGCTCCTTTGAGATTCGTCAAGGGTCTTAAATGAATAGTAGATGACATGATGCTTCTTTTCTATATATTGGCCCAAAACTGCATCGACGTGTAATCACTAGCATCACACATTATTTCAAATGGGTGCTCCCAATCTGGAGCTCTGATGATAGGGGTTGATGTAAGGACATGCTTAAGATTGTTGAAACTTTTGATGCATTCTTCATCAAAGTAGAAATCATCATCCTTTAATAATAAGTTCATCATAGGCTTGGTTATCTTGGAGAAATCCTTTATAAACCTTCTATAAAAGCATGCGTGACTGAGAAATGTGCGGACCACTCTTACATTGGTTGGGAGACCAAGTTTAGAAATCACTTTGTTATTTGCCTTGTCTACTTCGATTCTTCGATTGTTGACCCTATGGCCGAGGACAATGCCTTATTTTACCATGAAATGACATTTCTCCCCATTTAGCACTAGATGAGCTTCTTCAGATCATTTGAGGATCAGGGAGAGGTTCTTCAGGCATGAGTCATATGAATCTCCATATACAGAAAAGTCATCCATGAAAGCTTCCATAATAGTTTCAGTGAGTCCAGCGAATATGGCTATCATGCAACGTTGGAAAGTGGTAGGAGCATTACAAAGCCCGAAAGGCATCCTTCTAAAGGCATATGTCCCAAAGGGGAAAGTGAATGTTGTCTTCTCTTGATCATCAAGATGTATGAGAATTTGATAGAATCCAGAGTAACCATCGAGATAGCAAAAATATTCTTGGTGAGCCAATCGCTCTAAGACTTGGTCTAGGAAAGGCATCGGGAAACGATCCTTACATGTCAAATTTGATAGAATTTGATGTGGGTTTTACTGCACTAACAAATCCACCCAATGCTAAAATCCCTAAGTTTTTACCAAAACCTTATGCAATAATACCACCCGCAAGTAGACGGGTCTTATCGCAATATAGTTAAGGATCAAATCCCAAGGGACAACTTTTTTAAGAATCTTACTAGTTGAACCTGGATCGACTAAGACTAATATTTAGAATAAGAGTTGATTTGGGTTTTAGTTAAACTAATAGAAAAAAAAAGCAAAAGAGCGAGATTAAAACTAAGTACATATTAATGATGGAAATCATTGGGGTGGAATCAGGTTTCACCACCACTACACATGCAAACACATACAGGCAAGATACAACTATCCAAATGGAGTAGCAAACCATCCATTTTGAAATAGAGTTTGCATAAGCATCTCCATGGGCTCGATGTCTCGTTACCCACGGGTCACACACTTACTACTCCGGAGATATCCCTTCGGAAGTTCTCATCTAAGCGTCAACCATGTTAATCGATATTCAAATCCAAAGTATTGAAGTTCTCGCAACAAAGGAATATAATAGATCATGCAAGGCAGGTGATCAGTCCACAAAGCTTGCATTAGATGATTAACAATGAAATGAAAAGTTATATACAAGCCATGGAATGTTATAAGATGAACATGTAAGCACAGGCAGTGGGGCTAGTCCCCACACCCTAGCGAAATGGACTACTCGCTCCTCATGATAGAAACAAAAAGGATAAGAGAGAGGGAAGATTCTTCCATGGTCATGGTGAAGAAGATGGTCATAGCTCGGTGGAGAAACAATCTTCTACATGATGGCAGGGCAGATCTGGACAAGGAGGGGAAGAACACCAAGGCAGGCAAGGATGATCTTCTTTCCTTCTTCCTTCTCTTCTCATGCTTTTTCTCACAGAAGGTGGAGCGGTAGATAGTTGATGGATGAAGGTGTATAGTTTTGAAATCCCACCACTTTTGTGGCTAGGAAGTAGATCTTGATGGAGTGGAGATGACAGAGTAGCAAGGATACCACAGAGGTAGTCTTTGATGGCGGAGATCGTCTTCCTAGGTTGGGCATAGAGCGGCAGCCTATCGGCGTCGTGGAGTGGAAGAGATACCTCAAATGAAGGAGGGGGTCGTCTATTTATAGGTGCAGATCTGGAGTGCGCTAACTTAGATGCCACAGTCGAGGTGATTTCCGCGGTCGAGGTATTTGTACCACATCTGCGGTGGGGTCTTCTTTGTCGCGGTTGCGGTCAAGACACTGGTCATGGATTGTGGGTGCAGTCACTGTTGCGGTCGAGGCGACATGCTGCGATCGAGCTAGTGTGGGCCTCGGTCGAGGTGGCATGTTGCGGTCGCAGTTGTATGTCGTGGTTGAGGTCATGTGACAAACCCACCCCTAGGGGGGGCTATTGCTATGGGTCGATGGGCTTACGTCGATGAATCCTCTAGCTGATGAGGATGCTTTCTGATGAAGGAACTAACCATCGAAAAAGGGTCCAAATTATCAAAAGTTTCTTGGGAACGCTAGTGGGTTAGCGGGACTACCATCTCCTACACTAGTGCACATAGTGAAATTCTTAATCTTGTAATGGAGATGAATGGACTTGATCAAAACTCTAAATAATCATCTGAAACTGAGGAAAATTGTATATGAGAAGATTCAGGGGGTATATGAGAGCTTTTAGTACAAAATTGGACCAAAATGGTGACTAAAACTAAGATGAATATGCATTCATCAAAACACCCCAGACTTAAATGTTGCTCATCCTCGAGTAACATAAAATCTTAAACAATCGCCAATTGAATACATTCAACACTTGTGATTGCTTCATCTTCACATCGCGTTTGTTTCTTTTTTGCTTTGTATGGCTGGTCATCTTGACTTCCTGAGATCACTGAACAAATCCTACAACATCTTCGATGACTTCATAAAGGACCCTGAATAGTATGAACAAGATGACTTTTTCTATGACGGAAAAATGGTCGTGACGATAGCCACACTTAATGCTGCAGAACTAGAGCAACCGTCAGAAGCGAGTCATCCAATAAAAGACATAACTACAGAGATATCCATGAATGATGAGGGCAGGGAAAAAACCCAAGCACCAACTGAAACAAGGGTTCAACCTCCTATAATAGAAGCACTACCCATAGAAGCACAGGCAGCAGAAGACGACACCTCAGAAGACGAGGAAGGTGAGCTCGCCTCTTTCTTCACAAACAAGCCAGTCAGAAAGCAGAGCACACCAGTCAATGAAGTATAATTAGGTGTAGCTCCTCCTCTGCCTTGCAAGATGGCAGGTAAGGACACGACCACATTATCAAGGATAACATGTAGAGATGTCCATATCCTTACAGATAAACTAGATGATAACCTGTCCGGGACCGATGTTGTCTATCACAACAAGGGCAAGTTGCTTAATAGAGATCACTTTAGAGGGATTTTCCTAAAAAGAGCACACGTACATAACAATCTATTCACAGTGGTGTGTGCCACTCTACTTGAAGAGTTCCTATACCTTGATAAAGTGCAACCAATGTTCAATGACACCACACATCTAGCAGGGCTCCTATTCAATGACAATAACAAAGTTGTTGATGTGATAGTGCTACAATGTGCAGTGAGCAGGGAAGAAACTAAATTCATGGTCATGTCCATAAGGACTGTAAAGCACTGGGCATTGATTGTCGTCAACTTATACAAGAGATGGACAACAATGTTCAACTGATATGCAGCTGAACTAGACAACACCTCCATGATCTATAAGAACAAGGAAGCAAGGGATATCCTAAAGGTGCTGCTACGTTTGTAAAGAGATATACAATACGCAGACAAAAGACATAAGGGGATGTAGAAGCAATTCTCTATCTACAAGAAGGTCCCCCAAAAAAAGGCTAGAACAGGGGACTGCACCTTTATAGTGCTATGAATGATGGAAGCCATCAATAAGGGAGTCCCACTAGAAGATCTCTACATGGTAGATCTGCATGGGCTGTGTGGTATATATGCAATGGAGGTTATCTATGACCGCTTCTTCTTTAATGACATGGTGATGCCTTCAGACACCGTACCGTAGAGGCTTCACCAAGAAATTCCCCTCCCTGAAAAGAAAACATGGAGGGAGGAACTTAAAACCTTGTGGATCGATCCTACAGAACCAACTAGAGCGGCAACTTAGAAAGAAGGATGGGCAATTGACACACTTGACAGAGCGGAAAGAACACCAGAACTTAAGCCCGAGCAACCTCCAGTGGCAGAAGAGAAGGAAGAACAACCTCTACCGAGCTAGCCAGAAGAAGGCGAGATTGAGGAAGACGGTCTGCCCAAAAGTAAACCAGACGGGCCAACTGGAGAAATAGTTCCAACCTTCAAAGATTTCAACAGGTGGAGTTGTGTGAGCCTATCTTTAGAATCCCTAGATATAATAATGAAATCTTTGAAGGAAGATGACACGCCGGTAGAGGCAGTCTTTGAAAGGGATGGCATCTCCGTGTTGAAGGACGACCTCTGAGATATGTTGAAAATAGGAGGGTACCTCTCAGTCAGCACCATGTCAGCTTACCAAGCTCTACTAAATGATAACATGCCAAATGTGCACATGACCTATTTCCTTTTGGTGGATGACATCCTAAGAGATAAAAGATTAGGGGAAAAGGAATGCCATTCCCTACAACAATGCCTAGCGACGTCTCTCCCAGACTACATCTTCCTGACTATCCTTCATGACAATCATTAGACCTTGCTAGTAGTCATTATCATTACAAGGACTGCGTTACTATACAACAGCTCAGACGTAGTCTTCGCACTGAACAAGAGAATAAACATGACTACTGCAAAGACACCTACAGAAGAAAAGGCAGTCCCATGCACTGAGGAAATTATAGGGATGCTGAAAAGTTATGACAAGGGGTACAAGTATAAAGAAGGCAAAGACTTCAAGAAGACACAATTCTGCCACAGAAGCCCTCAGCAGGTGCCTCTGTCAAACGACTTTGACTTCTATTGTCTAGTCGGGATGATGGCCCTAGCTACAATGAACATAAAGGTGGAGGGTATGTAGTATGAGAAATATCACCCACTACGTGGAGTGTACGCCAACATGCTCCTCGAGTCAAAGTGGACCACCAAGACCAATTAGCAGAAATAAAGCAAGCTCATTTATACATCTAACTCTGATTTTGATACCCCGAGTCGGGGTGAATGATAAGTTTGGGGGAGGAGTCATAAACGGGCATGAGAGGTACAATTCCATCCCAAAATTTCAAAAATAAAAAAAATTACATGTACATATTCTAGTTCCCACCAAACTGATTTTGTGAAAAATTTATGCTTTAAGGAAATTTTGTTATGAGTCACAGTTTTGTGTAGTTACCCTTGAGTTTGTATGTTTCCCTTCTAAATGTTGTAGTGCTACAGTTTCTAGAAAGGAATGTATGAGCAACTAACACATATAACAGTAAAATGAGAAGCATAACAATACAATTTTATCTCATTCTTACAATAAAACATTGTGTGGATAACAATACTAAGATTATAAAACCCTTGGAAATTGGAGAACTTCACCGAGCCATACTCCTGACAAACCACCCTAACCTGGCGATTCCTGCCAGAAAATCCTCACCTCCCTCGAGAAGGAAACATCTACCCCTTTAAAGTTTAGTTATCCCCACTTTGGGATGAATAGAGGCTTGGACACCCAGAAGACCGCATAAAAACTGCTCACCCAAACTAGAGAGGAGATATGAAAAGCCAAAAAGAAAAGAAGAAAAAAATATATAATGAGAGGTGTGCCCAAATGATGTTGAAGGATCCCACACGGTCTAGGTATTGCTGCACTCACGAATGAAGATATGTCATGCCCATAAGTAGAACCTTGAAGCCAAATTTACCCACCTACAATCCTAAACGAACCTCACACAACCACTTGACTTAACATCAAAAACCCCTAAGGGCAACACTATCCTTATGACAGTTGTGGGTGAGGGAAATTTAGGAGAAGAGGAAAACACTTAAATCCTGAAACCTACTCAAACACACCAACATAGGGGCAACTAAAAATAAAGGAAGAGTGTGAAAGATACCCCTCAAGGAGATGTTGTACCAGTATGGCTAGCAACCTAACGCGGGAAGGGGTGAGTAGTTGAGACAGAGAGACCTTTAACTACCAAAAGGCAATGACAATAACTCGAAGTTGTGCAACTCCAGTTATGAAAGGGGATGAATGAGATTTTAGGATTGAGCGAACACACCATAAGAGTTTTGTTGTAAGAATGAGATAAATCAGTAATGTTAAGTTTTGCAAAAATTTTGTCACAAATTGCTCTTCTCTCTATGATTTCGAGCCTACTCTTAGCCTGAGGACAGGTTGATTCTAAGTTTGGGGGAGTCGATAATGTCTCATTTTATATACTTTTAGCATATATTGTATACCTCCCCTAACATATCTTTTATAGACTTTTTCCACTTATTTTAGTACTTTATGCCAAAAATCTTATTCACACAACTTTTCCACCTTTGGAGGGTCATATCAAGCCACAACCGCGGTTAGCACCTCGATCGCGGCTCATCAACCACTAGGGGACCCTCCCACCATGGTCGATGCCCTCATGATCACACCGACACTTCACAACCGCGGTGCCTCACACCCCTTTCGGTCGTGGCCCACGATCCACACACCTCGACCGAGGTTGGTATCACGACCACGACACTTCATCCCAACCTCGATCGAGGTGCTGCCTCGACTGAGGTGTTGACTCGACCAACCATAGTGGTAGCCTCGACCGAGGTGATGTCTCGATCGATCACGATCAAGCCTTGATCATAGCTCAGATGTTTAAGTCGGTGGGCAACACCTATAAATAGGCCACCCACCTCAACTTGTCACATCATCATATCATCAAGGACCACAAAGTGCTGCCAAATTCCATAGCCACTCTCATCCATCCGATCAGTCTTGGATATTGAAAGTGGAAGCTGAGGAGAGAGAAGACTGATGCCCCCCTCTTCCTCAAAAGAAGAAGAAGTCTCTGCATCATCCATTCCGGATCTAGATTCGAAGAAGTATACTGGTGTATCACCATCTTCTCTTTCATCTAGATCTATCATCTCTGTTATGTTATACCCCCTTCCCTCTTCGTGATAGTGATGCATTTATCATTTTTTAATGTCGTTATGCTACCCGTTAACATGTGTGGCTAAACATTTAAATCGGGTTGGGAGTAGCCACTAAGGATCTCTCAACATGTATATTCTTTCTTCCCTTTGAATACATATATGCTCATATCAAGATTATCTCCATACACCTATTCTTAATGCTTCACTTGTATGCTTAGCTACCATCTTGTGATGTTTGAATGTTGGTACCTTAAAAGAGTAGTATCTTCTTTATCTAGTGTTGTGGAGTAGTACGAATGCATGAGAATGTTGGATTGCTAAAGCTTATGGTCATATGATTTGTTTTGTGGTTGTAAGGTAGTTATCTCGAGAGGGAGGCCACCTTAGATCCTAGGTCTATCCTTATCTCGAGAGAGGAGGGAATAGACATTTTTATGACTGCTTGTAAACTTGATAGGAGTATACGAAGGGGAGTGAGTTTTGCATGTTGGTGAGAGACCTTAGTAGGTGAAACCTGATCCAAGTTTCCTTCCATATCTTTGTTTCTTACTGATCGTACATGTTTCCTCTTGTTATTGTTTTCTTTCCTTCAACTTTCTTTGTTTTGGCTTGAGAAACATCGTTCCTTAGGGAACAATCTTTAAAAACCATTTGTTTGTTCAGAGTGTATGAGTGTGAGACCCTGTATACTTAACACCTGCCAACCTTATCCCTATGATTCGACCCCAATTACTACGTCAGACCCCGTATAATAGTTGTGGGGGCTTGACTGTCGGGTTATAATATTAAGAGTCTGACTACTCTGGATCCGCTCCATTTTGGATGCGTGATTTAGGTTAGTCAACTTTTTTTCCTTGTCATGAAGTTGTTGGACTTGAGCAGCAATGCCTTTAAGACTCATCAATTCTGCCTTGCACTACCATTAGAAACCCATTGTATCAAACTGATGCACTTGGATGAATCCTTGTTCAACAGTCTGAAGAATAATTCTACTGCGGTCTGCGATCTTGGTGGCTACTTGGAGTTGGTGATCCTACTTTTCTAGTAGTTGTTGGAGCATATCGACTTTTTCTTGGAGATGAGGAGCTAAGGAGGAGGCGAGCACATTGACTCTTTCTTCGACTAGCTCCACTACTCTAATTAGATCTTGATCCCATGATAGTATGGAAGTCGAGGGTTGATCGATGATCCCCGTTACTGAAACTTCTAAGTATGACAATAGTGGGGGCAAGTATAGATTGACTAGCTATAGAGAACGACCTTCAATTATTTGCTAACAGTCAGAACTGTGGAAAAACTCAGGAGGATAGGTGGATAAGATAACTTGTCTTGCAGACGCAAGATCCATGGCTGAAAAAGGTATAAGAAAAAGAAAATCTATTCAGTATATATGAACAAGTATGTGTAAAACAAAAAGAAAACTATGCATATATATAAAAGCTTAAGGATGATAGAAAAAAAATCTTTAGGCATGTAAACGTGGAAAACCGCATCCCCCACAATGAGCCAAAAGTTGATCGGCCTCGAGAGGAGGGTCAGACTTTAAATTTATAGCTCGAAACCTTCAAGGGCACCCACAACTTTATTATGGGGTTGAAGTAGATATACTGGGTCAAACACAGGGATGTGAGGATGTTTAGGATGCTTAAGATCTCACTCTTAAGTCAGATAAGTCAATTCAATAGTCAGTAAAAGTATGGAGCTAGAACTAGTCTAGCAGGTTGTCACGAAATAAAACAAAACAAAGAAAAGAAAACAAAATAGAGTCTGTATGATTTTGCTAATCAGAGAGAAGGAGTTCCTGACTATGTAACCACAATTTGGGCAGTCTATGCACTCGTTCTCAGGTGTAGACAACCCTCAAACACCCGAGCAAGCAACCTACATCCAAAATGGTACGTACTGTGGTATCTGTTCCTATGGGGTCATCCCACTCACTTTTGTGAAGCGTGACTAAAACCCATCAATGATATGAAACCTCTCTCGAGGATGACAAATCAACACCCTAGAATATTCTAGATACCCTCTCATGTTTAGAATACTCTGAGATGCTAGGAACATGTGTGATCTGGGTAGAACCAAGTAGTGGGCCCGGCCATACTCAGGTCTACGATTCTGCGCAGATCACCTTGAACTATCCTCCTTTCATATTTCGATCCAAACTACCTTCTCTTACCTATTTCTATAATGAATCTCTCGATATAGGCAGAAATAGAAGTTCAAGCTAGAAAGAGATCAACCAAACTAGCAATCATAACCATAAAGAGAAGATAGAACAGAAAACGTACTAGATCTTAGAATAAAATTACTTACTTAAGGTAAAAGTACATAAACATGACCAAAACGGGCTACATAGCCAAGAAGGAGCTCAACTAGCCATGGAAAAGCATAGTTGGCACCGAACTAAGATGGAAAAACATCATTTTTATAGAAACAAAGGAGAACAATAGAAGAAAGGAGAATAAGAAGATATTTAGCCCATAGAGGAGATGTGGTTGTCGCTCCTTAGCATTCGTATGGATCAGATCTCATCTTTGGGTCATCCTCCTTGGTCTTCTAGACTCCTTGGCCTCTTTTCTCTTTGATTCCACCCCAAATAACAACTTGGTGGGTGTATGGAGGTGGAAGATGGTTGAGAATGGTAGGATATGGGTGAATGGTGGTGGAAAATGATGGTAGTTGGAAACAAATTGGAGGAACTGACGTAGGATGAGTACTTCATCCTTTTAAAACCTCAGAATTCTCCCACTGGTCTCTGGGAACCAAAATGGGTCAAAACCACAGAACGAAACCTCCAATGTTTGGAACCATGGACCTCCAAATCTTAGAACTCCTCTCCAGGTCGTGAGGGGTGGGTATTTATAGGTGAAGGTGGAAGACGATCATGGCACCTGCCCCGATCGCGGCCTTGGTCTTGGCCCGACCGTTCCAGCCTGGGCACGATCGTGCCGAGGGTCACAGTTGATGCAGACGCCACAGTGGAGGCAGATCTCGTGGTCGAGACATATGCTTTGCTCAAGGTAGGTCGTGCCATAGTCGTGATCGTGCCACGGTCGAGGCGAATCCCAAGGTCAAGACAGATGCCTCAGTTGAGGTGGGTCATGTCGCGGTCGCGGTTGTGCACTGATGTCGCTGTCGAGACTGATGTGCTATGGTCGTGGCCTTGGCCTCTACCCGACCATGCCCAGGTGGGCCCGGTCATGCTGAGTGTCGGTTGACACAATATCTTGGCTGCAGTTGTGGCATTATCTTCTTGGCCGCAGTCGCGACATCCTCTTTGGTCACAGTCGCAATGGATCGAAGTCCAGTAGCTATAAAAACCATGTGTTGGGGTGAAATCTTAGAGATAGATGTCTTTTCAGGTTCGGTGCCTACAAGTCCCAAAATTGGCTAGTTGAGCAACTTTATCTATGAAAAGATATAAATTACTAAAAGATAAGAATCTAGGGTTATTTTGGGCATATTAAGGCTATAATGACACAAAACCATAAACAAATGCTTATCATAAATGACTGAATTTGGGTGCTATCAGTAGGTTGTGAAAATTCAATATCTTTCAGTCCTTTCGACTCCCACATAGAGTTGGAACCATGTCCCAATCCTCGCCTATAAATTGAGGGGTACTAGCGGCTTCTCAGAGTACAACACAGACAATTGAGAATTAGTTTCTCTGACAATTGTTGTCCTCTCTTGTTGTGGTAACCAACAGCCATGCAAGTCCTATTCGATTAGGGAGGGATAACAAGGGAGAGAACAACTGAGATCATTATTGTGGGAGAGCAAGTCAGTGACTAGTATGCCAACAAAGGGACAACTCCTTCATGTCCATTCTAGCAGGATGACAGGTGTTCTAGGCGGTTCGTGTGGACTTCTCATTAGGTGTTGTAGGAGGTCCGTGTGGACTTCTCATTAGGTGGGAGGTCATTGTTTTCTACTAGGAGGGCATCGTCAACCAATAGTATATAATGAGAGGAGTTGCTTGAAAAGACAATGTATGAGTCTATTGTCTTCGGAGGAGCAGTCAGACGAGTCCCAGTGCAACTAGGAGTCAAAGTTGTGTAACTACAACAACGATGATTTTTGCTGGAGTTGATCCAAGACCAGGTATATCCTTAAAACCATCCTTTCCATCTTATATTTATTGAAGCGATCTGCTGGTTATGGGGAATATGGTAGATGTTTTTTTTGTTTACACTGCCTGTTCTGTAGCCATATTTTCCTACAGTGGTATGAGAGCCAACGTCAACTTACTATATTATGAGATAATTGATATGATTGGATTTTGGTTTTTATCATTCTATTATTTCATGTGATGTGAATAATATCTTATACAATACCATGATAGTCCCCCCCCCCACATATATATATATATATATATATATATATATATATATATATATATATATATATATATATATATATATATGGAATTTACATGTGTCACCCTAAAAGCAGTTTTGATGGTGGATGTGTAGCATGGTTATGGCCAATAACTCCTATTATCTGTGCATGTTTGTGTGGATGGTTTATCCTTTTATCTCAGTTTGTGTACCGAGTCTCTATCTTATCTTTCCAATGTAAGGTTAATTCTTTCCTACCCTTGCTCCCCTCGAATGTAACTCAAGGTTATTTTATAATCATGTAAAAGTAGGATAGTTTATCTTCCTGTTATGATGAAGAAGAAGATGTCCCAAAGACGAGTAGACCAACCGGAGGACCATGGAGGACCAGGAGGATGAACCGAACTAGATGCCTGGTGGACCCAACCAATTAGCTGGAGGAGCCAATAGATGGTGGACTAACGGAACTAAACGTCTGATGAGACAACCAAACAACTGGCCAGGAGGTGAGCCGGTCGATTCAAGGGTTGAACCAATCAACATGGATTGGCAAGCAGGGATCTTCATCAACAACATATTTCTACATGTGATGTAGACCTAGGATGGTGTAATTCCTTACGGCTCCAAGGAATTACATTAGCCACAAGGAATTACATTAGGCTATCCATAACCATCACTTTCATTTATTGCATGTTTTCATTGTGGGGTATAACATGTATATGATATATACTATATATGTGGTAGTTGGATAAAGTCTATGTATACAAACTCCCTCAAATAAAATATCAAGTCTTGGATATTTTCTAAAAGCAACACGCATGAAAAACTTGATCGACCAAGCGTAGGTTACGCCTCCGCGTGGTGTGCCGTCTATCTTGTGGAAGTGTGATGATAATAATGTAGGTTCTTCCTCTGCGGGGTGCATTATTATTGTGTCGGCTTTTGGGTCTGGCTTGAATGGTGATTCTCAGAGCATCTTGGCCCAGAAGCATGCATATGATTATGGCAAGGGGTTGCACATATCATCTATCCAGAATTGCATATGGTGGAATGGGTAAGAGTTGCCTACCTTGATAATTGGCTGTGTTTTGTGGTGTTGATCGGGCCACTATTGAATTATCTTGGTTCTGGCCCATGAGAATATTGTACGCTACAATATTCTGAATTGATATTGAGGGCTATCAATTTGAACAAAATAGTGGAAGCGATAATAATTAAAGACCTGATTAATATTGTCAAAATTTTCAAATCAAATCGAAAGGTTTTTTTGACAAATACAAAATTTCTCTTCTAGAATCAAATGACGAACAAATCCAAATCGCAATTGGTCCTGAAGAAGGACAAACTTGACGGGACAAATTTCCACGTCTGGTTTTGGACTTTGAGAAGGGTTCTCAATGAAGAGTGCAAGCTCTACATCCTTGATAAACTAGTACTATAAATACATGCTCCTGATGCACCTAGGGCACAAGTGTATGCTTACTGGAACTATGCCAATGATGCCTTAGATATAAAGTACATTATGCTTAGCTACATGAACTATGAGTTGCATGAGAAATATGAAGACATGAGTGTTCTTGAGATGGTAACACATCTAAATAAAGTGACACTTGGTCTTACAAATCAAGAAAGGGATGATATTCTAAAGGTGCTACTTGAGTCTAAGTTGACAGAGGAAACCTCAGTATAAGAACATGTGCTTAATATGATTGGACATGCATATCATCTTGAAGAATTGGAATTTACCTTGATATAAGAGTTGGCCACTAATATGATTCTAAGGACTATGCCAGAATCATATAGCCGCTTTATTGCATGTTATCATGTGAATAATATGGCTGGACAAATGTCAGACTTGCTTGCCATATTGATTCATGCTAAAGTAAAATTGAAGAAGGACAAGCTTGTGATGGTGGTTAGTGGATCTGAGTCAAAGGATCAAAGTAAGACCGAGAAGAGTTATGAGGTCAAGCCTAAATCCACATCTCCAACACTCAAGATAAGGAGAAAGAAAAGTACAAGAGGATCTCATCCTTTGTATTTGAAGGCATTCAAGAAGAAGAAGATGGGAATGGTGATCTCCACTTAGGTATATATGTTATTGAGATAAACCTATTTACTTCATCATCATGGGTACTAGATACTAGATGTGGATCTCACATATGTTCTCATATGCAAGATTTGAAAGGAAGTAGGCCTTTGGGAAAAGGCAAGGTGGAATTGTGAATTGCAAATGGCGCAAGAGTTGTAGCCAGCGTAGTTAGAACCTATAGTATATCTCTACCTACAAGGTTTGTAATGAAGTTAAAGAGCTACTATTATGTACCTGCTATAAATAGAAACATCATTTTTGTATCTTGTATGGATAAGGATGCATTTGAATTCCATATTAAAAGTGGTCGATATTCTATTTCAAAAGATGGGATCTTTTATGACAGTGCCCCAATATCTTATGATCTTTATTTATTAGATCTAAAGATAGATGTTTATAACATAAATACCAAAAGACTAAAACTCAACAACTCAAACAAGACATACCTTTCACATTGTCATCTAGAGCACACAAATGAGAATCACATATCTAGACTCCATAAAGATGGTTATCTGGACTCTTTTGATTTTGAATCAATAAAGATATGTGAATCTTATTTGTTGGGAAAGATGGCTAAGACCCCTATCACTAGTAATAATGATAGGGCTTGTGATATATTAGAACTCATATATACTGATGTGTGTGAACCTTTTAGAACAACCTCTAGAGGTGGATATCAATGCTTCATTACCTTACTAATGACTTCAGTAGGTACGACTATGTTTATTTAATGAAACACAAGTCAGAAACTCTTGAAAAGTTCAAAGAGTTTATGAATGAAGTATAGAACCAACTTGGTAAAAGTATTAAGGCACTTCATTCTGATCAAAGTGGAGAATACTTAAACCAAGAGTTTGAGAACCTTCATTGAGCCCATGGGATTGTATCCTAGTGGACTCTGCCTGGAACATCTCAACATAATGGTGCGTCAAAAAGAAGGAATCACACATTGCTAGAAATGGTGCAAACTATGATGAGTTTAACCAAGCTTCCGAATACCTTCTAGGTTATTCTCTACATGCCTCCATGTATAGACACCATGTGATATACAAAATGGGAAGCGTCCCAAAATGTCTTTTATGAGGATTTAAGGATGTGAAGCTTATGTCAAGAAAATGTTTCCTAAAAATCTTGTCCCAAGATCCGATAAATGTTATTCCATTGGATATCCTAAAGAAACTAGAGGATAGTACTTTTATTCCCAATCTAACAACAAAGTGTTTGTTTCCAGGGATGCTACATTCCTTGGAATGGATTTCATTTCCAAAGGAATTAGTGGGAGAAAAGTGGAACTCGGAGAAGTTTGAGACCAACAAGAAAACATTAAACCAATAGATGAACAAGAGGAACAAAGAGAATCACAAGATGTTGTGGAGTCTCAAATTCCTCAAGTAACATAGGAACCTCGTAGATCTAATAGGACACGCCTTGTGCCTAAAAGATTTTGATATCTTGTAACTCAAGAAGGCAGTGAATTGGTCATAGATGATGAGCCAATATCCTATCAAGATGCTATTGAGGGATTAGATTCTGAGAAATGTTTTGAGGCCATGAGATCTGAGATGGAATCCATGTATGCCAACAAAGTATGGACTTGGTGGATCCACCTAAATGGGGAAAAAACCATAGGGTGTAAATGGGTCTTCAAGAAGAATACTGACATGGATGGAAAAGTTCAAACCTATAAGGTAGATTGGTTGCAAAGGGTTTCAGACAAGTTCAAGGTGTTGATTATGACAAAACCTTTTCTCCAATGGCCATGGTTAAGTCCATTAAGATCATGCTTGCTATTGAAACTTGTCATGACTATGAAATTTGGCAGATAGATGTTAAATCTGCATTCATTACTAGGAATCTTCTTGAGGATGTGTACATGATACAACCTGAGGGTTTATAAATCTAAAGGATGCAAATAAAGTATGTAAGATACAAAGGTCAATCTATGAATTTAAGTAAGCATCTTGGATCTAGAATCTTTGTTTTGATGATACAATCAAAGGGTTTGACTTTATTCAAAATGAAGATGAACATTGTCTATAAGAAGGTTAGTGGGAGCATAGTGACCTTACTCATATTGTATGTAGATGACATACTATTGATGGGGAATGACATCCCTACTTTACATAGGTAAAGACATGGCTTGGAAATACATTCTCTATGAAAGACTTGGGAGAAGCATCCTACATCTTAGGGATACCGATCTATAGAGATAGATCTATAAGTATTCTTGGACTAAGCCGGAGCACATACATTGAAAAAGTGTTGAAGTGGTTCAGTATGGAGAACTTAAAGAGAGGAAACATGCTAGAATTGCATGGAGTGACCATCTCTAAAGTTCAATGTCCTAGTTCTTGTAAAGAAAGGGAAAACATGAGTATGATTCCATATGCCTCAGCAATTGAATCAATCATGTACACAATGTTGTGTACCCATCTAGACGTCTCGTATGCCTTGAGCATGATGAGAAGATATTAGTCAGATCCAGGTGATGCTCACTAGAAAGCTGTGAAGAACATCCTCAAGTACTTGAGAAGGAGTAAGGGTCAGTTATTAGTTTACGACGGATAGGAAGATTGGTGGTAAAAGGTTACCGATGCAAGTTTCCAGACTAATAAAGATGATTACAAATTGCAATTAGGATTCATGTTTTGCCTCAATAATGGAGTTGTGAGTTGGAAGAATTCCAATCAAGAGACAGTTGTTGATTCTACAGCAGAGTTCAAGTATATTTATGCATCAAGTGCAGTAAAGGAGGCTATATGGATCAAGAAG
Source organism: Alisma plantago-aquatica (assembly GCA_963693085.1). Taxonomy (NCBI): domain Eukaryota; kingdom Viridiplantae; phylum Streptophyta; class Magnoliopsida; order Alismatales; family Alismataceae; genus Alisma; species Alisma plantago-aquatica. Next base: position 796,078,974 of record OY856411.1, read on the forward strand.
TTCATTACAAAACTTGGGGTCATTCTAAGCATTGGTGACACAATCAAGCTATATTGCGACAAGAATGGAGCTACTGAACAAGCTAAGGAACCCAAATCACATCAGCACTCAACGCATATATAAAGGTGTTTCCATCTCATATGATAGATTGTACAATGAGAAGATGTAAAGATTTACAAAGTACCAACTGAGACAATGTTGTTGACCCCTTGACAAAGGCACTTTCACTGCAGAAGCATGATGGATATGTTAGATTGCTTGGAATATGATTCATGGGTGATTGTCTCTAAGTGCAAGTGGGAGTATGTTGGTATGTATGCCTAGAGAGCCAATCATATGATGATTGTAATGGCATAACTTGTAATTGATTTGATTACTAAATAAAGGCAAGCTTCCAATTTATTCTGTTTAATTCGGTTATGTGATAATGATGTAAAATCATAAATGTCTAGAGAATAATATTACTCAATGACGTATGTCTTCAAGTATTAGACTTGGGGAAATGCGATCATACGGATGTTAAGAGTACATATACATATTCTCATTATGTCCCTGATCGGTTCTTATTGTGGAAGGTTGATAGACAACAATAACACATAAGGTCAGAGTGTGGGCTGGTTGATGACAAAATCTCATTAGTCATGATATGGCTATATCAAACCAAGCACACAGATACATGTTAGAGGACAGTGTATCAGACATACCCCCATGAGACTGAGACATGTAAGCCATCGTCATGAAAGTCATAGTCAACTCTCATAGTGATGGTGGTGGTTGTGGTTCTTAGACCTGAGATCACCACACTCATCACATGTCATTGGGTACGTGCTTTGACATCATCAAACACAGTCCTGAAACATGGGTTGTTATAAAGGTGATGATTAGGTGACTTTGACACATGATGATAGACTGTGAGTGATAAAACTAGGATTTTTCCCTCCTACATGAGTTTGATGTCCTAGGCCTCTTGATTAGTGAGACTGAAAAATGCATGACCATGCACATGTACATCAATATGTGATATTGATCGTACACATATCTTAGACAGTCTGCTCTGGTTCAAGAAACAAGATTGAATGATAAAGAGGATGAGTTCTCCATGCATCGAGTTCAATATGGACATCAGTGATAAAGGAACTATACAAACACTACAACACCATATACAGATTGTAGGTTGAAGTTGTTCTCTTACTTTCCATTTACTTGGGTAGCATTGATGTGTGACTAGGCACCGCTCATTGCTTGTGATGTCATAAGTTGTTATGGACATTCACTACCAATGTAATATGGGACCTATAGTGTCACACACATGTCTCGACCTAGAAGAGGATTTCAATCTTAAATGACAATTGAATGAATTACTAAAATGTTTAGGTAATTGATTCACACAACAAGTAGTCTGACTGCACTGCTAAATGCCCATCTCATGGCATGAGACGGCCGTCTGGAGTGCGAAACGGTCGTCTTTAGGGTTGAGATGGGCACTTGAAGTGTCAGACTGATTCGAGTTGAAATTGTCCAAGGTGTGAACTGGACAAACTGACCGGTTTGACTCGGGTCACCAGACAACTTTCTGGGTGACCGAGACGGATGTCTCACATGGGCAAGATCAGTCAAATTGATTGAAGGGAGGTTCTAGATACTTTGCATATTCATTCAGATTGCACATTAGTGGGAAACAAATTGCCAATTTCATATGCAATTGGGAAACTGTGAAATTGCCATCTCACAGTGTGAGATGACTGTCTCGCATGTTAGACAACCGTCTGGTGTGTCAGACGGCTATTTCAATGGTCGCAGGTTGTGAAAATTCAAGATTTTCCGGTCCCTTCCACTCCCCCACAGACTAGGAACCCTGGCCCAAACCCCGCCCATAAATAGAGGGCTACTGGGGGCTTCCTAGAGTACAACACAGATAATTGAGAATCAGTTGCTCTTACAATTATTATCCTCTCTGGTTGTGGTAAGAAAGAGATCCCAAGCAAGTCCTACGCGACTAGGGAGGGATAGCAAGGGAGAGAACAACTAAGATCATTATTGAGGGAGAGAAAGTTGGTGACTAGTGCGCCAATGGGAGGGTTAACTCCTTCCTATTTGTTCTAGTAGGACGACATGAGTTCTAGGCAGTCCGTGTGGACTTCTCTAGATGCGGGAGGCCGTTGTTTGTGTTAGGAGGGCATCATAACCAATAATTTGTAACAAGAGGAGTTGCTGCAGAATACAATGTACGAGTCTACTTTCTGTGGAGGAGCAGTCAGACGAGTCCCAGTGCAACTAGGAGTCAGAGTTGCACAACTACAATAATGAGTATTACCACTACACTTGCTCCAGGACTAGGTATATCCTCAAAACCATCCTTTCCATCTTATAGTTATTTATGTGATCCACTGGTTATGGAAAATATGGTAGATAATTTTTTTATTTCCACTGTCTATTGTGTGGCCACATTTCCTTATGTACATGTGTTTTTAGTTTGTAGTCAAGAAACCAATGACAGAGGAATGTCACTTCCCCGTTGTAGCATACCAAAACCTAGAATTTAATCTTATTCCAGGGTTAAGAGGTTAGAGGCCTTAGTCTTTGGGCTAAGCCAAACAAGGATAAAAGATATACCCATTGGTGGATAATTGAAACCTTAATTTGTTAATGCATAAATAAATCATCCTAACATGTAGACATATAAATAAATACGACATAATACTTTTCATACAATCATAAAAATCAATGAGGGGTACATAAGATATGTCACATGAGGTAATAATGTGCATAAAAGGACAAGGTGTCCATAATTGAGAATAATGATATATAATTCTACAAAATATGAAATAAATAAACTTATGTGAGGTAATGTTAGAGTAGATTTGTTCTAGATCTTTCCTTAGACTTTTAGAATAAGGAAGATATAAAAAGATTAATAATAAGTCTTTAAGCAAGGTAATGTGATATTGAATTAATTAAAAAGAGAAATAATGGAAATAATGGAGAATAGGCTAAAATTAATAAAAGAGAAAGTAATTGGATAAGAATAACTTTGTATTCGATTTCTTTGAGTTAAAGTTTACTTGAATGATAATTTTCACCAATTTAGGATAATAAAAAATTACATCTATTTTATTTAGAAAAGAGAAGGTGTTTTCCTTAAAAATATGAAATAAAACACTTAATGACTCTAAAAGTGGAAAATAATCTTAGATTTGTAATCTACACATTAAAATATGCCTTTGGGTGATTTACACTCAAATTGGAGAATATTTGATTAAAAGATAAAATCAAGAGAGAAAGTGCGTAGAACCTTCAAAATATTAAATAAATATAAAAACAACTTCAACATGTGAAATTAAGGGTAATTAGTATCCAACATACTTGATTTGACTAGTGGGTGAAGTTTCATTAAATTTGGAGAATCTTAAAGCCATTAATGTGTGAGGAAAGAGAAAATAGTGTTTGATTTATTTAACACATAAAGTTCTCAAAAGTCAAATATAATTCCATAATAGGAATCTAGACACCTTAATTGGTCTATGTGCAAAATTTCACTTAATTTGGGGTTTGTTTGCACCCTTAAAAGTAGAAAGAGAAAAAGAGAAATAAATGCATCACCACTTTAGTCGAAATCATATTCAGAATTAATTTAATTTGTCACGCAACATTTTCCATTTAATTTTCTTTTTCTGCTCCAACGGATGCTTGAGATTTGAGGGGTCCATCGTGGACAAATATCTGATAGTGCAAAGTCTTCTCCTACCTCGAGTAGGAGTGTGTCACCGAAAATAGTGCTTGCACTTTGGTTTTTCACAATTTTCTCGACTGATAGTCTGTCTTTTTCTTCAATTTTTCCTCCCACATGTTCATGAGAAGATTCCACACAGTTTGAAACTTTATTTGGGATGTATCCTTGAGTGTACAATTTTTTTCCAAATCTTGCAGACCACGCTTCTTGGCCGACCCATCCATCTGCTGCTTCTGAACTCCCCGCCTATAAATAAGGGTACATCCAACACCGCTAACCCCAGAGTAGTTGTCCTCTTCACTCAATTTTGTTCTTGTTCATGTGTTTGGCTTCCAGTGGTCAGGTTTGGACCCAGGCTTTGTGGCGACCAGTCCTTCTTCACCTCGTCGTCTCTGAACAAATTGAACCGCTGGGTGGGTTCAATTACTTTCCCTTAATCTTTCTATTGTTCTAGTTGTTTGAATCGTCACCTCGTGTGGATTTTCCCAACCTCGGCCAAGCTGTTCTAGCATCCATGGTGCTGGTGAGGGGAAAGAATCCTCTGAGTATAATTACTCATTTACCCCACCTCGTTTCTTCTTCAGTTGTGTTTTCATGTGAGGGCAAAATCATCTTTTTGCGCTTCTTCTCTTTGCTTTGGGACATGCCATGTGAGTGGATGACTAGGCCATTGACCAATGAATTGCATGCATGTGATTGGGCCAAGTCACGTGGCTTCTCTCTCTCTCTCCCTCTCACGCAAGTATCTTTGCCTATGTGGCTTTTCAAGATTTTATGATTGGTCAAGATTCAAAAAATCATAACTAATTCATTGATTATCCAAAAGTTATAAATAAATATTCATTTGATTTACAAAAAGATTCTCTATCTAATGGTATAAGTCTTATGACCTAATCCCAAAATAATTAATATGTGAAGTTTAATGGATTTTCCTAATTGGTTATAACTTGTAAAATTCATAACTAAATATATATGTCAGAAAAATATAATAGAGTATGTTTTGGACTCAGAAAAAGGTAACCTAAAATATGGCATGGTTTTGATAACCTAAATCACATGTAAGAAAAAAAGGTAATTTTTAGGGTTTGAATAATAAATGAGAAATTGACCTAAAATCTACATATATGCTCAATAGGTTCTTTGGAGGCCTATACTTGGATCTATAAGTGACTTGGACTTGTATAGACTCTGAAGTGAGGTATGATTGTATCCCACATTATTTTCATATTGAGCAATCTGTAATTTCTCTCTCTAAATGTATGTTTGCATCTTATATTATTCTTATTGAGCAATGACCTATTTTTATGCTTTCTCTTGGTCCTATGAACATTGGCCTACATCTTATCTTGTTCTTTTAGAAATTATTGATCTTGTGATCACATTTGGACATTCTCTTGGTCTTTTCTTATGCTTTGTTCATGATGGAACTCTATATGATGACATGTGATGTCTTTTGCCACTTGTATGATGGACATTTATGTTGGTCACTTTGTGGTGACTACTTTTGTCTAATATGACTATACTTTCTACTTGCCTCAACATTAAACATGCTATGTGATTGAGTAGCACTAGAGTAACATAACTTCATTGGTTTTTGGGTTATGTGCCCTTACTTATTTTTGGGATGGAGGTTATGTGCCCCATACCCGGGTTTCAAATTTATGAGGTTTGGCCCACATTTATATATATTGGGAGTTTGGTTATGTGATAATCTCTATCAAGTTTCAAGTTTATAAGGCTTGGTCTCCTTTGTTATTTATGTTGTTCTAGTGCTATGTTTATCTCACCTACATGTAGGTTGTTATGGGTTTTGTGCCCAAAAAGATTATGTGTGCTTTTGTGGCACCACTTTTATTATTGTTATATGGCAAGTAATTCCTTTTCTTATCTCTTATATTGTGATCAATTTCTTTTATTCTCGATTGGGTAGTCCTTACCTCTTTTATGGGAAACCTTTTATACTTGATGTCCCTCTTTCCTAATATATATTGTTCAATTTCTTTTTAGCATGTACAAACTAGATTTTTGCTAATATTCTCTTTTCTTTTCCTTTTGTGGGGTATGCTTCCAACCCCAGGTGTTGGACTAGGAGAAGGAAATCAAGGAGGACATGGACCACAACAAGTATAGCTGACCTCGTGGGAGAATTTGCTTAAAGTTGTTAGGTGATCCTCAGCTGGTCCTTTATGTAGTTAGTTTTCCTTTATATTGCCCTGCATGGTGAAAGAGTAGTTATGATAAGAAGCTTTGTAATGGTTAGATACATCTTTAGTTCTGCTTCTACTTTGTGTTATGATACAATCATGTTGAATAAATTGGTTTCATCCCTTTCGAGAAAAAAGTTTTTTTTGGTGTTTAGTTTGGGATGTTGCCTTTTTATTTTAGTAGAGAGTGGTTCCTCTGGGATCCCACTCCTTACACCCGCCAAAAATATGGTTACCCTGAATTGCTGTCTAGGGTCGATCCATCCAACAAAACTGACATCGAAGTCCTTACTTAGGCCGACTTTTTTTTATTTAGATAAGGGACTCTATAATCTATTTTTTTGTCCAAACCGACGTCTAAGTCCTTACTTGGTCGTTGATTTGTCTCTACAGAAGTGACATCTGTGTCTTTGCTAAGGTTGACTTTTTTTAAATAAGGGCATCTATCATAGGGGATTTTTTTCCAAATCAAAGTCTAAGTCCTTACTTAGTCAAAGGCGTCTCTCTCTAAAACTGACATTTGTGTCCTTACTTAGGCTGACATTTTTTGTTTAGATAAGGTCCTATATCATCGGGTTTTCTGAAATCAACATCTAAGCCATTACTTAGTCGACCATTTTCCTCACAACTAACGACTATAACCCACTTGACAACGCCCATAGATTTTTTCTTCCATCTTCCCTATTTCATCGCAATACCTAGCTCCTGACTCTGGCAATTGTGTGTCTTTTTTGCCACAACTCATGCCACTCCCACCTCTAGTTGTCACTGTAACCACTGCTCATGTTGCTCCTGCCACCATTTCTCTCTGTCAGAGCTCCTGTCACTATCACATGGATCTTGGATGCCGCCGGTGCTCCCACCTTCTATTATTGTTGCTATTAAGGTGCACTTTTTTTTTATTTTAGCTATAATTGTTTGAAGAATACATAGTCAAATGGAATTATGGTAAATTTCAAAAATCTAGGTCCGATTTAGGTATAACTAGGATACATTTAGGTAAAACTAGGTCTAGTGTAGGTAGATTTTGAAAATCCTAGGGGAACCTAGGTCTATTTGGACAATGTCATGCCTACTTGTGGTTATGACATAATCATGTTAATTTTTATTCATGATGGAAATATTGGGTCAAATTATTATCATCTCATATCATCTTTATCATCCTTATACTAATCATCTCTTGTTAGGTCAAATTGTGTCCATCTCATATATGATTGTGACATAATTATGTTAATTCTTTATGCATGTATATTTGGTAACATTATACATATTTGGTATGCAAAATACATGACTTTTAAAATGCATGTATATTTTATTTATTTATTTATTTGCTAAGTAAATTTTGATAAATGACTAATAGATTTGTGGCATAAAGATCGACCCTAATTTATGAATCCTAATTTCTAATTCATGGAATTGGCCTAGAAACTTGTTTGAGATTTACTCATTAAGAGTAAATCTTGGATAGTCCCCGGTTTAGGACTGTTCCTAAACACTTACTTAATCTCAGTTCATATGTAAGTGTATAATGTTTATTTGGTTTTCAAGATGTTTTGTCAGCACTTCCCTATTTGTTTCTCCAAGTACAAATGTAGGTGGATATTTTACCATCTACATTAGTGTACTTGGAGAACTATGGGGAAATGCCGCCGAAATTTTCTTGAAAATCAAATACACGTTATACACATACTAGTGAGATTAGGTGTTCAAGAATGAGATAGGTGGTATAAAAATTCACTAAACCTTAATTTGTAAACCATCAACCCTAAATCCTAATTTGTAAACTTTAATTAAACCTAATTTGCAAACCCTTATCTCTAACCCTAAATGATAAACCCTAAATGGCAAACCACTATTCCTAAACCCTAAATGATTAAAACCTGATTCAAGACTTACTTTCTCATTGATCATAGAATGGACAGATCATGGATTTCCATTCCAAATCGTTGCACCTTGGAGTTTATTACTAGTCTTGATCAGTTTATAAGATTTGCAAAGGAACATAGGGAATGATTTGGAGATAGGTTCTGTTGTCCATGTAGGAATTTCTGTAACAACTTGAAAGTCAACACTATTAATGAAATCATAAGTCATGTCATGTGTAATGGTATTGTACAGGGCTATACATAATGATACTGACATGGAAATATTCCTACTATGAGATCAGTATATGTCGATAGCGGTACTTGTGTTGAAGACAAAATTGCTAATGATGATGTAGAGTGTGAACATCTTGATTCCTATAGGCATGGTTGATGTGGTGCTATATAGTTGTGGGGTAGAGAACACTGAATCACCTTCCTTATTCAGAAACATTGTGCATGATGATGAAAGACTATTATTGTAAGACCCCTGGCTTGGATTGATGGATGGACATGCTTTCTTATCATAATTTGATGCTTCAAACCGTCACAGAACCATTCTTACCCCAATCCCAATTCTACTACATAGAAAATAGTAAGAGGATTTAAGCGCTCATTCCTGAGTGGCCCGATAGGGTCTATCACATTGTCATATACAATAAGAAAAATAATAACTAAAAACTGGATAATTAAATAACAAACTAACCCAATATGGAGATTTTTCCAATATATCCTTATCATCAGAGTATGTAGAGTGCAGAAGCGATCTTATTTAGTATTCCATTTGTATTGCCTAAAATTAAGAAAATTGAGACACAATCATGCAATTGCACGGTACACTATCAAAATCAAGTAAAACAATTTATAAGAAAATAGGTGTACTTGGAAGGACTCATATTTTGAAAGTATAACAAGTAATTTGCAAGAACCAAAAGTTATTCGACAATTTATTCAAATGATTCAATTTTTATTATGAGTTCCCATTATGCTATAATTCGAGAAGCATGCTTATATATTTTTGTGTGACTTTATCGCCCCAACACGATGGGGTAAGTCATTGGGCTCCTTCTCTCCATATGAGTTAGGAGGCCAATGTACAAGTCCCACCTCTCAATGAGGGGGGTCACTTGCACCCAAAATCAACATTATCAACATCATCATCATTATCAATATGCGGGCAGTCATAATGGCCATTCAATTTATGTTTTCATGTTTTCCAAAATATAGTATAGAAAAATTGAAGACTAATCATAGGGAACAATAGCTCATCCAAGTAAATAGCCAAGTATACAGTCAAGAGATACATAAAAGTATCTTCAATACAATCAAGGAGGAGTTATATAATAGCATACCTTTCAAAATGAGTATTTAGAGTATAGATTCCACGAAAGAGTAGATCAACCCCTTGAATCAGATCCTAGATCAAAATATTGGATCAAGGGTCAAGATCATAGTTTAAAAGAATCATGTTTTACTATTCGAGATTAGGGTTACATTTTCCTATATATACCTTAGGGTTAGGTCATCAACAATATTTCCATATGTCTAACATTTATTCAAGTATCAAGCATGTTTCAAGAATGGATGACCTACCTAGGTATATTTAGGAACACATGTCAACCCTAAATGTTATCATCATTGTTCAATTTACTCTCAAATTTCTAGGTCATTATCAATATCAAATGTATGGTATCATTGGAACTCAAGTTTAGATCAGGTAGGTCACAAGATATAGTCACTTATATTCACAATATTACAATTCTAGGGTCAGAATCAAGATTAGTCATTACTTTATGGCATGAAATAATATTCAAGATTTGAATAAGTCAAAATTTTAGATCTAGATTCACTAACAAGTCAAGTATGCTTTTAGAGTCTCAAATAGAGACATCAGAGCCAGATGGTAAGGTTTCTAGAGATTGAACATCATTATTGAACTATATGAAAAAATAAATGAGCAAGAGTTTAATATTTAGGGTTATTATTGAAATAAATAACTAATTAGGCTTCAATAGTATTTTTAATAGACTCCTTGGGTTTTTCTGATCAAAATAGACTATTTACTTGTAATTTTTGGAGCTAGGATGCATTAGATACGATTTTTGCAAGATCTATCCATTTATTTGATTTTTGAGCAGAGAGGAGAAGAGAAATACCAAAAAGCAAGGCCGAGGAAAACACGAGCCATTGATTTGGCAGGTGACCTTTGACCGTAGTTGTGATTGTGCGGTTAAGAGTGTGTGGCCTCCCAGGCACATGCGATGGAGAGGGAGAGGAGGAGGCGAGCATGATTCATCTTGTGTCGTTGGATATTGGTCAACCCTTGACCATGGGTCCAGATCGAGGGCTGACGTTCGTCTTCTCGGCCAAAAGCTGGACTTGTAGTGCAGCAGCGTCGTGGAGGAGGGTTGCCGAAGAAAAAGGGGAATGAGAGAGAGAGCACGAGAGGGAAAGAAAAGGGGGCGGTCGAGTTCATGGGTGAGGGATGAAGGTGGATGTGTGGTTTTTATAGGATGCCAGGGCTAGGTTTAGGGTTTTGAAGGCCATAGAATCCATGGCGGCGGCTGTGAGAGCAAGCTCTCAGTTTCTCTTGAAATTGGCTGATTAGAAGGGGAAAAAGGTCCAGTCGAGCGCGAAATTGTGAGGTGTGGCTTTCCATCTAATTTGATTTTCAAATTAGGATTGCTTTAAGGTCAAACTCCCGCTCAGTCTCACAAATACCTTCCCCATTGATTGCGGGAGGTAGGAGATGGGTTTTTGATCATTTAATCTAGCTGGGATCCGCTTGCCTCTGATCCAAGGGCCGAGGTTCGTCCCCCAAGCGAGCCCTGGATCGTGAGGTCGGTCTGGACCGGCTCACTGAGAAAAGTAGGGGCAATTCCCCAGTTCAAGGGCTCCTACACCAATTAAGCTAGGAGGGTGCCCAAGCAGCTAGATGGGCCGAGCCCAGTAAGCTAGAAAAAGAAATAAAGATGGTATTTAGGGCTAAATGGGGATTAAAACTTAGATAACTCATATAAAATCGTAGGAGTGTCCAAATGACCTAAAATTTGAAATAATGCTTCATGATAGAGTCTACAACATGTGTGGAAAATTCCAAATCAAAATAAGTGTGTATGATCAAGAATTTAATCAAAGGGTTAAAGGGTATGCCAAAATTAGGGTTTCATGAACACAAGTGTATCAACTTGATTTAAAGTGTGAGTTACACTACTTTGGAAGTCATTATAGAGTCATGAATTCATGGGAGACATCATGAGTGAGATATTCAAGTCTTTGAGGGTAAACGAGTAATTAAATCATAATTATGCAAAAATTCACTTTGTCACATCCTTCCCTCCTTAAAAAGGAGTTTTGTCCCCAAAATTCAAAAAATCCTCAACATTAGAATTATTTAAAATCCAGATCATATCCTCAAATACTAAACATTTTTCAACTATATAATCAAAATCATATCCTCAACATTCAAGTAGTAAAATCATCATAATTGGGATTCTGTGTTCCATATCATAATCAACTTGGTACTAACACCATTTAATCATCGAGCAATAAGGTCAATACTTATATTGTTCACAATCATCATATGTGTCACAAATATGGAAAGCATCATATTGATCACAAATTTGGAGATATCATATCTTAGGTCAGACAAATAGAGATCTTGAATCAAGTGTACAATGTGACTTTCAATCCCAATGTCTCAGGGTCCTAGCTTCTACATTGGCCTAGGTGGGGTTATACATCCATGATTTGAGATTTTATATTTCAACATTTCGAGACAACATCATACTTTCAATATCATGATTTTGAGCTCAAAATCAATGGGAGGTCCCACCCTAGTCCTGATGAGAGCTAAACCCTAAGTCATATATCAAGAGAGTCAAAATAGTCATCATTTCATAATTTCAAGATTTGGGATTTTGAATTTGTATATCTCAATGTACAAATAGTGTGATCATAGGATTTGTATCATTATTGAGATTTGATAATTGTGAGTCACATTATCAGTATCAAGAGCTGAGATTTTTGGACATCAAAAGTCATAGGTCCAAAATTTGATCATATGTATAAATATTCCAAAGCTAGGGTTTATATTCCTATTTAGACCTTAGGGGAGATCACTCCTCTATATTCAATTTCTAGAAACAATATTCAAGCAATATTTGAGCAACATGTCAAGATTTCATCATCATGTTTTCTAAGGTTGATGAATGATCTAGACCTAGGTCTATCCAGGAAGTCAACCATAAGCTATAGTCAATATTGTCATATATCAAGATCATTATCAAATCAATATTCAAGATCGAGTATCAACCATGGGTTTAACCTATTAGGCTTAGGTCAACCAGTCCAACTAGGGTGAAAGGGAATACCTTTCCAAACTCTACATAATCAATAGGATGAAAACTTAGAGGTAGTCTTAATAGGGATGTGACCTAGGTTAGGGGAGTCATGATTCAACTACCACCCTAATCTAGCACATTACCTACACTATTCATTATCTATTGATATTGTTCAAATATGGAGCGTATCAACGATCAATCATATTCTACAAGGTCATAAGATCAAAATTCAAGATCATAATAGGGTAATAATGTCAAGATTTTACAAATTCAACTTAATATTTGCATTTTTTTTCTTTCATGATCAAGGTAGTGATATAATTGGGAATTTAACGCATGGTTTGGGTCCATGCTCATCATATCAAAATTGAGATTAATAAGGCATCGATAGTCAATAACAAACTACTTTTTGCATCATAGTCTTACATCATGATTTTTGTGAGTCATTAAGATTAATAATGTGATGGTATAATCATGATGTGTATCAAATAGGGAAAATGTTTGCTTAACTATGTTTGAGGTTTAGTCAACAATAGGGAAACATGGTCATCAGTCAAATAGAGACATTATCAACAATGAAGTATAAGGTATAAGTCCTCCGTATTTCACCATATCAAAATCATTTAACTCAAACATAGGAAATATGTATTCAAGTTTTTGACTAAATTGAGTGTTCATGATATTAGGGGTCATACATGAGTATTTTATTCCAAGCTTAATTGATCAAAATCGAGTTTTCAAATTAAGGTCAGATCATGATATCAACTTTCAAATTTAGTGATATTCATTTTTCCCATGCAGACACTACCCAAAATCGAGACATCATGTGGTAAATGGTCATAGGAAAATGACCACATGATGAGATGAGAAGACTACCTAATATTCATATACATGGGTGGCTTAGGATAGTCCTTAAAGAAGAGATGAGATGCTAGAAGACTCTCTAGGGTTTCACAAGAGAACCTTTAGGTCCAGTTCTGGATCAATTGAGGCCAGGTAAAGCAGGGGATCTCAGCCACTGTGAAGATGGATAGGAGAAATTATGCCAGGACCCCGAGCCTAGATACCTCAATTTTTTCACCAATATGGACTTTAGGGTTTCTTGGGTGTAAGAGACTTGAGAAATCATTTACTTAAAGTATATGGGAGTGTGTAAGCTCTGATACCAACTATCACGGAACCATTCTTACCCCAATCCCAATTCTACTACATAGATAGTAGTAAGAGGATTGAAGCGCCCATCCCTGATTGGCCCAATAGGATCTATTACATTGGCATATACAATAAGAAAAATAATAACTCAAAACTGGATAATTAAATAACAAAATAACCCAATATGGAGATTTTTCCAATATATCCTTGTCATCAGAGTATGTAGAGTGCGGAAGTGATCTCATTCAGCATTCCATTTGTATTGCCTAAAATCAAGAAAATCGAGACACAACCATGCAATTGCATGGTACGCTATCAAAATCAAGTAAAAAAATTTATAAGAAAATAGGTGTACTTGGCAAGACTTATATTTTGAAAGTATAACAAGAAATTTGCAAGAACCAAAAGTTATTTGACAAGTTATTCAAACGATTCGATTTTTATTATGAGTTACCATTATGCTGTAATTCGAGAAGCATGCTTATATATTTTTGGGTGACTTTATCGCCCCAACGCGATGGGGTAAGTCATTGGTCTCCTTCTCTCCATATGAGGTAGGAGGACAATGTACAAGTCCCACCTCTCAATGAGGGTGATCGCTTGCACCCAATATCAACATTATCAACATTATCAACATCATCATAATTATCAATATACAAGCAGTCATAATGGGCATTAAATTTATGTTTTCATATTTTTCAAAATATAGTATAGAAAAACGGAAGACTAATCATAGGGAATAATAGCTCATCTAAGTAAGTAGCCAAGTATATAGTCAAGAGATACGTAAAAGTATCTTCAATACAATCAAGGAGGAGTTATATAATAGCATACCTTTCAAAATGTGTATTTAGAGTATAGATTCCAAGAAAGAGTAGATCAACCCCTTGAGTCAGATCCTAGATCAAAATATTGGATCAAGGGTCAAGATCATAGTTTAAAAGAATCATGTTTTACTATTTGAGATTAGGGTTACATTTTCCTATATCTACCTTAGGGTTAGGTCATCAAAAATATTTCCATGTGTCTAAAATTTATTCAAGTATCAAGCATATTTCAAGAATGGATGACCTACCTAGGTATATTTAGGAACACATGTCAACCCTAAATGTTATCATCATTATTTAATTTACTCTAAAATTTCTAGATCATTATCAAGATCAAATAGTATCATTGGAACTCAAGTTTAGATTAGGTAGGTCACAAGATATAGTACACTTATATTCACAATATTACAATTCTAGAGTCAGAATCAAGATTAGTCGTCACTTTATGGCATGAAATAATATTCAAGATTTGAATAAGTTGAAAGTTTAGATATAGATTCACTAACGAGTCAAGTATGCTTTTAGTGTCTCAAATAGAGACATAAGAGTCAGATGGTAAGGTTTCTAGAGATTGAACATCATTATTGAACTATATGACAAAATAAATGAGCAAGAGTTTAATATTTAGGGGTATTAGTGAAATATATCACGAATTAGGCTTCAACAGTATTTTTAATAGACTCCTTGGATTCTTCTGATCAAAATGGACTATTTACTTGTAATTTTTGGAACTAGGATGCATTAGATATGATTTTTACAAGATCTATCCATTTATTTGATTTTTGAGAAGAGAGGAGAAGAGAAATACCAAAAGGCAAGGCCGAGGAAAAACACGTGCCATTGATTTGGCAGGTGACCTTTGACTGCAGTTGTGATCATGCGGCTAAGAGTGTGTAGCCTCCCAGGCACATGCGAGGGAGAGGGAGAGGAGGAGGCGAGCGCGATTCATCTGGTGTCGTTGGATTTTAGTCAACCCTTGAGCATGGGTTCAGATCGAGGGTTGATGTTTGTCTTCTCAGCCAAAAGCTGGACTTGCAGTGCAGTAGCGTCGCAACAGAGGGTTGTCGGAGAAAAAGGGGAATGAGAGAGAGAGAACGATAGGGCAAGAGAGGGGGCTGGTCGAGTTCGTGGGTGAGAGACGAAGGTGGATTTGGGGTTTTTATAGGGTGCCAGGGCTAAGTTTAGGGTTTCGAAGGCCATAGAGTCCATGGAGGCAGTCGCGAGAGCAAGCTCTCAGTTTCTCTTGAAATTGGCTGTTTAGAAGGGGAAAAAGGGCCAGTCGAGTGTGAAATTGTGAGGTCTGGCTTTCCATCTAATTGGATTTTCAAATTAGGATTGCTTTGAGGTCAAAGTCCTGCTCGGTCTCACAGCTACCTTCCCCGTTGATTGCGGGAGGTAGGAGATGGGTTTTCGATCGTTTGATCTAGCTGGGATCTGCGTGCCTTTGATCCAAGGGTCAGGGTTCGTCCCCCAAGCGAGCCCTGGATCGTGAGGTCGGTCTAGACTGGCTCACTGAGAAAAGGAGGGGCAATTCCTCGGTTCAAGGGCTCCTATGCTAATTAAGCCAGGATGGCGCCCAAGCAGCTAGATGGGCCGAGCCCAGTAAGCCAAAAAAAGAAATAAAGATGGTATTTAGGGCTAAATGGGGAGTGCAACTTAGATAACTCATATAAAATTGTAGGAGTGTCCAAATGACCTCAAATTTGGACCAATGCTTCATGATAGAGTCTACAACATGTGTGTACAATTACAAATTAAAATGAGTGTATATGATCAAGAATTTAATCAAAAGGTTAAATGGTATGTCAAAATTAGGGTTTCATGAACACAAATGTATCAACTTGATTTAAAGTGTGAGTTACACTACTTTGGAAGTCATTATAGAGTCATGAATTCATGGGAGACATCATGAGTGAGATATTCAAGTCTTTGAGGGTAAATGAGTAATTAAATCATAATTATGCAAAATTCACTTTGTTACACAAACCTTAATCAAACCTTAATATGTGCTTTGATATCATGTGTAAACCTAAGTTTTAAGTTTAATCCAATTTGGACACTATTTGAGCAAGTTATGCAATTTTATACTTGTTTTGAACTCTTATGAAATTTACTCATATCTAGGGTTTTTATTGCAATTTTTCACATATTTTATGTGCCTCACATATATTATTATAATTCTTTAGAAATGTATTCCTTGGGGTGCCTAGTTGCACCTTGGTTTGGGTGGTGACATCTACTTAGGGTTTCCTCTCATAGATGAGCTACCTTTAGTGTTAGAACTCAATGGTTCTCTTAATTTGGTGGGATCTGATGGTATTGCTTGTGTTGGGATCCCATGGTGGTCCCTAGAGGTGTGGGGGTTGATGGTTTTATCTCTTGAGCTCCCTGGATTGATTGTTACATAGACAGGTGCTCAATTGATGGTTTTTCACCTTTGTAACCTAGGGGTCCAAAACTGATGGTTCCCTTGTTCGTTGAGGTCGATGGCCACCCTGGGAGTCAACACTTGTTGTGACTCCCATAACTGATGGGCCTTCTTATTTGCATGGACGTGACCCTTTGGCCCTGGAACACATGGAAGACATGCCTAGACACCTTAACCTTCTCTTCTCTCTCACCCATATCTGTATTTACCCTCCCCCACCCATGCAAATGAGTTCTTTACACACCTCTCTCTCTCTTTCTTCTTATTTGCTTCTTGGATATCACCCCCCTTTGCTTGGTGGAGAAGAATTATCTCAAGGTAGAAGAAGGTGGTTGATCTGCTTGCATGTGCACCTAGGGTTTAGATCTACCCTAGTTGAGGTCATTTGGTGCTTCCTTGCTTGGTTTCTTGGCCTATGTATGTGAGGTCTCCATTCCTTTGTTCGTTTTCCTTCCTTTCCTACCTTCTCCTCTCTTCTTCCTCATCAGATCAATGGTGGAGCTTAAGGTGGATCTTGAAGAACATCTCCTTCTTACTTCTTTAACCTAGGGTTTGCTTGCCTTTGGAGAAGGAGCTAGCTTGGCCGAGAGAAGTGCTCAAGTTAGGATTTCATTCTTGCCTTCCTTGAGCTATCTTGATTTTTGGATCTTTGTCTTCATCCTAGATGTGATTTATGTAACTTTCGCCATGTTTATTGCTGACTCCTAGCTTGCATGTACTAGATCTTGCTCTAAAATATAGTTCTAAGTAGAAAGATGACATCTTTTACCTAGGGTTTATGCTTTTATGGTAGTTCTTGGGTATATGATATACCTAGATGCCCTCCTTATCTATGTGCACGTTTCCTTCATGGATATGGGTGCTTTATACCTTGTTTGAATGTGGAAGTCGATGGATTTTGTTCCTTGGAATTAGGGTTTCCTTTAAGGTGTTAAAAGTGGTTTTCCTTGGGTTTTATGGACTAGTTTTTTCCCTGGTTCATAATCTAATGGTTTGGACCCTTGTGCAAACCAATGGTGGGTACCTTAGTTGTTGTTTGGACTTTCCTTTTGTGCATTAATGATGGCTAGTTTTTCCTCTCACAACTGATGGTTTTGGTGCTCTCTCAAGTGGCTAAATCGATGGCTTTAGGTCCTATTAAAAGATGGTTTCCTTGGTCCCTTAAACGATGGTTTTGCTGATCTATTTTCTCACCTTGTAATGACATTTGATGGCCTCACTGGTTCATCAACCAATGATTCCACTGGGTCGATGGTTCATCAACTAATGGTTCCACTAGTTCGATGGTTCAACAACCAATGGTTCCACTGGGTCAATGGTTCAACAACCAATGGTTTCCCCGCTTTCAAAGTTGATGGTCTTCATAGTGTCACAACCGATGGTGGACCTAAAGTCCACAAATGATGGTGCATTTAAAGTCAACAAATGATGGCTCTTCTAGGTGTTTTAATCCTATGGCTTCTCATGACGACCCAATAGTGGTGGTTAGTACATATGCTCCAATGTTCTTTCTAGGTCATAACTCAATGGTTTTCCTAGACGAATGGCTCAAGGTTTTGCTTGTATGGAACCCAACAGTTCATGATTTAATATTTAGTTTGATGATCCCAATCCGATGGTTATGCTTTTGCTTTATAAACCCATGATCTGATGAATGTACTAGGGTTAGGGTTTGTGCTTTGACCTGAGCAAGCATATGTACAAATGGTTAGTGGGTTGCTGAATTGTGACATCAACTTAACATGCTTTATGAAACCTAACCCTAATGTAATCAAATGATGGTGATTAAACATACTTATCCCTTCATATGAGATGATAAGGGAATAATCTCTTAATGTGATGGTAACCCTAAACTATTACTTAGTGAACATTCATGGTTCCTATGTGATGCAATCTTATGTTATACATAGGATGATGCATGTTGAACCTTCTTCAAGGTGTGGAAAGATAATGATGTTCTTGCATGTGATTATGTGATGGTCATAATGACCCTTGGACATGGTTTGACCCCTAATGGATGTGACACCCTACCACACTAAACGAGATTACTAAAAACAATATGTGATCAACAACTAATCATCCATATTACCATAAAAGAGGATAAATTAAAACTAGTTTCCTCATTACCATCATCTTCAGAAACATTATATAGAGGTCCAAAAACTTGTATCACATTGCATGCCATATTAGGTATTTACATGGCTATCAAGTGGCATCAGCCACAACATGTATAAAAAATATATGTTTTACACATACATGCCATATACAAAAACATAGGCACATTGTCAAAAACTAAAGTCATTATACATATCATCTAGAAAGCATCCCTTGTATGGACAACTCTAGGACTATACGACTACTATCCAACCTTCTACTCCTACTACTCTCTACATTTCTTGTGACGTCCGTGGATTT
Organism: Alisma plantago-aquatica; assembly: GCA_963693085.1. Lineage (NCBI taxonomy): Eukaryota > Viridiplantae > Streptophyta > Magnoliopsida > Alismatales > Alismataceae > Alisma > Alisma plantago-aquatica. The sequence continues at coordinate 796,097,935 of OY856411.1, forward strand.
TCTAAAACTTAATCTGATGTGTGATGTCTAAATTGAAACCCTCACCTCAGCGAGAACCCCAATTTAAACATCCCACACAAGGCTAAGAAGAAGAAAATATGAGGAAGTCAAAAGGAAACAAACAGTAGCACATGCACATGAACAATAATAAAACCATACACACATGTTCACCATTCAACATATAATTACAACACGAATTGTTATAACATTTGATATTACATATTGAACAACAAACTTATACATATACATGTACTACAACTAAACTACAGGATCTTAAGACAACAGGTCCACCTGTACATCAGCTCGCCATACAACTCTCACTATCCTGGATCTTCAAGAGCATAACCACAACCTAAATAAAAGATTACATGCGGTACACGTCAGCACAATATTTCAAGAATATTGTACTGAGTATGCCTACGTGTCTTTTATATACCTCTCATCATATCTTGGCAATAAGATAAAACTAATATACTTGGCAGTAACAGAAGAATATAAGAAAAACATATACTTGCACAAAGATGTTCATTAACAAAAGAGAACACATATTTTAAGCATAATTTCCATTATATCATCCATGCATTTACTACATGAGAGTTGAATGCATTATGGCCTTTATGATCACTACCAAAGAGTTGGATCATATGTACAATATGACCACTACCAAAGAGTTGGGTCCAAGCACACTACCAAAGAGTTGGTGCTTCCATATGTACAACGTGACCACTACCAAAGAGTTCAGTCACTTCTAAGCACACTGCCATAGAGTTAGTGCTTTCATATAATGGAACATATATATTATATTTGATGTGTTCATAGTAGTAAGTATGGAAAATCATGCAACATATCATAGAAGAACAATCATTTCATCCATTATCATATGCCAAGTATTTTACTACACATATAACACAAGCATATTGTATAATAAGCCAAGTAAGAGGTAATGGCATACCTTCTAAAGAGATATTCTTAAACACATATCACTGATGTCAACTATAGGCTTGGTCAAACCTGATCAAGACAAGACCATATACTATCATCAGGTTCTCATCATCCTAAACCCTATTTATATCCATTTTAGGGTTTGCCTATCTCATTATGTTATATACATTATTATTTGTCTTCTTATCTTAGATTTATCATACTGATGTCACTTTTCAGATCATGTCTCATTATCAAAGTTCATTATCTGAACATATTAACATTATGTCACACGTTAACCCTAGGTTACATGCATTACTCAAATTAGGGTTTATATCACATTAAGAGCAAACAACATCATATAACATAGATTATGTGTATCATATTGATCTCATATTTAATTCTGAAGTTCCAGATACTGATATGAGATTACTTTGTGAATTTCATCTTTTATTGGGTATGTATGCATTAATTATATTATCTTTAGTGTTATTGGCCCTAATTAGCCATATTAATAAAATTACATGATTTTGTACATCAACATCATAATCACTGACATCCACTGGATTATAAGCATGAATATTGGTTTACTGACATATTCTCATAATTTTAGGCCAACGTTTGATATTTATTATCCATCAATTAAGCATTTCACAACTAATAAGATATCACTGATATTCGTGCATCAAAAGACTGATATTTTGCTTTAATTGTGTTCTACTCATTTTTCTAAGAATTTTGGTATATTATATGTATTTTTCTGAGGCTCGAGCTATTTAATATGAATTATGCAAGATCTGAGGTATATACTGGAATTACTGGACGATTTACCTTTTCTGGCCATTCAGAGGCCGCCACGTGTCCAGATTTGGGGGTGCGGCTCCTTCATTTGATTACACTCTGACCCGCCTAGTTCATCATTGAACCGTCAGTTTTTCTACTCTGAACCTGGTTTGCTTGCCTCCCATTCTGTCTTGTGTCCCACGCGAGTCTGCGCTTCTGCTGCGCGAGACTCTGTCTTCCGCGGGACACACCGCCACCTAGACTAGCTCCGACGAGCAATAGGATAGCCAAAGAGCTCTTCGTTGACTTTTAAGGAAACCAGCAACCTCAGCGACATATTCCGGATCTCCACGAGTGATCCAGCCTACAACTCGACCTTTGAAGCTCATCCTCCTTGAGCTCGTCAGGTTAGCCGCCGCTGCGGTGGATCTCTGGCGTGCGATCAGCTGTCCTCCAGTAACCCTAGAAACTTACTTGATCTCCATTGAGGTTCGTCCTCTCTCCCTCCATGTCTCCGGCCTCTTGGCTTTGGTGTTGGTGGCTCATTCAGGCGGATGGGGGAGCTCGCCGCCGCTTGCGTCTGCTGCGGTAGAGCAGAAGAGGTGAAAGGCCTATGCTCATTGAAACTTGTTCCAGAACCCTTCATTGGCTCCATCAGATCTTCCTAAACTCCATCGAGGCTCCAAGGCTCGGAGGGAAGGCAACCATTGTTGTCCCCAACTCACCCTTCATCTCCATCTAATCTTGGCTTCGGAGGTCATGTAAGGCTCCACGAAATCTACTGCAAACACCACCTTTCTTCTCCTTCAGTCATCCTCATCCATTTTCCTTCCTTTGGTTGCCTCAGAGGGCCTCTATATCCATTCTCCGACTCTGGCTGCCACCTGCTTACTATGATGGAGAAGCAACAATGACGGGGAGGTTGATCTCCCTCGTCTCTGCTCTAACTGACGCAAAAGAGGGGTCGGTCTGTATATCTCGACGAGATGTGATAACACTCCTAGTTATTTTCCCCTCTCACCCCATGACACACACGCTTGGAATCGTGGGAGCTCACCATTATGGGGCTTGCTGTAACTGCTACGAAGGAGACGAAGTCCACAATCGTCTGATCATATCGAACGCCCAGGATTAGGGATCTGACTAGGTCGATCCATGACTTCCACTCCTTTAGAGAAGCCGCCACTAGATAAAAAGTCTAGGGCCAGGATCTGGCCATGCAACCCACCCAAAACTAAAGGGGGCGTGTAACATCAGCTGATATCCAAACATATCCAAACTTAGGTCTATAAAATAATCAATAACACATTATTTCACTATATTCAAACCTACATAACTTCTTCTAGGAATCTCCAATTGCCACAAAAATTTAACCATAGCTTCTTCACTACTCAAGCTTCCTTCTACTAAAAATTGGTGCAAAACTCAATGGTTATACCATCTAATTAAATACTTGAAAAGGCATAATCATAAAGATCCTAATCATGATATTAATATCATTTGACTTCTAAACTTTGGCAAAAACATTAGGAATTCTCATAGCAACTCGACATGCATGAATTCACTGGACGTATATGGATTCCAAAAGTCCACTCCTTCACATCCTACACACCTTAAAAGATATTTCATCCTCGAAATTAAGCCAAAAACCAAGTCCATCACATCATATACATCTAAAAAGAACTTTCGTCCTCGAAAGTCAGCCATACTCGTACTCCAAGAAAAACTACCATGTCTTCATCCACACATAAGTAGAATTCTATGGGTAACATATCCGCAAAGGTTACCTAAAACCATGTATCCAAAGCACTATTAAGGGGGGGTTTACAACCATCTTGGGTGCACAAACACTACATTCAAGGTTAAACTCAAGGTTTAGAACTTAGGTTATGTCATGACATATCTCATATATCAGGGTTGCATCCTTATCTTAACTCGTGCATTATTATTCAACATCATATTACCATGTTCCAAAGGAGTTAACCAAAGTTAACCCATTATATCAAGGTGTCGTAACCATTATGTTGTGTTAACTACCAAACTATATTTTTCATCTTTATTAAGCACTAAGATGAATACCTCATGTAACATGGTTCATTCTTTTGATCTCATTTCATTTCTTATCATAATAAATTGCAACATTTACAAGTGATATCATCACAAGGTTAGCCAACAGTATTACATTATCATCACTATTCATGTATATGGTTAACCATTATTATATTGATATCTATTAAACCATCTCTAGGTTCTTATCATATCATGTCTATGTATCACATCTTAAGATTAGATCATATCCTTACATATATTGTATCACAGTTGTGCTAAACAAACTTATGTGAGTGGCTTATATATCAAAACTTTACTTAGGCCAAAAGAGGTTCCTCTAACCCATACCACGAGGATAGTGTCATGCTCAGTCTCTCTGAGCTAACTCATCTCTGTGAGTATCTCATAAACAAAAACTATATCTTCCCTCTTTGGTCTAGGGTTAACAAGTCTACCTCATTGGCATTGGTGATAGCTTTACAAGCTCTAGTCACATAAGCACAAACCAAAACATGCTATGTCATACTCTTCATAGGTTCTATACCCATGAAACATGCCATATCTCAAAACTCTCTTATATACACCACTAGATTCCTATGTGGGAAACCACCAACCCGAGCATGAGGCTTCACAGAAACTAACATAGCTACCTCCTCCAGGGTCTTGGGCTCTCTCTCCCTCACCCAGATGGCAGACACTCGTATTCATGTTCACATGCACATATATAAACAACCTCTCTCTGAATCTAGGGTTTGGTCCCCCCAAGGACATCTAGGGTTCGAGACAACTATAGGAATCGTACATAGAGCGACTCAACTCAATCACTCAGGAGTAGTCTAGTTTAGGACATATTATATCACATATCTCAGAATTATCATATCTTGGAGTTTAGGTTCTCTAACCTTCTCCCATTGGGTCTCACTCTCTCTGGAGTTAACCCCGAAACTGGTCCTAACACTAGAGGTCCTCCTTCATAAAAGTGCTTGAGGCTCATGCTGACTCACATCTTATCTTAACTTAACATAACTTATCTTAGAAAAGCACACATACTTTCATCATGAAAACTTATCTCAAAACCTCAAATTTGAACTCATGTCCTCAAAGACAAACATAGATCATCATAACCATCTTATAACAACTATATAAGACTTGCATTATATCATCATAACTTATTTCGTCTATTCCATCTATCATATATTCCAAACAAGGCTCTAGACATCTAATCTAGAACTACACTCTCTTCTAGACTGATGTCATTCACTTTCACATAGGTTACATGACCACCTCCTACTCGTACATGTGTGGGGACACATTTTTGTAATACATATACATATTAAAATATTATATAGTTTTTCTCCGATAAAACAAGCGTCAGAGAAAACTATCGAGGTTCGATCCATTTGGAATCAAAAACCAAATCCTGAAAATGAGTGTCCCACACATAGTAGAGAGTACAGTGTCATAAAAACTAGTGAAAAGGGTGAGAACAAGGGGTAGACTAGCGTAGCTACTCTAGACAACGAGCACCATATGTCTAGGGTTTCTCTTCCCTTGATGCACATCATTTCCAAATAGTGCAACGTCCCATACCGCTGCACTACAAGGAAAGAACAACATCTAAGGACTTCCTATACAACAAGCACCAGTCTAGGCCTAGTTATCAGACATCTAGGTGCTAACCTAGAGGCTAGGTCAGATCTAGTCTCTAAAAGATGACTAATCTAACCCTAAAAGATTATTAAGTTCAAGGTTCTTAAGTTTTTTAGTTGCATAATGAGCAAATGTCAGGCTTTGCTATTGTTCATGCTCTGATACCACCTGTGACATCCCCAGATTTTCTAAAACTTAATCTGATGTGTGACGTCTAAATTGAAACCCTCACCTCAGCGAGAACCCCAATTTCAACATCCCACACAAGGCTAAGAAGAAGAAAATCTGAGGAAGTCAAAAGGAAACAAACAGTAGCACATGCACATGAACAATAATAAAACTATACACACATGTTCACCATTCAACATATAATTACAACATGAATTGTTACAACATTTGATATTACATATTGAACAACAAACTTATACATATACATGTACTACAACTAAACTACAGGATCTTAAGACAACAGGTCCACCTGTACATCAGCTCGCCATACAACTCTCACTATCCTAGATCTTCAAGAGCATAACCACAACCTAAACAAAAGATTACATGCGGTACACGTCAGCACAATATTTCAAGAATATTGTACTGAGTACACCTACGTGTCTTTTATATACCTCTCATCATATCTTGGCAATAAGATAAAACTAATATACTTCGCAGTAATAGAAGAATATAAGAAAAGCATATACTTGCACAAAGCTGTTCATTAACAAAAGAGAACACATATTTTAAGCATAATTTCCTTTATATCATCCATGCATTTACTACCTGAGAGTTGAATGCATTAAGGCCTTTATGATCACTACCAAAGAGTTGGATCATATGTACAATGTGACCACTACCAAAGAATTGGGTCCAAGCACACTACCAAAGAGTTGGTGCTTCCATATGTACAACGTGACCACTACCAAAGAGTTCAGTCACTTTTAAGCACACTGCCATAGAGTTGGTGCTTTCATATAATGAACCAAATATATTATGTTTGATGTGTTCATAGTAGTAAGTATGGAAAATCATGCAACATATCATAGAAGAACAATCATTTCATCTAATATCATATGCCAAGTATTTTACTACACATGTAACACAAGCATATTGTATAATAAGCCAAGTAAGAGGTAATGACGTACCTTCTAAAGAGATATTCTTAAACATATATCACTGATGTCAACTATAAGCTTGGTCAAACCTGATCAAGACAAGACCATATACTATCATCAGGTTCTCATCATCATTAACCCTATTTATATCCATTTTAGGGTTTGCCTATCTCATTATGTTATATACATTATTACTTGTCTTATTATCTTAGATTTATCATACCGATGTCACTTTCTAGATCATGTCTCATTATCAAAGTTCATTATCTGAACATATTAACATTATGTCACACGTTAACCCTAGGTTACATGCATTACTCAAATTAGGGTTTATATCACATTAAGAGCAAACATCATCGTATAACATAGATTATGTGTATCATATTGATCTCATATTTAATTCTGAAGTTCCAGATACTGATATGAGATTACTCTGTGAATTTCATCTTTTATTGGGTATGTATGCATTAATTATATTATCTTTAGTGTTATTGGCCCTAATTAGCCATATTAATCAAATTACATGATTTTGTGCAACAACATCATAATCACTGACATCCACTGGATTATAAGCATGAATATTGGTTTACTGACATATTCTCATAATTTTAGGCCAACATTTGATATTTATTATCCATCAATTAAGCATTTCACAACTGACAAGATATCACTGATATTCGTGCATCAAAAGACTGATATTTTGCTTTAATTGTGTTCTACTCATTTTTTTGAGAATTTTGGTATATTATATGTATTTTTCTGAGGCTTGAGCTATTTAATATGAATTATGCAAGATCTGAGGTATATACTGGAATTACTGGGTGATTTACCTTTTCTGGCCATTCAGAGGCCGCCACGTGTCCAGATTTGGGGGTGCGGCTCCTTCAGTTGATTACACTCTGACCCGCCTGGTTCATCGTTGAACCGTCGGTTTTTCTACTCTGAACCTGGTTTTCTTGCCTCCCATTCTGTCTTGTGTCCCACGCGAGTCTGCGCTTCTGCTGCGCGAGACTCTGTCTTCCGTGGGACACGCCGCCGCCTGGACTAGCTCCGACGAGCAATAGGATAGCCAAAGAGCTCTTCGTTGGCTTTTAAGGCAACCAGCAACCTCAGCGACATATTCCGGATCTCCACGAGTGATCCAGCCTACAACTCGACCTCTGAAGCTCATCCTCCTTGAGCTCGTCAGGTTAGCCGCCGCTGCGATGGATCTCTGGCGTGCGATCAGCTGTCCTCCAGTAACCCTAGAAACTTACTTGATCTCCATTGAGGTTCGTCCTCTCTCCCTCCATGTCTCTGACCTCTTGGCTTTGATGTTGGTGGCTCATTCAGGCGGATGGGGGAGCTCGCCGCCGCTTGCGTCTGCTGCGGTAGAGCAGAAGAGGCGAAAGGCCTATGCTCATTGAAACTTGTTCCAGAACCCTTCATTGGCTCCACCGGATCTTCCTAAACTCCATAGAGGCTCCAAGGCTCAGAGGGAAGGCAACCATTGTTGTCCCCAACTCGCCCTTCATCTCCATCTAATCTTGGCTTCATAGGTCATGTAAGGCTCCACGAAATCTACTGCAAACACCACCTTTCTTCTCCTTCAGTCATCCTCATCCATTTTCCTTCCTTTGGTTGCCTCAGAGGGCCTCTATCTCCATTCTCCGACTCTGGCTGCCACCTGCTTACTATGATGGAGAAGCAACAATGACGGGGAGGTTGATCTCCCTCGTCTCTGCTCTAACTGACGCAAAAGAGGGGTCGGTCTGTATATCTCGACGAGATGTGATAACACTCCTAGTTATTTTCCCCTCTCACCCCATGACACACACACTTGGAATCGTGGGAGCTCACCATTATGGGGCTTGTTGTAACTGCTACGAAGGAGACGAAGTCCACAATCGTCTGATCATATCGAACGCCCAAGATTAGGGATCTGACTAGGTCGATCCATGACTTCCACTCCTTTAGAGAAGCCACCACTAGATGAAAAGTCTAGGGCCAGGGTCTGGCCATGCAACCCACCCAAAACTAAAGGGGGCGCGCAACATCAGCTGATATCCAAACATATCCAAACTTAGGTCTATAAAATAATCAATAACACATTATTTCACTATATTCAAACCTACATAACTTCTTCTAGGAATCTCCAATTGCCACAAAAATTTAACCATAGCTTCTTCACTACTCAAGCTTCCTTCTACTCAAAATTGGTGCCAAAACTCAATGGTTATACCATCTAATTAAATAATTGAAAAGGCATAATCATAAAGATCCTAATCATGATATCAATATCATTTGACTTCCAAACTTTGGCAAAAACATTAGGAATTATCATAGCAACTCGACATGCGTGAATTCACTGGACGTATACGGATTCCAAAAGTCCACTCCTTCACATCCTACACACCTTAAAAGATATTTCATCCTATAAATTAAGCCAAAAACCAAGTCCATCACATTTCTCTTTCTCATCACCATGATCTTGACCACGCCGGTGACATCCACCTAAAAAGATGTGGCGACCCATGACATGAGACCCATGTCCCAGCGAGAGATATAATTCTCAACCAACGGTTATTGATTACAATGAGTAACATTATCAAACATGATAACCAGATTAAATAGATGAAGCAAATTAAACTAACTAAGCAGGTTAAGTAGATTGAGCATATTAAATACACTAAGCCAGTAAATAAGATAGGCATAGAAACAGGCAAAACTAACAAGCATATGAACGTACATGTAAGACTATCATCTAGTAAATGGTTAATTTCTCTTACCACACTTTATAACAACTAAGCAGTATAAGAGACAAGACTAGGGTTAACATTTAATGTGAAACATGTTTAACCCTAATCATATATACTACACAACTGGATTACACCTTTTATTAAGCCATGAGGAGTTTGATATATACCAATCAGACTCCAACTGACCACTGCTAAGTCAAAATTAGTGCCATACAAGATCTAGGAGAGCCAGACTCCTAAGATCTCATGCACCCTCTATTCGTACGAGTCATCCACTATGACATATATAGTCAAACTACAAAAAAACATATTCCGCCACTGGTATATAGGCCACAACACTAGTAACCATGGTATACAAACCCAAACATCCTAGGTACAACCACAACCATCATCAATCTCATAATATGTAAAAAACCTGAGATATGACTACAATCGTTATCGTGCCGAGGTATGACCACAACCATCCTCCATGACCTGGGATTAGGATGACAAGGGCATAGTATCAAGCACGCCACATACTCAACAATATGCGCTCTGCGTTTCCCTTAGGAATACTCATTTCACCATACAATAAGTCTTGAAACTGGAATAGATCAGTGGCATAGGGCACTACACGGTTAGGGTTTCACTTGATTAGTTAATGACAATTGGCTATATATTAACTGCATTAATCAAGTTACATACAAACCTTAAAAGAATTATAAAAAAACATGGGTAGATTGCAACCTCAGAAGATATAAAATGTATGAAGTATAAAGTTTATCACATCATCTCATGGTGTTGTTTTAGTGCCATACATGTATCCATACTCATCATCATACCATCACACGATACAAGTCCTTGTCACATCATACAAAGGATAAAACCTCAATTAGGGCACAAAAAAGCCATATCCAAGGTCATAAGACCAATCACATTGTTCCATGCAAGAACATCATCATATTTTCATGCCTCATCAAGGCTCATCAATCCATCACCATACATGTGATACATAAGTTGATACACCATTACATTCAAGATCCATGATTGCATAAGATAATAAATTAGGGTTACAATAGCACTAGGAGAAAGAAATAATTATATCATCTTAGTAGTCACACAAGGAACTATGTAACATCATCACTTACTTGCATTGGGGTTAGGCTCAATAGATTAGGGTTTCAATATAGAAATTAAAGGTAAAAACTAATTCTTATCATCCCCATCGATCATCAATATATAAGGTCAGCCATCACCATAATAGAGTCAACAAAACATGACTACTATATATTTCAGATTTCTTCATCAGCCACTTAGGTTAGAAGTGTCATGGACTGCCAAGAAACAAGAAGGTTGGAAACCTCCAAAGATCAGAAAAGTTGACGACTGCTAAAACTAGGGTTCACCATATTGGCTACCGTTGAGGTTAGCCATTTTTGGTGACCTCTAGGGTTGGTCATCTCTCAATGACCACCAAAGGTTAGAAACAACAATGACCACTAAGGTTGAGTGACATTGGTGACCGATGAAGACATCAAACATCATTGACAAATTGAAATCACTACTCTCAATGACACTAAGAGTCCAAAACCTCAACGACCACATAGGTGAAATCTTGGCAAACAAAGAGGATGAAAGTCTCATCAACCACTTGAAACAAAACTCTTGGCGACCATGCAAGATTAAAATCCTTAGTGACCAATCATGAGTCCAAAACGTTGGTAGCCACATAGCATCAAGCTCATCGACCACTTAAGAAAAATATTGGTGACCATGGAGAGACCTAGAACTCATCAACCACAAGGATCCAAACAAGTTGGTTATCATCAATAATCCAAAAGGTCACCAAGATGCATCACGAGAAAGAAGATCAACTCAAAACCCTAATTTAGCTACCATCATGAGAGAGAACAAAACAATCATTCCACAAACATAAAAGGACCAAAACTTCCATCATCAAGGACGGTTTGGGAAAAAAGGGATTAGGGTTCATTCAAGGTGTCATTCTACTCAATAACTATCATATAACCAAAAACCCTAGGTGAATACATCATCTTTCTACTTAGAACAACATTATGAGGTAAGATCTTATGCATGCAAGGTGAAAGTAAGCAATAATAATGGAGAAAGTTATATAACTCACCTTGGAGATGATTTAGAAACTCCAAATAGTAAGGTAGATTGAAAAAGAAAGGCAGGAAGCTCTAGATTGAGCACTCCTTTCGGCTTAGCTAGCTCCTTCTTCAAAAAGAGAGCATACCCTAGGTTAAGGAAGCAAGAAAGAGAAGTTCTTCAAGCTCTAAATCAAGCAATACCATGGAAAACCATGGGTTTGGACAAGAAGAGAATAACAGAAAGGAAAACATAGGTAAAGAGGGAGATCTCACTTACCAAGACCAAGAAGAAGAGCAAGAATGCACCAAACGATCAAAAGAAGGGTAGATTCAAACCCTAGATCAGCATGCAAGGAAGATCGGCCAAGATCTTCCAACTTGAGCTCCTTCTTCTCCACCAAGTAGGGGGGACGAGATCCAAGAGTAAGAAGAGAGAAAATAGAGAAAGCTAGGTGTATAAAGAGGTTATTTGCATGCAAAGAGAGAGGTTTACATAACTTAGGGTTGGAGAGAGAGAAAGGGGTTAGGTGTCAAGATAAGAATGACATATATCCATGAGATATCGTCCATGCAAGCACCACAATCATCCATGAAGCTAGGGAGACCATAAAAAGAAAACCCATCAACTAAGGCGGTCCAGAAAAAGCAAATGGAAGCTGAGAAAATTGGTAACCAACTGATCAGAAAAGTAAACGGTCGCCGACTCTAGGGATTCTTGGTGACCAAGATGAGTTCAAATCTCATCGAATGTCAACCCTAGGTGGTTTTAGGGATCTTGGCAAATGTTAACCCAAGAGGGCACACACAAAACATTGGTGACCACCAACACAAGGTGACATCGATCAAACACACTTAAAGGTCAACCATGAACTAGGGTATCCATGCAAACCCTAATTCTTAACACATGATGTCACCACATCAAACTAAGGTGTGAAAAGGCACCCAAAAGAACAACCATATCCAAAATGATTTAAAAACATATGAGGCAGAAGAAGCATGTAACAAATTGCAAGAAAAACCCTAGACATGGATAAATTGCAATTAGGTCCAAAACAAGCACATACGTGCATAACTAGCTCAAACAGTGTTCAAACTAGACCAAACGTAAAACATAAGCTTGTAACATGATATCAAAGCACATCACAAGGTTTTATTAACGTTTTAAGCATCTAACAATGATAATTAAGCATGTTCAGTCAAAAATTAAGGTTAGGGGTCTTAAAATGGAGGTGTCATCCTCTTACTTATCTGACAGGGATTGGTATCATGTAATGATGTGATAAGAATTATATTGCATATGTTTGATATCTTTTGGAGTTTTTACATACCCACGTTTTGTAAAATTATTTTAGAGTTTGCTTGTAACTTGATTGATGCAGTAAAAGACACCCAATTGACATTAACTTAGCAAGTGAAACCCTAATCATGTAGTGCCTTGTGCCGTAGATCCATTCCAGTGGACTTTTTGGATGGTGAAACAAGTATTCCTTTAATGGAAGCTTGGATTTATATACGGTTGATTACATGCATGTTTTTAGGATGTTTTTGGTCATACCTTGATAGGAGAATGACTGCGGTCATATCTTGAATACTTATATATATGATATGCTTGAGGACAGTTGTGGTTGTACCTTGGAGGTTAGGGTCTGTATACCCTGGTTACTAGTGTCATGACCTGTATACTAAGGGTGGACTAGGATATTTTGCCGTTTGACTTATATTTCACTACGACAGACTCGTACTGACCGAGGGCAGATGAGATCTTAGGATTCTTGCTCTCCTAGATCTTATACGGAACTGATTTTGACTTAGTAGTGGTTAGATGAATTTGAGTGGTATACCTAAAATTCCCAAAGGCTTAATAAAAGACACAATCTAGCCATGTAGTCTATCTGTTTAGGGATAAAAATGACTCACATTGGTTATTTACCCTTTCCTTGTTTCCAATAATGTTTAGTTATTATGCCTTGCAGTAAGAGAAATCAATTGTATAAAAAGTGAAAGCTTTACTTGCTTCTCTATATACTATGCTAATAACAGTTACCTATTTTAGTTGCTTAGTCTGGTATACCTACTTAATCTACTTAATTGGTTTAACTTGTTTAATAATATAATCTGCTTTAATCAATAACTGTTGTTGAGAGTTATATCTCTCGTTGGGACATGGGTCTCCCCTCGTAGGTCACCACATTTTTAGGTGGTCGTCAGCTACGTGGTCAGGTTCGTGGTTGTGAAGAAGAGAAGCTTGGAGAACAGTAGGGGAATAAGGTTGGCTAGTAGTTAGTACTGTCCTAGAGTCTCCCATGTACTCTCAGGTCCAGACAAGGGATGTTTTGTAGATGATAAGTATATTGACACAAGTTTTTGGTAGTATTCGATGTTTGTATATGGCATGTATAAGTGAAATACATTTTTTGTATACAGGTTATCGCCTCAGACAGTGGACAAATATATAATTACCTGATATGGTATGTGCTTATATGTAGGTTGTTGGACAAGTATGCAAATGTTTATGAACATGATAGTAATGTTTGACCAATTTTAATTAACCCTCTTTTATTGCTATGTGATTTGTTTAGTGATCGATCATGATTTGGGTTTTGAGTAATCTCATTTAGCATGATGATGTGTCATAGTTATATTTAGGTTGTACTAAGTTTACAAATATGGACGTTGTGTTGAGGTTGTATACTGTGAAGGCTGACAATAGATGGAGTGAGAAAAGCTTCACGTCATTGTTGTCTTTGTTAAAAGAAATTTTTCCTGAAGGGAATGAGCTTCCAATATCAAAGTATGATTTAAATGAAATGGTGTGCCCAATGGGAATGAAGGCTAAGAAGGTAAACACATGCCTGAATGACTATGTGTTATTTTAAAAGGACTAGATCAATTTGAAAGATTGTCCAAAATGTGGGGTGTCAAGGTATAAAATGATGACTTTGTGGAAGTCCAAAAGTGGCTCTCCTACTTAGGTGATGTGGTATCTACCTATAATACCACAATTTCAACACTTTCTTGGTAGTACCATGGATGCGAAGAATTTAATGTGGAATGCAAAGGCAAAGAAAAATAATGATGGGATCCTACGACATGGATCTAATTCCCCCACAATGCAAGAAGATTATTTTATTGTACCATGAATTTGGTGAAGAAGTCAAAAATATAAGCCTTGGACTTTATATAGATGGGACAAATCCATATGACACATTGAGCACCCAACATAGCACTTGGCATGTTATGATTGTTAATAAAATCTTCCTCCCTGATTGTGTATGAAAAGAAAGTATGTCATGTTGTCATTGTTGATATCAGGCGCTAAACAACTAGGCAATGATATTGATATTTATTTTGAACCTTTAATCAATGACTTAAAGAAACTCTGTAGAGAAGGTGTGATTACCTATGATGCTTCGCGCAGAGAGACATTTCATATGCATGCTATGTTATTTTGCACTATTAATGACTTTCCAACATATGTGAATTGTCTGGATACAAGGTAAAAGGATCCAAAGCATGCCCCATATGTGAGAACATGGTGGAAAGACTGTACATCTTGGCTGTCAAAGGTTTCTTCCAAATGTTCATCCTTACTGAAGGTTGTGCGAAGTATTCAATGGATTGATGAGGAAAGGAGTGCCCTTAAACCTATATTAGGGGATGTTATTTATGAAAGAGTAAAAGATTTTGTCAATGCATTTGGTAAGAGATCACAATGTACAATTCCCACATAGAGAGACAAATCTTTATGCAAGAAGTGGTTAATATTCTAGGATCTCCTTACTAGAGTTCTTTAGCAGTTAGGCATTGTATCAATGTCATGCATGTTGAGAAAAATGCATGTGATAGTGTCATTGGCACTCTATTGAATATACCGGGAAAGACTAGAGATGGAATAAAATCTAGAATGGACCTATGTGAAATGGGCATAAGTAAATAATCAACAATAGAAGTTAGTAGTGATCGGAAAACATATTTACCTCCTTACTTGTTACATGTTGTCTAGATAGGAGAAGAAAATTTTTTGTGAGGGGTTTGTTAATGTTAAGGTACCATAGCGATATTGTTCCAATATCTGTAGATTGGTATCAATGAAGCATCTCAACATGATAGGTCTTAAATATCATGATTGTCACACTCTAATGCAGCAAATATTGCATGTGGCTGTTCGATCTAATACTATCAAAGCATGTAAGGTTTACCATCACCAAGCTTTATTTCTTCTTCAACACTTTATGCAACAAAGTTATTGATCTTGAGAATCTCGATAAGTTGCAAAGAGAAGCAGTCGCAACCATGTGCCGACTTGAGATGTGTTTTTCCCCTTCATTCTTTGATATCATGGTGCATCTTGTTGTCCATTTGACTAGGGAAGTGAAAATGTTGGTACCATTTTCTTGCATTGGATGTATCCTTTTGAATGTACATGAATGTTTTTAAAGTTGATATTCAAAACTGTTATTGACTTGAAGGGATTATTATTGATGGTTATGTGGATAAACAGGTTATGGACTTCCTACAATGACTTTTTGAGTTGTGATGAAGCTCCTAGAAATAAAGAAATATCGAGGACAATTATGGGAAAGTACAAAGTAATCAGTTGTGATCTTTGGGAATAAGTACACTTGTATATTTCACACGACATCAATGAAGTGAGTATTTATATCACCAAACATACCAATTGCATCAAGACATAATATTCTAGAGCCAATTTAATGTGGTTTTCTAGAGAGCAATAGAAGACATTTATTAAGTGATTTGAAGATAGATTTTGATGTCAACTATCTCAAACACCAAATAATGTTGTTGAAAATATCAAATAGCTCGTATTTAAACCAAAAATGAGTGTTTTGTCTTATGAATGGTTTGACCTAAATGGATTTCATATTACACAAAATATCAAGATGATAAGAGTGTCATCTAAAATAGTGGGGTCACCCTTCAAGCTTCATCATTGTATTTTTCTAGTGTGAATGATAAAAGTCTGTGTGAAGCTAAAATGTCATATTACAGTGTTGTTGAAAACATATGGGAGTTTGACTACACATATTTTAGAGTTCTAATATTTAGGTGTAATTGAGTCGATAACACCAAAGGAGTTGTAGTAGATGAATTGGGTTTCACATTAGTACATTTTGAAAAGATTGGAGTGAAGGGTGAACCATTCATAATGGAGTCATAGGAGAAGCATGCATTTTATATGGATGATCTTGCAAATAAAAAATGGTCGGTTTTTCTTCATGGTAAAGGGTAGTTCATTGCATATCATGTAGATAAATAAGAGTACTATGACAAGTATGATGACTCTAGTTCTTTCTCAGTTGGCTTGTCAACACCAAATGTTGAAGCTGACATTGACTTATATATTATTTAGAGACCACACAGAAGGAATTCTAATTGATCCAAGATCCCATCAATACTAGAGGCATGCATTATATTTTTTAAATGTTAGATGTAAATTTTACATTCTTTATCACTTATATTTCATTATTTTACTTTTTTAAATATTATGTCAATTTTCAAATGGCGTCTGACCGTAAGTATGATGACTGTGAGGATGATTACTGTGAGGATGAGCACCATGACGATGAGCACTATGAGAATGACACTAGTGTAAGTTGTATTGTTTTATCACATATATGTGTATTTTACAATGTCTATGACATTTATAATGTAAATTTTTTATGACTTAAATGTGTTTCTTGTCAATTTTAGCATGTTGAGGATTTGTGCCTTGAGGATCTTGTTGAGCTTGCTGAGAGCATCATGAGCGTGCACATCATACATGCATCACCATGATGAACAAGTTAGTAGAGCAAAGGGGTAAAGAACCGAAGTTGGTCATTGAGTTTGATGATCAAGGAAATCCTATTGGGAAGAATTGTAGTTCTTTTTTGCAATATCTAGGGGTTCTTACTCGTAAAAAAATGGATATAAATGTAAAATTTTGGCATAAAGTTGATCAAGGCAGGAAAGACTACATATGGAAGGACTTATGTGTGAGATATTATGATTTTTAAAGATATTCATGATTCTATTTTAAAGAATATTCCATTAAAAATATGAACATTTGCATATTTGACCTTGATGAAAAACTACATCATAAAAAGGAGTTGCAACAATGTGGGAGGGTACTAAGGAACTGTAGGACAAATATGATAAGATACCACATAATAAACATGAGAAAGAAGAAGAAGACAGTCGCTAAGCAATAGAACTATCTTGACATGAAGGCATGGGACGCGTTAAGAGAAAAGTCGATGAACTCAAGGTATTAAGCCCCTCAATTAGGCTATATTATTATGAATTCATTGTATTATGTATTTAACATATGTTTTGGATTAACCCAGACTTTGAGTGATGCTAAAAATAAATGCGTGCAAAGAATGTGCAAATTAAAAATTGGGTCAAGGTGGCTACACAAGGCTTCACCAAAAGAGACTCGAGGCGTCTGGTGCGGTATTGCGCACACATGTGATCTTTCAAATTTATAAGTTCCCTAGACAATGTTCACTCACAACACTAAAAAAATGCTCCCACAAGTGCACATGGTCGTGTTATAGTATAGATGAAAGGCAAGCAATGAGGGTCGATCCATAGGGATAGAGGGGGCACTAGAGCTAGGTTTGTGTTGGATACGTTCCTAAAGTGGAGACTAGGGTTGAAGGGTTTAAAAGTGGGTTTGGTTTGATTACACTAAGTAAGCAGGAAAGTAAAGGCAATATGAAAACTAGATTACCAAAAACTAGGTTGTCCTAAGCAAGTTAAGTCTAACAGACTATATTAAGCAATCAACTAAACAAGACCAAGATGATCTACACTACTCTAGCAAGGAAATTAACAACTAAGAACTGAGCTAAACACAAGAGCAAGCAAGAATCTAGGTTAACCCTAATTTACAAGACTAGGCAATTAGCTAGAGTGAACAAAGGCAATTAAGCTAAATTAGCATTAACAAGCTAAGATGACAAGTTAGGTTTTAAACAATGGATTGGGTAGGTGGGCCATTTGGGAATGTGATTTGATATTAGTTGGGGGGGTGTCAACATGGCATGCAAATCTCACAATTCAATCTAGATTACCAAACCAAACAATAAGGAAAGTGCTATTAGAATGTTCCCTATACTACTAGTTGGAGAACTAGGGTTAGCTGTAATTCTAGTAGGACTTGTCTAGTCTAGGTTTCTAGGGTAAGTGGTATTAGGGCAATTGAGAGACAAGGGTAGGAATAGGAGTAGAAGTGAGAGTTTTTCACCTCATGTTACTTGCCATCTAGCCTTTAGGAAGCTCTAGGCAATTGCACTAATCACACTTACACTAGCTACTTAGATCTCACACTCACTTGTAGAAGAAGGGAGATGTATGTAGGAATAATGGGGGCTGGCTAGGGATCCACTAATTGGACCTAGGATCCATTCTAAAGATTGCTACATAAATTTCAATTCCTCCTAAAATCTAAGTGTTATCAAGCATCACAAAGTAATCAATTTATGTTTAAAAGAAAAAAACCACATGCAAGATAATGGGAAATGAGATAGAAGTAAAGGAAATAATCATAGAATGAAATTATGTTCATTACAAGTTATTTTACCCCAACATGGTAGAACCCCAAACAACCCACCACTAGGGGCTTATCTAGACATAATCAAAGAAAAGATAAAAGAAAGGGGGAGAAGGGGATAAGACTCCATGAATCTCAAAGTAGAGCCTTATCCTTCACCTCCTAGTTGCTGTAGGGTGACCTCCCTCCTCCAAGGTGGATGATGGGCATGGAAATGAAGGGGATTATGGTAGAAAACCTAGAAAACTAGGTTTCTATGGTAGAAATGAGGTGGAAATGGTGGATGGAGAGCATAAATGCAAGGGGAGTGCAATGAATGCTCAAGAGTGGGTGGAGAGGAGTAATGACAGCTAACCTAGTATCGTAGTCACTACCCATGTATATATAGGTGGTGGTGGAACCACTAGGGGTAAGTAGGGGCATTGTTGGAAAAACAATGCAGAAAATGCTAGGGTTTAGGTGGTAGCATGGCCGTGGTGGGTAGGGATAGGAGCGGTCGTGGGGGTGTGGAACGGTTGTTCTAGGAAAGTGAAAAAATCATAGGTTGAGGTGGTGAAATGGAGGCTGGTAGCACGACCGTGGTGGAGGCTAGGTAGAACGGCTGTGCTGGTTGAGTTGGAGGTGAGGTCGTTCCCTTCAGCACACCTATTTTGTCTTCAGCTACCACGGCCGTGCTGGGAAGCATAGATGTTTTGGGGGCTTCATGGCACGGTTGTGCTGGGTAGCACAACCATGGTGGTTGAATTGTTGTAGCTTGCAAATTTGGGATTTCCCCTGTAACTTTTGCATTGTCCAGCACGGCCGTTCCTTGGCACCACGGCTGTGCTGGGGTCTTCTATAGAAAAATCAACTTCAATCTTCATGATCAATGGACTTCTTTGCTTGATGTCAAACCTTGGCCATTAGGGGTAGGTTGAGGGAGCTTTAGGGTCTTCTTTGGACCCCTCCATGAGTGGAGGAACCCTAGAATTCCTTCCTTCTCTCTCATCCATCCAAAGAATGGTCCAAGTACTTGAAAAGTATGCAAAGAACATCCATAAGTGCATTCTACTATGTTTAGACGTGATTTAAGTATAAAATAGCATAGAATGAAGCCCTAAAATAGGGCTATAGAACCACCCCAAACTTAAAACATACTTGTCCTCAAGTATGCTCCAACTTAATCTCTCTCTCTCTTTAGTTTTCTTTCAATAAACAAGAATGACAAATGCATAACAAAAGATGAGTATTGACTAAATGGTCTTGGAAGTGACTAAGTGCATGTGTTCCACCTCTGTCCTCTCCTCTTTTACATACCAATCATGAAATGAATACTGAGCATACAAACTTCAAATATAAAGCATAGAATATGCAAGATTTCCATATGTTCTTCATATAATTCTGGGTAAATCGTTTCATGTTGGCATTAGTCAATGATGCCTAGGAGTGTTGTTTCACTTTGATGCATTTAATCTTATGCTTCGAACCACACCAAATGACCCACATGGATGTATAAAGGGTAAAGTGAGCTAGATTGATGTTTTCTAGCTCAATAGGTATGAAAATGGAAGAAAGGATTGCGGTAATATTTTGGAGTGCTTTTACACAATCATCTTTTCTTTATTTAGACGCTCTTAAATAGGAGCATATTTTTATTTTCTTTTTTATTTTTATTTTCTTTTGCCTTGGTGTAGATAGGGCACATGGTGGATATATCAAAGTGAGGAGATGTAGATATGGATAGCCCAAACTTTTGGAGGTGGCCAAGGCTGAATATGTGCTCTAAGGCATCCTTTCATGAGGCGGAGGGGTATGAAGATGGTGAGAGAAGAGTTGGGTTAAAGAGGGGTCATTAGTTTAGTACTCTACATAAGATTTCCTGCATTAAACTAATTCAACACTTCATTAAATGATATCACACCACATTATTGAACAACATGAGATTCACATTTATATCAAGTGATTCCATAGGCTCTAAGCGTTCATAGCTTGCTCAATTCACAATTCAACCAAAACAATCACAAACTTGAGAGAAGTGATGCACATGTAAAAAGTCAACAATCAAGACCATATAGTAATAAATTCTAAGAAAATGGCATGCATTTGTTAAAGACCAAAATTTTCATTTGAAATAGTGGAGATTAGGTTAAAACATGCTTTTGGGCAAGAACATTCAGATTTGGCCAAAATTGGCCCAAATGATGCCAATTTGCATTCAATCACATCTAAACCTACATTTAGGGAAATTAAAGCATAAAGAAACAAATCCTAATTAAAAACACACAAAAATTACCAAAACTTACATGAGAATGCAATGCATGACATGGAGGAGCAAAAGAGCAAAATTTTTGAAAAAAATTACACAAAAATGCATGAAATTGGACTACGTGTATGCATGGATGCAAGTAGACACACAAGGTTAGGATAGACAAGTATGAAAGTTAGTCAAACTATTTGATCATCTTGCAAACATTTAGCACATGGTACATAGATAAGAATATGGTGAAAGAGGGGCTTACCACCCTACCACCCCAAACTTTTAAATCATGTTGTACTCAACATGAAATAGAAGTTCAAAATAGTAGGGTAAAGGGCATGGAGTCGTAGAATACAACCACCAAGAGATGGTGTGATCAATGTAGCACTAGGTGAGAAGGGCAGGACCACCATGCCTGTGCTGAACACCATGACCGTTTTGGCTTTCCAGCTATACGACCGTGCTGTGTGGCATGGCTGTTCTGAACTCCGTCCTATAGCTTTTCTACTATTTTGCAATGTTCTCTTCAAATTTGATCTTCTCCTTGGCTAGACCCTTTGTGCATCACCTTTTCTTCCTTTTCCCTGTACTAACATGATTCACAAATAGAAAAACTATCAAGTACATTGTGTGTGTTTCTTGGGAAAAATGAAAGTGTGACAAAACAACAAGGTTTGAGAATCTCAAACCACGTGGGTTGCCTCCCACTAGCACTAAATTTATAGCCTTCAACCAGACTTGTTACCTTCTTCACTAAGTGTTGATACCCATGGTGTCTCCTTTCTCTTCTACAGTGATCCTTTCTAGAGTTCTGACGACATGGGCTTCATACCAAGGAGTGTAGATCGATCGGAAGTAAGAACTTGATCTCTACTATTCTAGAGGGTCATAGTACCTTAGACTGTCACCAAAATCTTATTCACCCAGCCCGTACCTTTCTTCCTCAGTGAATATAAAGAAGTTAAACTTTCTCATTCTATGTGTGACCATCAGAGTGCCCGTACACACATTAATCTCCGGACCCACGGTAGACAAAAAGGTCTCCCCAATATGAGGTATTCTTTTCCATCAATAGGTCCATAATCCATGATCAGAAAATGGGTCAAGTATGCAATGTTTATCCTTTGATCCATTTTTACTATTTCATTTAGCAATATGCCCAGGTGTTTCCTCTTAGTTCCATCACCCAAGACAATGACACAATCCACCAGTTCCATTTTCTTGAGGTTGTGTCATAAGTACATGATCAATGAAAATACTTGTTCATGCGCCTAGATCTAGGAGAGCATTCTCAATAGGTCGTGCACCGATGTAGCATGTGATAAGAGGGAATCCCGGATCATCCCTTTTTTTTGGGAAACCAATGTCCAAGATGAAGTTCATAGATCTTGTTGCAACGATTTCCTTGGGTGGCAATAACACCTATTTTCTCCTCCCTATATAAACATCCTTTACCAATGAAAGGAATGCTTTGATGCCTAATGTTCCTTGCTTCAAGGTCCCTAAGAGATTCATGATACATTTATTCTTTTCTTGGAGAAAGGGGCCTTCTAAAGCCTCATGGAATTTCTCACCAATTGCATCAAATGTTTCCGTAGAGATTTGTGGGCATTGAGGAGGTATGATGGTGAGTCTTGTCTCATGGGGAGGTTTTGGCTCCCAACAAGGTATTGCATCAAGTGTTACCATGTCAATGGCATGTGGGGGCAGTAAACACAATCTTGTCATATAAGGATGGAAGAACCAAATCTCTAGCACTTTCCTTACTTCCAAGAAAGGGTGGGACAATTGAGGATTCTTCTTCATACACACATGGGACAACGGGAGCTTGGATGCACTCGGTATTTTCAAGCAACAACTGAGAAGCAAACTCTTGGCACTTTTGTGATCTCTACTAGCCTCTTCTAGTACCGAATCTTTATCACAAACTTAATCATTTCATCCTCCCCTTTTTCCAGATCTTGAGAAGCTTTCCTCCCCCATATGATAGACACATATTCACTTGTTCATGGGAAGAAGGAGGGGCTTGTGAAGATGAAGGTGGTGGCGGTATTTGATGAGGTGGGTTAGGATTTTGGAGTATATAAGTTGGTTGTTGGGGAGGTTGTTGCAGAGGTGTTGGGGGATATTGATAGTTGAAAGGGGGTTGGTGAGATGGAGGAGCATATGGATGTGGTGGTCCTTGGTAATGGTGAAGTGGTGGCACTTGGCCTTACGGTGGGACATAAGCACCTTGAGTGGTTCTCACATAACTTCCATCATTGTTGGGATTGGCCATGGGTTGAGATGGGAGCCTTCCATCTTCACGATGAGCAAGTAAAATGGAGATTTCGTCAAGCCTTTATTAAAGGTGGCTAATGTTTGCCCTTGAGAGGATACCTCTTTCTTCACCTCATCGAGGCTCCTTAGAATTCCTATAACTTCTTCTTCAAACTTGGAGTTGTGCTTGGGAGAATGGTATTGTCTTGGCTGCCCTTGCCCTTGATCATCCTCAATTTATTGTTTCCATTAAAAGTTGGGATGGTTTCTCCACTCATGAGTGTAAGTGTTGGACATTGGACCTTAGTTGTTTCGGTTGACAAAGGAGTGCAAAGCATGAACTTATTCTTCCTCAACTTCAACTGCCATGGTGGATTGACTAGAAGAACCACCATCTTGGATCTTCAAAATATTCATCATGTCTGCCATCATTTTCATCATATCGGGGTTAGCGGCAGTCCGGGCTGGAACTATGGGAGGAGGTGGAGGAATGTAGTTCCGGTCACATTAGCCCCCTTTACTTGAGGACCGGTGGCGAGAATTCTCCGCAAGATGCTCAAACAAGGGCCAAGATTCCTCAGGTGGCTTTGCCATGAAGGTACCTCTCCATGACGAATCAACATTATTATGGCTCAATTCCACTAGCCTAGTGTTGAAAGCTTGAACTGGCCCCCATAGAGATACTTCATGATGTGGGCAGTCATGGAGGAGCTTCTAAAACTATTCCCAAGCTTCTTGAAATGGTTCATTCTCTTTTAGCGTGAAGGAAGTGATGCATCTTCGCATCTGGGTCAACTTGGAGATCAAGTAGAACTTCTTGAGAAACTCGTTCTTCATGACATTCCATGTCAACAACTCGGGCTTGGCCATGTACCATTCCTTGGCCTTTTCCTTTAGGGAGAATGGGAAGAGAGTCCTCCGAATGGAATCATCGGTGGTAGTGGGTGTGTGGAAGGTGGAACAAGTCTCAAGAAAGGTGTCGATATGATGGTTGGGGTTTTCATTCTCCATCCCATAGTAGGTAGGGCAGAGTCTAAGAAGTGCAGGTGGAATAGAGAATTGTTGACCCATCATTTGGTCAACAAGGGTGCCAATGGGAGAATTGTAGTTCCCTGGGGTGAAATACTCATAGAGGGGGTGGTTGGGTAGCGACGTTTGAGCATTTCCATGAGGTATTTTAGCTTCATGGTCCCCCATCTTAGTTTATCGGTATTGGTTGCGGCGGCTTTGGCGTCTCCTTCTACCTATCTCGGGGTCGTATAACACCAAGTCAGTACAAGTAGAACACATATGATGCATGTAAAATTGTCACCTGATGTAAGGAGGCGAGATCACCCCCTTACTAAAAATTTGAAGAATAAAACATCCATTCCAAACACACTCAAAGGTATGCTGGAATAGGTGTAACATTTTCAAATTTCAATAAATGGTATTCAAAACAACCAAAGTATAGCAGTGGAATAAAAATGTTGACTATATTCAATTTATAACAAGGTTATTACAAAAGTACATTATAATATCCCATAAGGGTTTACATGTATGATATAACATGAGGATCTAAGTAGAGGGAAATCTAAACCATAACAACTTTGTCTCCAAGATTTAACTCATTAAGCTAGTCCAAAACTTCATGCCTTATCATCCAAGTCCTTCACCTAGGGTTGGAAGCATACCCAACAAGAAGAGAAAATAGATGACATCAACAAAGGCTGGTATGTGCATATTAAATAGGAAATTGAGCAATATATGGAATAAATGACATCAAATATAAAAGGCTTCCCATAGAAAGGATATGGACCACCCAAATGGATATCAAGAGAAAAGGAATTGAAATCATATGATAACAAAAGAATACTTGCCATTAATAAAACATAAAGATTGTGCCACACAAGCACATGTGAAGAATTAGGGCACACACCCCATATCATCAACATGCATGCATGTGAGATAAAAATAGCCCTAGAACAATATAAACACAAAGGTGGACAAGTCTCATAAACTTGAAAGAGAAAGGAATACCGCCAATCTCCCAAATATATAAAATATGGGACAAGAATCACACATCGTGCCCTAGGTATGAGGTTCCTTTCCATCCCAAAAGAGCAGGAAATATCACATCTGCTCGGCAGTAAATAACACATCTACCATAAAAACCAATGCAATTACACTACTCTAGTGCTACTGAATCACATAGCATGTGAGGCAAGTTGACAGTATAGTTTGAATATATAAATTAGTCACCACATAAGTGACCAACATATACATCCACCTCATAAGTGGGCAAAAGACATCACATGTCATCTTTTAGAGTTCCATCATGAACAAAGCATAAGATAAGGGTTCAAAAAAATATCCATGATCACATAATCAATATCAAATAAGGTAGTTCACATGAACCATGATTTTCAAAAGAAAAGAGATTGTGTATAGGCCAGTGCCCATAGGATAAAGAGAATGAATAAACATAGGTGAATTGCTCAACATAGAAGAATAGGGGATACATCATACCTCAACTTCAGAGTCTAAACAATACAAGTCAAGACTAGGCCTCCAAAGAACCTCTAGGGAAGGTGAACATGTCCAATAAGTAAGGTTCCCAAGCTTAGAGAGGTTGGTTTCTCCAACAAAGCTCCTATCTCAAACAAGAAGCGCCTTCTCCACTTTAGAGGTGAAAAACCGTAACAACGGAACATGGAGATGAGGTATTTATGGGTTCTAGGTGGGGTTGCACCATGGAAGGCCATGGTTCCGACCTGTAGGAAGGTGGAAGGAAGACTAACAACATGAAATTAGGGACGGAAATGAGAATATTTACTAGTTTTGGTCAAAATCACCAAGGAGGAGCTTTAGAAACCCTAAAAAGAGCAAATTTGAAACCCTAGGAGCCTTCTTCACCAAGGTAGGTGCCTTCTTTTACCTTGGGATAATACATTTGTGGCCAAACATAGTATGAGTTATGATCTAAGCTATAGGAAAGAAAGTAGAGCAAGAGTATTCGAATTTGGAGTTGGGAAGGGGTAGATATGACTATATAAAGAAAGATGTCAAGTATGAGGTGTCTATGAGACTTTCCATGTGTCATGTATAAGGGTGTCCATGGAAATGCAAGCCTTTATGGATAAGGAATAATTCAAGAATGAGGTGTCA
This sequence comes from Alisma plantago-aquatica, assembly GCA_963693085.1. NCBI lineage: Eukaryota > Viridiplantae > Streptophyta > Magnoliopsida > Alismatales > Alismataceae > Alisma > Alisma plantago-aquatica. The sequence continues at coordinate 796,124,478 of OY856411.1, forward strand.
AGTTACTTTCCATGTATCCAATGCTAAGGGTGCCTATGGACATGCAAACCTTTATGGATAAGGAAGAAGTCAAGCATGAGGTGTCAATGGAGCTTTCCATGTGTCCTTAGCCTAGGGATTTCATGGCCATGCAAGAGGACAGCTCATAGAGGCTTCTTGAATATCAAATGTCAGTTTATGGACACTTATAGGCCATCCCAACTGACCTCCAATCAAAGAAATAACCCCATTGGTTGATAGCTTCTAAAGATAAGCTCATTTATAAAGAGAGTAATCCCTAAAATGCCCGTGGAAAGAAACATCTTCAAACAAAGGTGAAACTAGGTGCCCTATGGTTCAAAAAATCGAGAATGGTAAGGGAATATATAATTATTATAATGCATGTGACAATTTGCAAAGAAAACCTCCCAATTGGGTAAATTGCAGAAAAGTCCAGAATGTACCTAAAATTGCATAACTTGCACAAACAATATACAAATTGGACCAAACGTCATCTACAAGTTATATTTGATGTTTTGAATATTAATTTGTCATTATTTCCATATTTTTAAGTTATATAATCATATTATTCATTAATTATGCCTTTTACTCATTTTTTCTCTCCTAAACTTATCCTAATATTTCAAGGTTGTCCAAATTAGATGAAATTTGACATGTAGGCTAATTTTGATATGTAGATTTCGAATTTGAAGTTTGTTTCTACTTTTGAGGCTTCTTTTTATGAGATATCATATGGCCCATTAACAACCCATTATCTAAATTATTCACCCAATTAGGTTTTGTATCTTCATATTACCACCAAAATGAGTTATGTGGCATATTTTATGTATCCATTATAAACCTAAGATTAATGTTAGAACATTAGGTTACATTAAGGTTATATATGCATGCATTAGCGCATTGTGGTTATACTAAACATTTATTTAGGTCTAACTTTCAACCTTTTTTTGGCTAAGTCCAAAATGTCAACTTCTAGGGTAGGGTCCGAGATCTAGTATGTTACAACTGCACAATACATAAACAAGCAACAAAAACCAAGTTAGAATGACACTATGCAAAAGTGAATAAAGAATAAAGAATAGAAATGATGAGGGTAGTAGGAAAGGCTAAGCTACACTAACTAGCTAGGCCGAGTGCCTCTATCCCCGACAATAGTGCCAAAAAGCTTGGTGTAGTATTGCACGCACGTGTGATCTTTTGAATTTATAAGTTCCCCAAACAATGTTAACTCACAACACTAAAAATATGCTTCTGCAAGCACACAGGGTCATGTTATAATATAGATGAGAGGCAAGCAATGGGGGACGATCCATAGGGATAGAGGGGGCACTAGAGCTAGGTTTGTATTGGTTACGTTCCTAAAGTAGAGACTAGGGTTGAAGGGTTTAAAAGTGGGTTTGGTTTGATTACACTAAGCAAACAGGCAAGTAAAGGCAATATGAAAACTAGATTACCAAAAACTAGGTTGTCCTAAGCAAGTTAACTCTAAGAGACTAGATTAAGCAATCAACTAAACAAGACCAAGATGATCTACACTACTCTAGAAAGGCAATTAGAAACGAAGAACTAAGATAAAAATGAGAGCAAGCAAGAATCTAGGTTAACCCTAATTAACTAGACTAAGCAATTAACTAGAGTGAACAAAGACAATTAAGCTAAACTAGCATTAACAAGCTAAGATGACAAGTTAGGTTTTACACAATGGATTGGGTAGGTGGGTAGTTTGGGAATGTGATTTGATATTAGTTGGGGGTGTCAACATGGCATGCAAATCTTACAATTCAATCTAGATTACCAAACCAAACAACAAGGCAAGTGCTATTAGAATGTACCCTATACTCCTAGTTGGAGAACTAGGGTTAGGTGTAATTCTAGTAGGACTTGTCAAGTTTAGGTTTCTAGGGTAAGTGGTATTAGGGAAATTAAGATCCAAGTGTAGTAATGGGAGTAGAGATGAGGGTTTTTCACCTCATGTTACTTTCCATCTAGCCTTTAGGAAGCTCTAGGAAATTACACTAATCACACTTAAACTAGATACTTAGATCTCACACTCACTTTTAGAACAAGGGAGATGTATGTAGGAACAAAGAGGGCTAGCTAGGGATCCACGAATTGGACCTAGGAGCCATTCCTAAGATTGATACATACATTCCAATTCCTCCTAGAAGCTAAGTGTCATCAAGCATCACAAAGCAAGCAAATTATGTTTAAAAGCAAAAACCACATGCAAGATAATGGGAAATGAGATAGAAGAAAAGGCAATCATCATAGAATGAAATTATGCTCATTACAAGTTATTTTCCCCCAACATGGTATCAAAGTCACATTTTAACCCCAAACAACCCACCACTAGGGGCTTAGATAGACATAATCAAAGAAAAGATAAAAGAAAGGGGGAGAAAGGGATTGGACTCCATGGAGTTCAAAGTAGATCCTTCACCTTCTAGCTATTGTAGGGTGACCTCACTCCTCCAAGGTGGATGATGGGCATGGAAAAGAAGGGGATTATGGTAAAAACCTATAAATCTAGGTTTCTATGGTGGAAATGAGGTGGAAATGGTGGATGGAGAGTATAAATACAAGGGGAGTGCAATGAATGCTCAAGAGTGGGTGGAGAGAAGTAATGGCAACTAACCTAATGTTATGGCTGCCACCCATGCATATATAGGTGGTGGTGGAAGCAATCGGGTAAGTAGGGGCATTCTTAGAAAAATAGTGTAGAAAATGCTAGGGTTTAGGTGGTAGCATGACTATGCTGGGCAGCACGGCCATGCTGGGTAGGGATAGGAACGACCGTGGTGGTGTGAAATGACCATTCTAGGAAAGTGGAAAAATTATAGGTTGAGGTGGTGAAATGGAAGATGGCAGCACGAATGTGGTGGAGGCTAGATAGAACGGCTGTGTTGGGTAGCACAGTCGTGGTGGTTGAGTTGGAGGTGAGGTTGTTCCCTTCAACACGTCTATTTTTTCTTCAGATAGCACGGTCGTGCTGGGGGCTTTATGGAACGGCCGTGCTGGGTAGCACAGCTGTGGTGGTTGAGTTGATGTAGATTGCAATTTGGGAGACCCAGTACGGCCGTGGTGGTTGAGTTGATGTAGCTTGCAATTTGGGATTTTCCCTATAACTTTTGCATTGGCCAGCACAACCGTTCCTTGGTACTATGGTTGTGCTGGGGTCTTCAGTAGGAAAATCAACTTCAAATTTCATGATCAATGGACTTCTTTACTTGATGTCAAACCTTGGCCATTAGGGGTAGGTTGAGGGAGCTTTGGGTCTTCTTTGGACCCCTCGATGAGTGGAGGAACCCTAGAATTCCTTCCTTCTCTCTCATCCATCCAAAGCATGGTCCAAGTACCTAAAAAGTATGCAAAGAACACCCATAAGTGCATTTGACAATAATACACATATTGGAGAATTTAACTTGCATTATACTATGTTTAGATGTGATTGAAGTACAAAATGGCACATGATGAAGCCCTAAAATAGGGCCGCATCACCGTCTTTTTCTCAGCTGCCTACTCTTGGACCGTTGAGTCCTCTACTATTACTGCATCTCTACCTTGCAAAAAGGAGTGGATAGTTGCAAGGCAAACCCAATATGGAGAAATACCCAACCTCACAACTATTGAGGTGGCTGTAAAAATTTTAAAATTCAACTCTCAGAATGCACGTTCATCTTTGACCTTGATTGTTATGTTTTACTTACCAATTACTATTGATTATGATTAGCATGAGCTCTACCAAAAAAGGAAACAAGGAAAGTTCATCCCTTAGGTAACAAGGGATGAATTGACAGTTGCTCTAGGTAATCCAAAGCATCCTGGGAGTGTTAAGGTTGTTGGATTTGGTGTCGATATAAGAGCCTTACTTGGGCCATTAGAGCATAAGTGTAAATCTGTCTAGAAAGGAGGATTCTCAGAAGAGAAGGTACAAGATATTATTGCAAAGGGAACATAGGAAGCAATGAGACAATATAATGCTTCTCATTCAACTCCTTAGACAGTACTTGTGGCACCCCGCTTTTCATACAAGGCAGACTTCCCTACAACAGAGGTGGTTGGGAGTAATCTTGTGGACCCGCCAACTAGCACGTCTGCTGTAAGACTTTTTGTGATAGAATGGTCTTTCATTATGATTTGTATGATATGTTTGTGTTCAGGTATATATATATATAACACTATATATAAATTTGTATAGGTTGAGGCCATGCCATCTTTTACTAGAAGGATATGTCATTGTAGTGGGTGTGGCTTACCCACACCTTCCAGGTAACATGATTCATGGTGCTCCGATGGCCACTGATATGGTTCACATGACATCAAGGCTTGTCTATGACCCTTAAAACAGATTGCACTGCCATATGGCCACCCCGACCACGAGACAATAGGTGATGCAGAAGGCGATGTGGTTACGTGGTCCAAAGTGGGAGTATGTATACTGGTGTATGCTAAATTTACATTGCGTTTGTATCTATACATAATTAACAATTGATATGAGAATATAAATACAAGACATAACACCTAAGAAACCCCCCACAACTCATCCTCTACATCGTCTTCTAGATATTCAATTACATAATTGGCTTGCAAATGACCTATTCAACTCTCTGGGTCCTAATTGAAGGGGGTTGGCAGTATGGCTAGGTGATTTTGAAGAAAGGTATCCTATGATGGTCCATATTAAGGAGGGCGGTGCATGTCAGGCTCATGATACTAGTGTATTTTTGCAAGATGTTGTGGAGATATTTACTTATGCCTGGTTAAATACATCTGTGATGGAACTTTGGATATGGTGAGATCTTATGGCTAAATACCAAAATTTATATATGTTGATTTGTTTTCTTGTATATTAATGCATACATGATACATATTTTGTAACTTCTTATATATGGCGTGTACAAAATTTAGACTACCTTATGTGGAATTTCTAGTTCCATTATTGATTAGCCGTGTACATAAAGACCAATTAATTGTTACCAAATACTTCTCTACTAAATTTAAATAATTTGGTAATGTGAGAAAGAGTGTGATTATCTCTCCTTTCAATGTTGGATAAGTTTCAATTACTTTGTTTATAATTTTGACTTAAGAATTATATTTCATTATGGATTTTGAGTTTTCTTTTATTTGCCTTATTTCCATATAGGAATAATCATTGGGTGTTGTTGGTAATTGTCCCCGAGATGCTAACTATAATACTATCTAGATCCTAAGGTTTACAAAGTAGACAGTAGGGGACAAGAAATGAAAAAGCATTATTCACGTGAGTAAATGTTTATATCCATAAATATATAGTAATTTCTTCATCATCAATTATATGACTATTTACTAATGCAATTCAATATGATACAATAACTTACAGGGGTATAAAAGAATTCAAAAAGTCTAGAGGGAAGGTGGATAAGAAAAAAAAGCATTAAGTTGGAAGAATGTTAAGGTAGTTTTTCTGACTCCAATGCATTTTTCTACCAACTATGCATACTTTTATTTATTAACATATTGTATGGTGGTACATTTACAGTGTCATGTACAAGATAATGGTTGGGCATGTAGATACTACATGTTGTGGTATATGAATCCAATTTTCAAACAGGGGCACTAGACATCCACTGCATACAAAATGTAAGCTATATATAGTCTTCATCATCATAAATAAATAGTTCTATTTGATAATATGAAAATATCAAAAGAAAATCTTTAATTATGTCATTCTCTTTGCAGATGTTTGACACAACAAAGCCCTATACAAAAGAAGAGCTAGATGAGATACGAGAACAATGGGCACATGCCTTCATTAAGGAAGTAAAATTTGAATTTTATTGGTATAAAATATGAGTTTTTTGTACTTTGATATCATTATTCCATACACATGTGGTGCTTATGACTTCTTACAACTTTAAATCTGATGTGAGTGAATTATTGGTGCATATGTGAATGATGAATATATACATGTGTGTAAATGAATGTGAAGATGAATGAATACAATGATAATTGTGTTTCTACATGTAATGAGAATGTAACTGGTGCATATGTGAATGGTATATATACATGTGTGTGAATGAATGTAAAGGTGAATAAATATATTGAGAATTGTATTTGTACATGTCATGTGAATAGAAGTTGAGAATGGATCTTGGATGTGGTTAGATTGTGTGTTTATTATTTCAGGTTTTACATGTGTGTTGACATGTTGTTAACCTGAACATAAGATAGAACTTGTAATCTTAACAAACTGTAGGTTTTACATCTTGCTGAACATCTAGACAACAAGTCTACAGACCTGCTATTTAGAAAAATATGTGTCATCAGTTGTTTCCAAAAAACTGACATTGTAGTTATTAATCGTTGGTTTCTATACTAAAACTGACAATATAGGGCTATTCTAAAATGGTTGTGCTGGACAACGGCCGTGCTACCAGCTAACTTACAACATCGATTGAGATGGGAAACCAATGACACAGTTTGTCTGTATTGTTTGTTTGGACATAAAAAGCCGATGATGAAATGTACACGATGCCAATTTATTTAAAAAATGATGCCATATAAACCTTTATCAGTAAAAAAATGTGACATGGTATGGCAGTACAATGCCAATTGTTGCACCGAAACCAACAACACATATGCTTAACTATGTCAATATCTTTAATCATAGCTACTGAGACTGGGTCTGCATCGTTGATTTACGTGTCTCCAAAAAATTGACATTGTAGGCATTTAATTGTAGTGTCACCTACTTAGCTATCGATACAAAATTGACGCTAGATGGTTGTTTTAATCGACGATAAAGGTGGTATATGTACTAGCGTGAAGTTTAACTATGGAGATTTTGTGATGGTTTTGAATGCTTCTGAAGGTGGATCGAATTAGAACAAAACCTAGTATACTAAATATGACACCTACAATGTTGTCTCAAAAACACATTTTTAATTATAGTTTTAGATCTTTTGAGGCTAATCAAACCTTGCAAGTTCAAGTTTCTTATAACTCATGATATCCCTAGTAGTGGAGATACTACAAAGATGCAAATGGTCCTACGGAAATAGTGGGTGCTTCTATGTGACTTCATTTTAAAAAGAAAAATTAATTTATTGATGGTAAGTTATACTAAATTTATAAGGATATATGCTTCTCCTATAAATTGTCATATTTTTCCAGAGAACTAAGATTGAGAAAACAAGGACATACTCTTTTGCATAGTCCCCTCTATTTTATTATTGTCTAACATTGCCTTCCATTGGTTGATTCATGAACTAGACAACTTCCTTCATGGACGATATTTCTCATTATGAGGTTGTAGAGAGAGGTTCGTCTTTATGTTGGCATATGGGGCATTATCAATAGATCAAACAAATCAACTACCAAAATAGGGCTGTTAATGGGTAAGGGTAAACCCGTTTACCCTTTACCCATACCCTATAGGGGAAGGGGAAAGGTTAAGAATTTTTGTACTTTACCCGCCTATCTGCCACCCTCTAACCCGCTACCTTACTGGGTAAGGGTAAGCCATTACCCATACCCTCAAACCCACTACCCGCTAATACTTATGTATAATATATTTAAAAAACATTCCTTATGTTGTTAGAGTCAACAAATTATTCAACATTATATGGTCATTATTTAATACAATATATAATTATTTTATCTGCTTCTTATGTATCTAATTTAGTTGTGTATACAATACCATTTTGGAGGTGTAAGACACACATGTAAGGAATAATTCGATTTTATAGTTTTTACAATAAAAATCATGTGTATAATGTTGCATAAAATTATTTCTAAATATTTTAAATAGTTAATATCCATTTTGGAGCATATTCATATTTCACTTAGATGTATAAATGTATTACACCTACCATTATTGTTCCTATTAGTACAATTTTTTGAAAGAATATGAATTCCCGACTTCACCCTTACCCTTCCCATTTACCATGTGGGTAAGAGGGTAAGGGTAAGGGGAGGGTAAGGATAGTGGTAGAGTTGGGAATTACACATAACCTTACCCACCACACTAGGTGGGTAAGGTTAAGGGTAAGGGTAAGTCCTTACCCTCCTCAGGGACAATCCTATACCAAAGGGGGGGGGGAGAGAGAGGCGGGGAGAGAGTCACAAAAAGAGAGGAACCTCAATAAAATAGGAGCACGGCTCTTATAAAAAGAAGTGTATTTTGGAAGGAAAATAATGTTATTTTGTCAAACCAACATGGCATCAACGAAATAGCCACATGGGTGATAAGAGAGAATCCAAAGAGTAAGTGCAAAGGAAGATTGAGACTGGCAAGGTGTCGCTCCACCTCCAGTGTTGGGGAGGGGAAGAGAACATGGCATCTACTTTGTTGATCACTCTACTTTTAACAACATGCTAACTTATGTTACAATAGTTTTTCCAAGGTCTGCATACCATATATAACCATTGTAAGAAAAAATCTATACCATGCAACGGCGTAGCCAGGGGCTGAAGTCCCCACTCTCCCCCAAAACACATACATATCTTTTTGTATTAAAGACCTTTAGACCTGCAACTCCGATGCACAAATGTACAACAAAAGAAGGGTGTCCTCCAATTTTGGAGAACACCATCAGAATCAATGTCGACGGTTCTGTTCGAAAACGTTCAGGTACGAGGGCAACACGTTTCTTCGTAAGGAATGCACACCAGCAATGGCTAGTGGGCGACGCTCAACCGACAGGCGGTCTTCAGATCCTAGAAGTGGAGCTACTAGCAATATTTAGAGGCCTCGAAGCTGTAATTCATAGACCAGAACATGTATTGTTGGAAACTGACAGCAAACTAGCATGGTCAATTCTGAACTCCAGAGAAATCGACATGCCCAAGTACAATATTTTTGTCACTAGATTTGAGAACCTCAAGGCACATAAACTCGATATTCAAATCCTTTTTGTCAAAAGAGAATCGAATGTAATGGCTGATTGTCTTGCCAAATGGGCAGTCTGTTATGCAACAGAGTCGGTAACCTGGAGTCAATGTCCCGACTTCATACCAGCTGAGATCTGGGAGGAACAACGGGCATGTTATGTACCTGTAAGGTCTGCTATTTTAGCCTGCAACCCGAGAGCAGGATGAATAAAGTTTTCTCGGTAATTCCCAATAAAAAAAGAAAGTTAAAGAATATATATAAATACATTCATGGTTTAGTTATGACCAAAGAAAGTACTTAGTTGGAGTGGTAGATGTATTATTTGCAATATTGAGTGGTCCAGGTTCTAATCTCAAAGACAATAGATTTTTTACTCAACACCCTCCCCCCGCCATATATTGTAAAACTAAACTACATTTACATATACATTGATTTCAGCCCATGTCCCTTGTGGTCTTGTCTTTTTGTTATATGTCAAGCCTTTATGCTAGCACAATTTATATACAAATAGGTTAAAGGCTAGTTGAAAAGTAGGGTCCAGTCCCAAGATTCACGTAATTCTTAAAAACTTGTATGCTTCGAGTCTTATTCTATGTTATGGATTAACTTGTGTGGGAATTTTCCATCGGAAATGCCATAAAATCTCCATCTTTGTATATATATTTGTAATTAACATGTGTGTTCGTCGATGTTCCAATCATTTATATTGAAACGGTCTCATACGGTCACTAGTATATCATGTGTTTCTATTAGAATCGTAGTGTTTAAAATAGTACGTGTTCCATTGGAAATGACGTGGCTGCTGTTACCTATTCCAAATGATCCCGCTCTTGCTAAATTCATAGTGCATGTCATAAACGGAAAGACGACGTTTTAAACAAGAAAATTGATCCCCTGCCTTTTTGTTTTCTTGCTCTCACTTGTCGCATTCACAGTACACACTCTTTTTTATCCCCGCCAGCTACCTCCCTTCTCCTTTCCTCTTTTTCCACACCTGAAGTCCTTGATACATCCTCCCATCGGTCTTCATCTGCACATTAATTCTTTATGCACGTACTAGTGTCACATCAGTGTGCCGTCAAAAGTCATCTCAGTCCCAAAAATAGCATCTTTCGAGCATCTTTGAGGCATATTCTCATAAATTACCTAGATTTACGCGGATGTATTTTCGGAAACTAAAAACGTATATTCCAGCTGGAGCACACTACAATATAGTGTGTTCCAGCTGGACACGAGAGCACACCTGCATCATATATATATATATATATCACGCTTCTAGACAAGGAAGTATTTGTACTCAATGGTAACTTTGTTCAGTCCCTAATGAGAGGTCTTGGTTATGAACCCAATTGTAGATACTAATAGTTTGATTTTTATAACGGTTCGAAAAAATAGGAGGACAACATGAATAAGTAGGAGGGAAAAAGAAACACAAAATAAGAGTAAAAGAAAGAGTCAGGGGAGAAAAGGAGCAAAGAGAGGGGAAAATGAACGGAAAAGAAGACAATAGGAACCAAATGGGAAAAAGGAACTAGGGAAGCGAAAGGAAGGGAGAGAAGGAACAAGAGAAGAGAAGGAAGGGAGAGAAGGAATAAGGAGGGGGAGGAGGAAGGAGCAAAGGAAAGGAACACAAATGAGGAGAAAAGGAGCAAAGAGGGTGAGGAAAGGAACATGAATGAGGGGAAAAGAGCAAAGAGGGTGAGGAAAGGAATACGAATGAGGAGAAAAGAAACAAATCAGGCGTGATAAAAGGAACACAGATGAGGAGAAAAGGAACAAGAAGGGAAAGGAAAGGAACATGAATGAGGAGGGAAGGAACAAGGGAAGAGAAGGAAGGGAGAGTAGGAACAAAGAGGGAGGAGGAGAAAGGAGTAAAGAAAAGGAACACGAATGAGGAGGGAAGGAACATGAGAAGAGAAAGAAGGGAGAGCACGAACAAGGAGGGAGGAGAAGGAAGGAGGAAAGGAAAGGAAAATGAATGAGGAGGGAAGGAACATGAGAAGAGAAGGAAGGGATAGCGGGAACAAGGAGAGAGGAGGAAGGAGTAAAGGAAAGGAACACGAATGAGGAGAAAAGAAATAGGAGAAGAGAAGAAAGGGAGAGAAGGAATAAAGAAGGGGAGGAGGAAGGAGTAAAAAAAGGAACACGAATGAGGAGAAAAGGAGCAAAGAGGGAGAGGAAAGGAACACAAATGAGGAGAAAAGAAACAAAGAGGACACAGTGAAAGGAACATGAATGAGGATAAAAAGAACAGGATGGGCGAGGAAAGGAACACGAATGAGAAGGGAAGGAACATGGGAAGAGAAGTAAGGGAGAGCAGGAATAAAGAGGGAGGAGGAGGAAGGAGTAAAGGAAAGAAACACAAATGAGGAGGGAAGGAACATGGGAAGAGAAGGAAGGGAAAGTAGGAACAAAGAGGGAGGAGGATGAAGAGTAAAAAAAAAGGAGCATGAATGAGGAGGGAAGGAACATGGGAAGAGAAGGAAGAGAGAGTAGGAACAAAGAGGGAGGAGGAGTAAGGAGTAAAGGAAAGGAACACAAATGAGGAGAAAAAGAATATGAGAAGAGAAGGAAGCGAGAGAAGGAATAAGGAGGGAGGAGGAGGAAGGAGTAAAGGAAAGGAACATGAATTAGGAGGGAAGAAACATGGAAAGAGAAGGAAGGGAGAGCATGAACAAGGAGGGAGGAGGAGGAAGGAGTAAAGGAAAGGAACATGAATGAGGAGGGAAGGAACATGGAAAGAGAAGGAAGGGAGAGCATGAACAAGGAGGGAGGAGGAGGAAGGAGTAAAGGAAAGGAACATGAATGAGGAGGGAAGGAACATGGAAAGAGAAGGAAGGGAGAGCATGAATAAGGAGGGAGGAGGAAGGAGTAAATGAAAGGAACACAAATGAGGAGAAAAGGAACATGGGAAGAGAAGGAAGGGAGAGTAGGAATAAGGAGGGAGGAGGAGGAATGAGTAAAGGAAAGGAACACAAATGAGGAGAAAAGGAGTAAAGAGGGCAAGGAAAGGAACACGAATGAGGAGAAAATGAGAAAAAAAGGTGAGGAAAGGAACACAAACAAGAAGGAAGGAGGAGGAAGGAGTAAAGAAAAGGAACACGAATGTGGATAAAAGGAACAGGGGAAGAGAAGGAAGGGAGAGTAGGAATAAGGAGGGAGGAGGAGGAAGGAGTAAAGGAAAGGAACACAAATGTGGATAAAAGGAACAGGGGAAGAGAAGGAAGGGAGAGTAGGAATAAGGAGGGAGGAGGAGGAAGGAGTAAAGGAAAGGAACACAAGAGAGGAGAAAAGGAGTAAAGGAAAGGAATACAAATGGGGAGAAAAGGAGAAAAAAGAGTGAGGAAAGGAACACGAATGAGGAGAAAAAGAGAAAAAAAGGCGAGGAAAGTAACACAAACAAGAAGGGAGGAGGAGGGAGTAAAGGAAAGGAACATGAATGAGGATAAAAGGAACATGGGAAGAGAAGTAAGGGAGAGCAGGAACAAGGAGGGAGGAGGAGTAAGGAGTAAAGGAAAGGAACACGAAAGAGGAGGGAAGGAACAAAGAGGGCGAGGAAAGGAACACGAACGAGGAGAAAAGAAACAAGGAGGGCGCAGTGAAAGGAACACGAATGAGGAGAAAAGGAATAGGAAGGGGGAGAAAAGGAACATGGGAAAAGAAGGAAGGGAGAGTAGGAATAAAGAGGGAGGAGGAGGAAGGAGTAAAGGAAAGGAACATGAATGAGGAGGGAAGGAACTAGGGAAGAGAAGGAAGGGAGAGAAAGAACAAAGAGGGAAGAGGAGGGAGTAAAGGAAAGAAACACGAATGAGGAGGGAAGAAATAGGAGAAGAGAAGGAAGGGAGAGCATGAACAAGGAGGGAGGAGGAGGAAGGAATAAAGGAAAAAACTACAAATGAGGAGAAAAGGAATAGGGGAAGAGAAGCAAGAGAGAGTAGGAACAAGGAGGGAGTAGGAGTAAGGAGTAAAGGAAAGCAACACAAATGAGGAGAAAAGGAATAGGGGAAGAGAAGGAAGGGTGAGCAGGAACAAGGAGGGAGGAGGAGGAAGTAAAGGAAAGGAACACGAATGAGGAGAAAAGAAACATGGGAAGAGAAGGGAGGGAGAGAAGGAATAAGGAAAGAGGAGGAGGAAGGAGTAAAGGAAAGGAACACGAATGAAGAGAAAAGGAACACGAATGAGGAGAAAAGGAACATGGGAAGAGAAGGAAGGGAGAGAAGAAACAAGGAGGGAGGAGGAGGAAGGAGTAAAGGAAAGGAACATGAATGAAGAGAAAAGGAATAGGGGAAGAGAAGGAATGGAGAGAAGGAACAAGGAGGGAGGAGGAGGAAGGAGTAAAGGAAAGGAACACGAATGAGGTGAGAAGGAACATGAGAAGAGAAGGAAGGGAGAGAAGGAACAAGGGAGTAAAGGAAAGGAACACAAATAAGGAGATAAGGAATAAGGGAAGAGAAGGAAGGGAGAGAAGGAATAAGGGAGTAAATGAAAGGAACACGAATGAGGAGAAAAAAACATGGGAAGAGAAGGAATGGAGAGGAGGAACAAGGGAGCGAATAGGAGAGAAGGAATAGGGGAAGAGAAGGAAGGGAGAGAAGGAATAAGGGAGTAAAGGAAAGGAATACGAATGAGGAGAGAAGGAACATGGGAAGAGAAGGAAGAGAGAGAAGGAACTGGGGAGTAAATGAAAGGAATACAAATGAGGAGAAAAGGAGCATGGGAATAGAAGGAAGGGAGAGAAGGAATAAGGGAGTAAAGGAAAGGAACACAAATGAGGAGAGAAGGAATAGGGGAAGAGAAAGAAGGGAGAGAAGGAATATGGGAGTAAAGGAATGTGTGGAAGACAGGATATGAAGGGGAAGATCCCCTTATGTGTAGGTTTTCTTATTGCTTGATAGAAAGGAGACAGTCACCCTTTCCTATAAATAGGAGAAAGGAGGAAGCATACAAACATAGATCAAACCCTAATGGGCTAATGGACAATTGGGCCCATGTTACAAATAGACTAAATGACTTAAGTAAATAGACAAAACACTTAAGTAAATAGACACTCTAATACTCCCCCTGAAGCTGAAGTTTGGGAGAATCCCAAGTCAGCTTGCAAATAGACAGACATATAGACTAAATTGAATAAAAAGATAAACAAACCCATATAACCCCCCCCCTCAACATTACATTAAAACACTAAAGCACTCAAAGACTCCCCCTCAAGTTGATACTCCATAGTAGAAGATATCTTGGCAGACATGGAGGCTTCATGATCATCATAGTGGCATCTAGAGCAAAAAGAACGCATAGCAGATAAGCACCAAGTCTTCATCACACTCATCATTGTAGTAGTCAGAGAGTGCTGGATCACAAGTCCTAGAGAGTGCTAGGTCACAAGAAGTAGCAAAAATCAACGTGCAAACAAAGAACAGACGAACAAAGAGTCAATATGCATACAACACAGACAAGCCAGAGAGTGCTGGCACTCAAAAGCAAAGATCGATAACATAGGCGGATAGCAGACCAGTGTACAAAATAATAGGCGAATACATAGCTCCAATATGCAATGTAGACGAAGCTCCATGTAAAGTCACAACAAAAGTCTTCATCATCTTTTTTCTTCATAGAATATCCATCACAATAGTGGGCGTCAAAGTCCAGAGAGTGCTAGTCCACAATAGGAAGTCAACGTGCAAAATAGAGCACGAACAACAAATAGTGCAAAAGCACAAAGCAACAGGTAAAATGTGCTAATCATAGCACAAGTACCAACAATGACGTCCCAATATGTAACTTCATAGCAGCAGATGAGATAGATGATGAATAAGCAATAATAGCAGCAATAAGCTCCACATAGCAACAACACAATCATGAACAATCTACATAACAAAAGAAGAATCCATATAGAAACAAAAGGAACACTATATAGCAGCAGAAGGGTCCATATATAAGTAGTAATGGCATGAAGATGCATGTAGCATCATACTAAATTCTCTTCCTTCATCTCTCCTCCATTTCTTCTCTTCCCTCTACTCTTCATCCTCTATTCTCCCCCTTACACCAACCATAAAAAGAATCAAGACAGTGGTTGGAGTGGAGAGTCAAAAGTAATGGTAGAGACAAGGGTTGTATAGGAAAATATGTGGGGGAGGTAACCGCTAATGTGAGTCAAGGTGCAAAATGACCCAATTAGGTAGATCTAGATAGAAAAATAAATGAATCTCTCTCCGACCCGAAAAGGGGATTTGTTTATCCCATAGGAAGACTACCAAAATGTAAACTTCGATAGAAGGAGAAGATACCCTACTAGAATGTTACTCGGTAGAATGGATAGGTTAAGAAAATGGGGTGGAACAAGTATTGAGGAAGTAGGCAAAAGGCTATGTAGGATTGGAAGACCCGGGGGGGGGGGGTTGTAAACAAAATTACAAAAATGCTAAAAATGTGAAGATAATTGTTGTTGGTAAGAGAAAGAAGGGACACACAATGTATAGATACCTCCAACACATGATAGAATCATTATAGCATGCCAAGATGTAGCAACCGTTAGTAGCGGACACACCATGTTGTTGAGCGACACACCGTGTTAGTTGACACAGGAAGCAACAGTAGCAGGCGACACATCGTGTCGGTGAAGAGACACGCTGTGTTTGGTAGACAGTAGCAGCAGTTAGTGCTAGCAGAAGCCGGCGACACACCATGTTGTTGAAAGGACACGCCGTGTCAATTGATAGAAGCTCGGGGCAAAAATAGGTGACACACCATGTTGTTGAAAGGACACACCGTGTCAATTGATAGAAGCTCGGGGCAAAAGCAGGTGACACACCATGTCAAAAAGATGACACTCCATGTCTGAGAGCAACATGACATGTCTGAAAGTGACACGTCGTGTCCAAAACCAGCAAATGCAGTCACGAAGAAGCAGAACACCACCTATACGCTGTGTCGATGAAAAGACACACCGTGTCAACGGGAGAAAAGGCCCCGAAACCACAACAAAAGTGTAGGGAATCCTTCTGGATCTCCACCAAAGTAGTAGAGGATGATGAATTCTCAATATTAGTGAAAAATATGAGATCTTTCCCTTGATTTAAGATTAGATCTCGCATGGGTGGATGCATGGATGAGCGGCGGCGGCATACATGGAGGCAGCATGGAAGGTGGCGAAAACATGGATGGTGGTGAATAGGATAGCGACGGCTTCATTAGCAAGCAAGGTCACTGGAGGTATGGAGGCCCTTTTAGATCTAAATCCAGAAACTTCATTGGATGATTGTTATTGTTGATGATGAAGATGGAGACGGCTCCAACAAGAGGCAAGGATAGGATGATCCCTACGGGCAACCTATCCATGCCTATCGACGATGGCCGCCCAAAAGGGGAGGCAACTCTCTTTTGTACTCTCTCTCTTAGGGTTTGGGGTGGCTTAGGATCGAATGCTCTGATACCATGTAGAAGACGAGATATGATGGGGAAGATCCCCTTATGTGTAGGTTTTCTTATTACTTGATAGAAAGGAGGCAACCACCCTTTCCTATAAATAGGAGAAGGGAGGAAGCATACAAACATAGACCAAACCCTAATGGGCCAATGGACAATTGGGCCCATGTTACAAATAGACAAAACACTTAAGTAAATAGACACTCTAATAGAAAGGAACACGGATGAGGAGAGAAGGAATAGGGGAAGAGAAGGAAGGGAGAGAAGGAACATGGGAGTAAAGGAAAGGAACACGAATGAGGAGAGAAGGAAAAAGGGAAGAGAAGGAAGGGAGAGAAGGAACAAGGGGGTAAAGGAATGGAACACGAATGAGGAGAGAAGGAATAGGGGAAAAGAAGGAAGGGAGAAAAAGAACATGGGAGTAAAGGAAAGGAACACGAATGAGGAGAGAAGGAACATGGGAAGAGAAGGAAAGGAGAGAAGGAACATGGGAGTAAAGGAAATGAATATAGATGAGGAGAGAAGGAACATGGGAAGAGAATGAAGGGAGAGAAGGAACATGGGAGTAAAGGAAAGGAACACGAATGAGGAGAGAAGGAACATGGGAAGAGAAGGAAGGGAGAGAAGGAACATGGGAGTAAAGGAAAGAAACATGAATGAGGAGAGAATGAATAGGGGAAGAGAAGGAAGGGAGAGAAGGAACATGGGAGTAAAGAAAAGAAACACGAATGAGGAGAGAAGGAACATGGGAAGAAAAGGAAGGGAGAGAAGGAACAAGGAGAGTAAAGAAAAGGAA
This sequence comes from Alisma plantago-aquatica, assembly GCA_963693085.1. Lineage (NCBI taxonomy): Eukaryota > Viridiplantae > Streptophyta > Magnoliopsida > Alismatales > Alismataceae > Alisma > Alisma plantago-aquatica. The sequence goes on from OY856411.1 coordinate 796,141,574, forward strand.
CACGAATGAGGAGAGAAGGAATAAGGGAGTAGAAGGAAGGGAGAGAAGGAACACATAGAGTAAAGGAAAGGAACACAAATGAGGAGAGAAGGAAATGGGGAAGAGAAGGAAGGGAGAGAAGGAACAAGGAGAGTAAAGGAAAAGAACACGAATGAGGAGAAAAGGAATAGAAGAAGAGAAGGATGGGAGAGAAGGAATAGGGGAGTAAAGGAAAGGAACAGGAATGAGGAGACAAGGAACATGGGAAGAGAAGGAAGGGAGAGAAGGAACAAGGAGAGTAAAGGAAAGGAACATAAATGAGGAGAGAAGGGACATGGGAAGAGAATGAAGGTAGAGAAGGAACATGAGAGTAAAGGAATGGAACACGAATGAGGAGAGAAGGAACATGGAAAGAGAAGGAAGGGAGAGAATGAACAAGGGAGTAAAGGAAAGGAACACGAATGAGGGGAGAAGGAATAGGGGAAGAGAAGGAAGGGAGAGAAGGAACAAGGAGAGTAAAGGAAAGGAACATGAATGAGGAGAGAAGGAATAAGGGAAGAGAAGGAAGTGAGAGAAGGAACATGGGAGTAAAGGAAAGGAACACAAATGAGGAGAGAAGGAATAGGGGAAGAGAAGGAATGGAGAGAAGGAATAAGGAGAGTAAAGGAAAGGAATAGGAATGAGGAGAGAAGGAACATGGGAAGAGAAGGAAGGGAGTGAAGGAACAAGGAGAGTAAAGGAAATGAACACAAATGAGGAGAGAAGGAACAAGGGAAGAGAAGAAAGGGAGAGAAGGAACAAGGAGGGAGGAGGAGGAAGGAGTAAAGGAAAAGAACATGGATGAGGAGAAAATGAGCAAAGAGGGTGAGGAAAAGAACATGAATGAGGAGAAAAGGAACAAGGAGGAATTGGTAAAAGGAACACAAATGAGGAGAAAAGGAACATGAAGGAGTAAAGGAAATGAACGTGAATGAGGAGAAAAGGAAGAGGGGAAGAGAAGGAATGGAGAAAAGAAACAAGGTGGAAGGAGGAGGAAGGAGTAAAGGAAAGGAACACGAATGAGGATAAAATGAGCAAAAAGGGTGAGGAAAGGGACACGAACGGGGAGAAAAGGAACAAGGAGGACGCGGTAAAAGGAACACAAATGAGGAGAAAAGGAATAGGAAGGGCGAGGAAAGGAACACGAATGAGGAAAGAAGGAACATGTGAAGAGAAGGAAGGGAGAGAAGGAACAAGGAGGGGAGAGGAGGAAGAAGGAGTAAAGGAAAGGAAGACAAATGAGGAGAAAAGGAATAAAGAGGGAAAGGAAAGGAATACAAATGATGAGAAAAGGAATAAGGAGGGTGAGAAAAGGAACACGAACAAGTAGAAGGAACATGGAAGGGAGGTTCGTTTTGATACTCAAATACTAAGTGAGCACAGATAAAAAAGAAGTCCAAATAGAGTTATGAAAGTACCCCTACGTGATCTGGGCCGTAGAAACAAAAAGTGACAAAAAATTATGTATATGTGATCCAGATCGCTTTCAGGACGTCCTAAGAAAAGAGGCTTTAGTATCGAGTCCGAACTGGACCAAAACCTGGTTCAACCATTATGACAAGAAAACACCTTAGGATAACTATCGAGGCAACATTTGGTAACACGATTGATTCGGATACGGTGGTGGTGGAACACCAAAAGTTAGTCGTGGGTAGCCAAAAATAGGAGTCCTGAAACACCAAATTAACAAACGGTAAAGTTTACATACATTTCACATTCATATGCGATTATCCAAGTGAGACTATCCACCGAACCAATTTTACGTGGTGGCTCATCTTGAATGCATGACCATGGTTAAAATAACCTTATTGTCAAATGAAGTCCTAGTATTCTAGTGTGCAATTCAGGCAGCAACTTCCATTCTATGACCGCGTTTGTTTACCGGCTAAACAACGACACGATAGTTAGTACTAAAACACTGTTTAAAATACAAATAAGATGTCGTAAGGATTAGTTAATAAAAAAATACCAAATAATGTATCATTTGAAATCCTTGTGATAGAGATTATATTTATGTGCCGTAGATATCTATATACCACATAATCCTTTTAACTAACTTTTTAACAAATGCAACACTATTTACATACAAGGCATATAATATACTTTCTCCTTATAGACTAAGGTTACTTACATGCTCCGAAATGACATACGTCTTACCATCTAGTCTATTTGTTATTGTTCTAAAACAATAGTAATCTAACACGAGGTTTATATTTCATTAGTTAACTTAACCACGAAAATTAAACTCATGGCAATTATACACTAAACACAACCTATATAGCACCAAATCATGTATCAAAATAATGAGATGTTAGAAACAAAATTTTGTGGCCATTATTTATCTTGAATTAGGGATGATTATCAGGTTGAGTTGAGTGAGCTTAATTTGGTATCATTCTCCATTTAGTTTAAGAATGCAGGGCGAGACCTGACCCCAAATCAAATTTCCGATCATATCCTATTGACCTTAACATGATAATTTTTTAAAGTTAAGCCTTCATGACTGGGATGTAATCTCAACATCTATTTAACTAGATAAAACTACAAACAATTAAACATGAACTTGTAAAAGCAAACTCAAAAATATTTTCTTGATGCATCTAGTAACATTAGTAAACATAAATTGCACTTTGTATTGTAAACAAGACACAAATTTTCTTGTGTGGCTATAATCATCACTGATTTATTACATAGATACATCAAGTATGCCATAACTACATCTTGAAACATACAACTGATGTTAGTTTTGTAGTGAGAAAAAGTATATAAATTGTTGCTTATAAATGATCGAACAATTAGACCTGTGAATTCTAAGTCTATTATGTTTTCCATGTTGATCTAAAAAATCTGAAGTATGCTTATAAATATTTGGGGGTTCTTCCTATGTCAAGGAGCATGTAAATGGGTTGAAACTAGATTTTAAGTTGTCCTTTTGTGCTGCATAGATGGGATTCATTTCAGCTTTGGATCATCCTCTATTTGTCAAAGTTGTAGTAGGAGGGCATGTTACTCTCACCAAAATTTGGATTTCATCTCCTCTTATTATTTGTGACATTAGATGGAAACTTTTTCTGACCAATTATTGTGCGACATGTGTTAAAATCCAATTCAAGTGATACATCACTTCAACTTGACGTTCAAACGCCATTCGAACAAATCAACCAAGAGAATGGAACCAATTCAATCTAGATTTAATGTCTATATGTATGTTCAAAATAGGCTAAAATATGCCATATCTATACCTAGACATAGTAGTGGGTTGGGTTTTGATAAACCGGGTTTGGACCTGGCCAACTCAAGTTGTGAGACCATGAACGATTATTTTCTTTAACATTGATTTGTTTTCCTTAATTTCATGATTGAAGTGGTTCCTTTATGAATTTATTTGAATTAATATAAGTATGAAAAACCATGATGTGTAATAATACAAGTATATGTTTTAAATGATGGGAATAATCTATGACAAAAATTTGGTTCATTAATTTTGGAAGTTCCAGACTTAAAAGAATGTTCCTTATGTGTTGCATTAGTCAATTGGATCAATCAATACAAGGTGGGTCAAGATGTGGGCTTGGAGCAAGTTGTTTCTACCCTTTGTACAAGCCAAAGTTGGTTGGGTCAAGCATTTCGAACGATGCTTACTGTTGATGTGTGTCAAGGCCTGACTCGATTCTCTTCAGTCGCCTTTGGCAGTTAAAGCATGTTGAGCATCGATTGATGTGAGTTGAGAGAGTGTTAAATAGTTTTACTAGGTTTTGTGGTTGATGTGTGTTTTGGTAGGTCAAAACATGTCGAGGGAGGTTGAAGCATGTGTTATTGAGGCACTCTGAATGTGTTTTAAGGTCAGAGCAGGCTTTTTTGGGTCAAATTGGAAGCCAAAGTGGCATGTATATGGGATGAAATAAAATTTTCTCACACCTATGTCTATATATAAGGGTGCCCATCAACCCTATATGTGAAACCCTAAATCCTAAAAACTTTGTTTTGCATTATTCTACTGAACAATGTGCATTTTCGAAATTAGTGTAAAATATACATTAATCGTGTTTATTAAATAATTAACATGTTATATACATATTAGTGTTGATTAGATGGGATCTAGGTAAGTAAATTCCTAATTGGTAGAATTTAAGGTTTTTGACTTGAATTTGTCCTAAAATAGGCTTAAAATGGTGAAAATTTGGTAAATAACTTACTAAATGAGTTTTTGCAACCTATAAGTGAAATTAAGTTATTAATGAACTACATTGTTGGGCTTGCGGCGCTCTGCCATTTTGCTAGGTTTCCTTGGCGGCGGTATTTGCTCGAGGGGGAGGGAGGCGGCCGGCTGGAGGCTGGGTGTGACCTTCTCCCCCTGGGCGATCTTCCTCTCTCCCTGCTCGTTTCGTCACGGTGCCTGCCTGCTTGAGGCCTCTCCTGTGCGGCGGCTCTCGGTGGCTAAGCTCCCTCTTTTTCTTTCCTCTTTTCTCGTATGCAGGTGTGCTCGTTACCTGGTGGTCGACCGGTGAGTTGGGCACCCCCTGGAACATCAATAGGGACTGGAGATCAAGCGGATGAACTGTGCTGCTGGAGGTGCCTTCGCCCCTCTATTTGTCCTTCCATTCAGGCGATGCTTGAGCGTGTAGGGACTGCGGAGCTGGTTGGAAGCAGTGGTGGGGTTCCCTATGCCCTCTACCCCCACCTCTCACTTTCTAGGGCCCTCTTGTTCCTGGTGGTGGTTCTGTTGGGATTTTGGCTCCCTTCCCGGAAGCTACTTAGGTGGTGCACACTACCTTTTCGATGGTTTTTCCGTGTGTTTTTTTCCTTCTTGTTGCTTTGCTTCATGTCTTATTGCATCGTTGTGTGTAGGCATGTGTGCTGTTGTGGTTCACCTTTGTGTTGTTTTGCTTGGTTGTGTTATATGGAAGCAAGTACGAAGGTGATCCCTTCTTCAATCACTGGTTTGGAGCATATACTTTATATCAGATATAATCTCAGGTTGAAGGAATCTCTCATAAAAAGCTATTTTGGTCAACGATATAGAAGAGAGATCAATACATCATTGTACTTATCACGTTTCGATATGAGTTTCTGATTATTGTATCTGCTCTTTACCTTTTTGTGTTCGGTTGGTGTATCTCCTTTTACATGTAGATGCCATATGGCTTTAATGTAATGAATGTGGTGTCTTTCAAAAAAAGTTAATAATGAACTATATAATTTTTTGAAAACTCTATCAATTTATGGATATCATTTTGGAGCTTATATGTTCAAGTAATGTCAGTTTATTTTGCAAAAGAGCAAAATCGGGTGTACCCTATAACCCTTTACCCATAACACGATGATGATTTTTTATATATGTTACATGTTTATTCTCTCCCTTAGTGGGGGATGGTAGGGTATATAAATTATCCATGCTATTTTACCCATTTACACTCTATTCACTAGAAATATACATCAAGTATATATTGTAAGGGTTTTAAAGTAAATAACCAACCCTAATATCCTATGTAACAATTTGTCTCATGATATTTTATCATGTCTCTTGACCCAAAAACTTCCAATTTTGCATGAGTTGTGACTAGAGAAGGACTTGATCCGGTGATCTCTCAATTGCACTACAACAACATAATCTGGCGACATGACATGACCACTCAAGGGTTTCATCTTACTAAGGTGAATCCATTGAAATATGACCATTGTAACCCCTTCCTCCCCTTCTCAATGGGATTATACCCTTCCCAACATCAACCACGCCAGCCATGATCCTACTGCATCTCAATGATAGAGACACTGTTGTAGTGTTGTCTCTAGTCTAGTGGATGAGTCCACTTATCTAGAATCAATGTGCTCATAATGCTCTTTCCTCCCCCTATAGTTCCAGGACATGCCATTGCTTCTTCTTTTAGGCTACAACTACTTCCCATGACTTCTCTTCCATACAACATCAACAACTACTTCTAACTCACACAACATCTCCAACAGTGCAGGCATACTGCCTAAGGAATGGGTTGCCCTATTAGAGGCATCTAACTCAAATTATAACATTAATGATACTGAGACTATTAATGCTTGTCACTTTGAATTGGGTCAATGAGGCCATCCATGGTCAATCGGACCAGAGACTTAGAGGATCCAACACGCAACCTCCTCATCACACCCTTTGTTAGCCATGGGTGTTGAGATGACATGTGTTTTTGACAATTAGTTAGGGTGAAGAACACTAACCCTAGATGCAAAATGAGAACATGCATGTAGAGAGAGAGACAAGAAAGAGGAGGTGGAGATAGATCTTTGTATTCGAACACATTGATTGAATGCGTAATGAGTGGTCATGTTTATAGTTAGGTCACACACTTATATGTAGGCCTTGCCTATCACATGGGCCTTCAGCCCTAACATAAACACACCTTCTCACCATTCAAATGATAAATACAACACATAAATGGAGATTCCTATCTTAGAAAATGACTCAAATAGTCTTCTTGCTACATTGGCTTGTATTATCCAATACCCCACACTGAACTGAGCACGGGTAGTTGAAGGCCTAGCTTGGCTTTAAGGAATCAATGTAGCTTTAGTGAGTGGATTTGTGAAGAGATTAGAATGTTGTTAATAGAAGAAATAAAAGTTGTCGTGATGTGTCCCCATGCTACCTTATCCCTTATAGTGTGATAGTCAATCTTGATATGCTTTGTATGATGATGAAATTCATGATTCACGGTAAGTTCTAGACCTCCAAAGTTATCATAGAAGAGTTTGGCAGGTGATTTCAAACATATGAAAGATCTCTAAGAAGAAAGGATGCCCAAGTGAGTTTAACTGTTGTACAATCTCGTGATTTGTACTCATATTTGCAACTGGACATTGCTAATGTTTTTTTTTTCACTCTAGGATATATAGATAGTACTAGTGGTTGAACTATGAGTACAAGGACAACCAACCCAATCTGAATCGCTAAATTATGTAAGGTTCAAGGATTGTGCGGGGTCTATTTGTAGAACAACATAACAAGAGACTTTTATATATCTGAGTATATTTTTTACTAAAATAAGATGACATCCCAAAAGGTGAGGCAAGGAATTGACATGTAGTGATCACAACATATGCAATGTTATACCACGTGATTGATATATTTAAGACATCCTACTAGACGTATGTAGATTAGTTGAATCAAACAATCATTGGAAACTAAAGCAATAGATGTGGATGATGGTTTATTATGACACATGTAAGAATGTCTCAGTACATCAATGACGTATTTGTATTGAGTGAGAATTAACTTAGTTGGGGAAGTGGAAACCTGATTTCCCAAAAAGTAGGATAAGTAACTCTGGCATATTGAACCTTGCACCTAATTTGGATTGAGAAACTAACAAAAACTTAGAATTCTTGCAGATGATGATGATATCATCAAAGTATAGGAGAAGATAGAGAATAATATCATTATGAAGGAACACAAAGAGAGAGGGATTAGATGTGCTACATGTAAATCCATAGCGAATAGGAAATCGCTAAGCTTATTGAATCAGGACCATGGCCAGTTTTGGCCCGTATAATGATTTGTGGAGTTTGCAAACATGATTAGATATATATAGAGTTTATGAATCTTTATGGCTGTTCAAGGAAAATGATTCTAATAAGTAGCTATTCAGGAAAGTGTTTCAAATATCTGCACACATTATTTCTCATTTGAGACTAACAACAATAGGTAGAAACACACTAATAGTGCCATCTTTCACCACTGAACTGTAGGTCTCTACATAGTCTATGCCTTCTTCCCATGAATAACCTTCAACTACAATCTATGCTTTGAATCTCTCTAGGGATCTACTAGCTTGTAATTTGGTTTTGAAGACTCTTTTTGAACAAGTAGCACGAGAAATATTTGGTCTGGAAACTAGAGACCCATTGTAATTCTCAGATGAAGCATGTACCCTTCCTCATTTTTGAAGTTGATATTGGACACTGAATATCACTCTTTACATATTTAGGAAGTTCTAGTAGAGTTTGAGTTGTCATTACATACTTCAGATTTGGTTCAATAGAAACTTCTTTAGATTGTGTAAGAATTTGATGTGTATTGTTAATAGACACGACAATTGGAGCATCATTGTGTTTAGAATTTGAGATAGAAAAGTCATAATTTTGCAGCGTGACACCAACTACTTTGGATTGTGCAAGCATTTTATGTGTTCTATTAACATGAACTATAAAATGAGCATCAATTTTATATGAATTTGAAGTAATAGAAAGAAGATCTCTCTTATGCTGTATATTAGATCTCTCTCAAATGCAGATAGAGTTAGGAGTATCAATGCCATTACTAACAACAACACTAGAATAGTCAGAATCTTTAACAACTTTTTTTTCTGTAGCAATTACATGTTGTTTAGTTCCAAGATTGTCAAAATTTTGACCTTCAAATTTAGTTCAATACCATGCATATCTAGAATCCTCATACAAATCATTAGTATTTACACTTTGTCAATGAGACAAAGAACTAATATCTTGACGTTCATTATTATACTTATCATCAAAAGCATTAGGTAAATTAGAAAAAGTAGTGATTTCACCCAAGACAACATTACAAGGTATATGTTCCTTGAGAAGAAAAACTCTCCCATAAAAAACAAAATGACATGAAAAATAAACTATGTTTGATGAAATATTTAAGCATTAGTACCCTTTGAAGGTATCATTCCATCCAAGACATATGCATTGTAAAGATCTTGGGTCCAGTTTGTGCTTGTTGTAATCTCAAAGATAATGGAGACATAGACATACAAAACTCTTAACATTCCATAGACTGATGTCCTATTGTAGCTTATGCAAAGGTGATATAAAATCATCACTCTTATAAGGAAATCAATTTATGAAATGGGTAGTAGATAAAAATGCTTCAACCCATAACTGAAGAGGGACTTTAGCATCAAATGACATTGTGAACCCTAATGTTAAAAATGTGCATGTGCTTTATTTCTACTAGTCCAACATGTTCATGTGTGCAAGGACAAGCCAATTGATGCACTATTCCATTTGTGAGCATGAATTTTTTCACATTTGAATTTATGAATTCACCTCTACCGTATATTACCAAGACTTGAATTTATCGTTAAATTTATTATAAAGTATCTTACTAGAAAAAAGGTACATTTAGCTATAAGATTTATTTTATAGAGTTTAAAACAAAAATGTCCAATATATTCATCAATAAATAATACATAATAGTATAATCCTATCTTGAATCTTACAAGAGATTTCTTGCACAAGTCACACTAAACTTGATCAAAAGGAGCAATGCATTTAATATGCTTATTCTAATATAATAGTCCGTGACTTATACACATTATGAAGCTGTTACAAAAATATAAATGCTTATTAGAAGAACTAATTATTTGATTCTTTCCCATATGTTTATGTGTTTATTTATCTAGATGTTTGAGACTTTTGTGCCAGATACCTAAGGCAACAAATTTCCCTTTTACTAAGAAGAAGACTTTATGCATTGCAAAACAGATGATGTACATCCCATCCTTAAGTATTCCATGGGCAAGATTTGTGTTGGTCTGCAAATGCTTAATTAGAAATAAATATCCAAAGAAGATAACATAGCTGGGAAAACCATTTCCAAGTTGTGTAACATATAGAAGATTTTTCTTCATACTTGGGACAAATAGTACTCCCTCAAAAGGAATATTCGGTGTATGCATGATATGCGAGTTTCTAGTATGTGTAATAGGGAGAAAAGTGTCATCTCCAATCATTATAAAGTCACTACCTCTATAAGAAATAAGATTAACTAATATACATGTGTTTTGAACTATGTGATTAGTTGCTCTAGAGTCAACCTATCACCTATTCATGTCAAAGTTTCTAGCCTCAGAAATGTGTTTATTAGTCATGTATTTGGCTTTTTCAGCGGTAGTAACATCCATAAGAGTTCTTAGAATATGATGACTATAATAGTTGTTGTCATATGTTAGCATCTGAAGGAGGAGGAATACATGATGATAGAGAAGAAGAGATAAAGGGGATAAGATGCAATGATATGTGAGGATTTTGTGATACTAAATAAATAGAGTGAAGAACCTTAACTCTATATGTGAAATTGAGAATAGGAATGGGAAGAGATACATGAGGAAGACAAGGTGGTAATATCTCTTCATACTCATAAACTATGACTAAATAACAAATTTGTACTCAAAATGTTTACAATGTTGTCACATACAAATATATAGAGTGCCTATTACATGTGCCTTGGGGCCTAAAATCAATACACCCTCTCATCATTCAAATGATAAGTATAGTAAATAAATGGAGATTCTTCTCCTATAATGTGTATAGTTCAAGAATTATACACATTATGAAGCTGTTATACAAATCTAAATGCTTATTAGAAGAACTAATTATTTGATTATTTCCCATATGGTAATGTGTTTCTTTATATAGATGTTTGAGCCTTTTGTTCCAGATACCTAATCCAACAACTTTCCTTTTACTAAAAAGAAGACTTTATGCATGGAAAAACATATGGTGTACATCCCATCCTTAAGTATTCCATGGGCAATATTTGTGTTGGTCTACAAATGCTTAATTAGAAATATATATCAAAAGAAGATAACATAGCTGGGAAAACCATTTCCAAGTTGTATAACATATAGAAGATCTTGATTCATACTTGGGACAACTAGTACTCCCTAAAAAGGAATACCTCGTGGATTAATGATATGAGAGTTTCCAATATGTGTAATAGGGAGAAAAGTGCCATCTCCTATCATTATAAAGTCACTACCTCTATAAGAAATAAGATTAATAAATACATGTGTTTTGAACTATGTGATTATTTGCTTTAGAGTCAACCTATCATTTGTTCATGTCAAAGTTTCTAGGCTCATAAATGTGTTTAGTAGCCATGGATTTGGCTTGCCAGTCCCATAAACATCCATAAGAGTTCTTAGAATATGATGACTATAATAGTTGTTGTCATATGTTAGCATCTGAAGGCTTCATGACCTCTCTTGCTATAAATCTGATAGAACACACATTGACAATATTGATTAGGATTTATTGATGTCCTCACATTAGGACCAAAGCCATATCCTTGAGAAAAGAACTGTTGATTTGTAGGTTTGACTATGAGAAGGCCAGATCCTTGACTGTACTACTATTGCGATGGACTAGGATACTGACAGTTACCTCTTCTTGGAGTTTTTGTTTCAATAATTTATTATTTTCTCAACAAAAGAAAGCTTAGAGTAGATAGAAAATCAATGATGGATTATCGCAAACCTTTAATAGTGATACAACCTCATGATTTATTGGTATAGGGGGACACATCAATGACATAGTAAAACTTTCAAAATCAGGACCAAACACGTGAAGAAGGAGATACACTTTTTCCTCATTGGATAGTGGATTATTGATGGTATGTAGTTTATCACAAAGAAGCTTGATTTCATGATGCTACCACATCATGCATCTAATTTATTTTTTAACCCTTATTAAACTTGTTAGATTGATTAAAAAAATAAAATTTTATTGCCAAGTTGGCCTGTATTTGTGCCAATGTGGACAGTCCAACCATGAATCCTAACACTTACTTAGTGAGTGTCCCCATCATCCATACCTTAACAAGATGGTCGATGTGCATCTAGAGGGGGTAGAGTGCATTAGGATTCATGGTTCCTTCTTCATCAATTGGCACCTTCTACGACTGCATTTCTATGTTTTCAATGAAGGCTTCCAACGAGTTTCTTTCATCAAATATGGAACTTGTAGTTTTCAGTATAAGTAGTTCACATTGGTAAGATTTAGTATAAAAGGTTGAAAATAGTTACTTTGGTAGGGTATATATACTTCACAACTTGAGAATATGCACATCCAATTGTAGTGAATGAGGAGGAAGAAATGATGATAGAGAAGAAGCGATAAAGGGGATGATATGCAATGTTTTGGGAGGATTTTGTGATCCTAAATAAATATAGTGAAGAACCCCAACTTTGTATGTAAAATTGAGAATCGGAAGGGGAAGAGAGACACAAGGAAGACAAGGTGGGAATATCTCTTTGTACTCATATGCTACGACTAAATGAAAAATTATGCTCAAAATGTTTATAATGTTGTCACATACAAATATATAGAGTGTCTATTACATGGGCCTTGGGACCTAAAATCAGTACACCCTCTCATCATTCAAATGATAAGTATAGTAAATAAATGGAGATTCTTCTCCTAGACATCTACTCAACTAGTTTTCTTACTAAGTTATCTTGTATTATCTAATACTTGACAACTTATTCTCTATGATTGATTTGGATAAGTTAATTAGTGCATCTCTAGGTACCATCTAGTATACACATATAACAATTCATTTACTTGATATTGTTTTGTTAGATCAGATAAGGAATGTGTGTAGCATAGTTACAATATCCAAATTGAATGACATTGTAATGTCCTAGGATTTGAGGCCTCAGATAAAATGATCTTAAAAGGAATGATTGGACTACCCATATAACCAAGGAGCACCTCTTTTTTCGGGAGCCCAACTCTAAATAACTCCATAGTTAAGCATGCTCTACTTGGAGTAGTACCAGGATGGGTGACCAGCTAGGAAGTTTATCCTGGATTGTGTGGGCCCGAGTTTTACAAATAGTATCAGAGCCAATTCGCCTCCAGTAGGTAGGGCCCACATGGGCATGTGGCATGCCAGTCTTGAGTTGTGCAACCCAAGCATGTTGGAAATGGATGTCCATGGTGATGTAGCCACCCTTGTGCTGGTATTTCGTGATCTGGAGCTGGGTGTCCATGCGCCATTCTAGATCTACACTGAAATGGGGAAATATTATGAGGCCATATAGTTGAGCCTTGATGAGGATGTTAAGAGTCTAAGTGGGGGAGATTATAACATCCCATGATTTGAGGCCTTAGGTAAAATGATCTTAAAAGGAATGATTGGACTACCCATATCATCAAGGTGCACCTCCTTTTCAGGGAGCCCATCTCTAAAGAACTCCATAGTTAAGCATGCTCAACTTAGAGTAGTACTAGGATGGGTGACCAGTCAGGAAGTTTATCCTGGCTTGTACGTGAGTGAGGACAAAGTGCCTAGTTAATGATAGTGGGGGTATGTGGGGCCAGTTGTTCCTAAAACTCTACCAGAGCCTTGGGAAATGGGCCTGAGTTTTACATAACAACTTGGCATGTCTTCCCGAATGAATTGCACATGTAAAACTTTATTGTTTCTAAAATATTATATCTTTACAGACTGAAGATGTTTAGTCTGATATAACTTTTTAGTTGTTTGCATGGATTGTAATGATTTCATGTTGTTGTCAATGATCTCTTTACAGATTGTCCAAATAAAAATTAACAATGTGTGTAAAATGCATATTTGTTTAAATTATTTATATACCCATTATCCTCCATTTTCACCTAGTGGTAAGAGGGTAAGGGTAGGGGAAGGGTAAGGGATTGTTATGGTGGGTAAATACCCTTACCCTTACCTGCTACCCTTTGGTTAGTAAAGTTATACCTTTACACTCCCTATTGACAAACCTAACTACAACTATAAACACCTTAAAAATCACCATTCATTTATTAGATTCATGATTGAATCCAGGAGGTGATGTTGGGTGGATATTTCCCTAAAGCAGATCTAGCTCATATTTATTGGTAATTTCAAGTTGAATATTAAAAAGTTCTTCATATCTCTCATTTTTCTTCTAAGTTTACTAGATATTCTGGTTTGGTTGAGTTCTTTTTGGGATTGGAGAGAAACCCCTAATATATCCATATTCTCTCTCTTTTCACTCTTCGATCTAAGAAGGATCCCAATATATGGTTTTTGTGGTTATCTTAAACTTTGCATAAATTCAGTGGATATTTTATAGAATTTTGGAATTTACCTCATTTTCCCACTTATTACAAGAGGCGTGAGTGGTGTAACCCCACTCAGATATTTATGTACACCTTAAACTAAATTTGAGCTATACAATACTACTTTAGCCTTATTTTAGGGAATTAAGTTGATTTTTTGGGAAATGCAAATTCATCATGAATTTTCATTTTTGCGTATTTGATGGTAAATGATTGATGTTAGATATGTTCGACTATAGTTTTGTGTGGTTTAATTTTTCATGAAATCACTCAACTTCATCCATTTTTGCCTAATTTAGTGGGTTTTAGCTATTTAGGGTGAAAATAGTTCAAAACTTCATATTACGAGATGAAACTTGCTACACTAGGATAAAATAAGTTAAACGGTAGGGAAGGAATGTTTATTATTCTTATTGAGGCTTAGAAATGCAAATTCACTTTCCTTGTGAGAATTCAGTTTTTGGGGTTTTATGTCAAGTTCTTCGTGCAATAAAATAAAAAATAGTTTGAAATGAAACTTGTAATACTGTTTAATGTATGGGTATAATAACATGTTAACATTAGGATTTTAGTTCAATCAACTTTCTTTAAGAGTTGATCTTAAATATGGGAAATGAGCTAAATTGAGTCTTTTAGTTAAATATGGAACCGTGTTAGTGTGACCTAGGGTTTCTCCAACATGATGTAAATAATTGATAAATCTGGAAATTTTGAGTCACTTAGGGCATTGTATATATTTGAAGTTGAAACTTTCACGATTTACCATGTATTATTTAAAATGTCTCTTCTAAGCCACTTTATGCATGAAATTAGGGACTTTGACTAGAGCACACATGATTGGTTGTTAAATGAGAAATAAAATGTTTATAGTATATCCTATGGTTAATATGTCCTTAAATACTTGTAACCATCATCTACTATTAAATAGGGTGACTTATGAACATTGATAATTCACAAGGATGGAGATGCATGTATGAACCAAGCAAGTTCTATATATCTCTTGAACCCATTGGAGATCGAAGTATAATTTAGATTCAAGCTTTAAAATACACCTTTTAATAGAAAGAAACAATATTTATAAATATATTGCCTAATTCGAAGATGTTAACATCTACTAAATATATCTCCTATATATCTCAATTTAGGACTATATGTTGAAAATCTGACTAATAGGTGAGGGAACCCTAGTTTTCATCTCCATCTTGTTTCATTTTGTCCTTTATTCTCAATAAGATGTATAGAATGCATAACATTTCCAATAATTATAATTCTATATCAAATGCACTCATGCATTTCTCTTGCATGATTTTATAGGTAATTTGGCACTTAATGATGGAAGGGAGAGAAGGAGGATATCTTATGTTGGAGGAA
This sequence comes from Alisma plantago-aquatica, assembly GCA_963693085.1. Lineage (NCBI taxonomy): Eukaryota > Viridiplantae > Streptophyta > Magnoliopsida > Alismatales > Alismataceae > Alisma > Alisma plantago-aquatica. The sequence continues at coordinate 796,156,820 of OY856411.1, forward strand.
CCTAGAAGAGCCCTAAATCTACCCCAACCTACCCTCAAGTTACCAAGGAGAGAGATGAAGAAAAGAGAACCATGGAACCATTCTTAGAAGACCAAAGTGCAAGGAAAAGCCCCCAAAATGGTTGTGGTAGTTTGCCACGATCATGCTACCGAAGTAAAAAATCACAAGGCTATCTCAATGTCAAGAAACCAAAGGACATCTTAGCCTCCACTATTGTTCCATCCACTACGACAGTGATACCAAGTCTCTAGCTTAGGCGTGCTCCACAGAACACTCGTGGCAGCAAGCACCTCATTTTCCCTCCTACCCCCTCCAACATGGTTGTGGTACCCACCAAGTTCATTCTACTATTAAGCCACCATGACTGTTCTACCGAAATTAAGTGTGATACTTCACCTTATTTCACCCAAAATTAATCAAAAATTTTCATCTTTCTACCACAATTGTTCCCATACACCATGACCATTATCACACTCCTCCACCATAATTGTCATGCCTAGAACGGTCGTGCTATCTGCCAAACCAAAATGCTTTTGTATTATCATTTTACAATTTCACCCAACTTAACCCTAGACCCCCTAGGCCACTATATTTACACAAGAGGGGGTTGGGAGTCTAAAGTTAGACATTCCAAGCCATCATAGTTGCCACCCTTGGTTCTCTACCCATTCTCTCACTTCCTTTATCCATCCACCCAAAATCCTAGTTTTCTAGGGTTTTGGTATTTCTCTTCATTGCATCCTTGTAGGAGGAGGAGGCCCTTAGAGCTACTATATGTGAAGAGAGGAGCTCCTTAATCCACACACCCATGGATTTTTTTATACTCTTTTCCCCTTTATTTTGTTATTCCTATGACTATGAGTAGCTAAGCCCCTTTGTGGGTTGTTTTGTGATTTTTTTTTGTAACCATGATACCTAGTTGGGAAATGTTTATGCATCAAATTTCCATTTTATTTTCTAAAGATATTTAATTGCGTGTTCTCCTTCCCTACATATTTCTATGACTATTTGAGCTATGAAATCACCTAAGAAATTAGCAAAATGGATGATTTGGGGCTTTAAGATGGAGAAACTCCTAAGTCTCGAGTGGGCCCTTAGCTAGTTTAACCACCACCCCATTTGTCTACTCATTTCCCTAATACTAGGTATGAGATCTAGGTAACTATATGTGTGTTCCATATATACACTTATCTAAATGTCTTGCTTAGTGGTTATATTGAACTAGTTTGCAGTGAAACACCACCTTCTACTATCCAAATCATTCCTTGTACCTTAATGCATTAGGAAACTACATCTAAAAGCATATACCTGGACCAATATATACCTATGCCTATCTATTATTTGGTCATTGAAAATTTTCATAGGTAGATGGTAAGTTTCCCCTATTCACCACCATTCCATCCATGGTCCATTAATAGAATATGATGCATATTGTAGTGTAATAATTGTTGTTTTTTGTTTGGTAGCCATCCAATGAAAGTTTGTGCATGAAAATAACCCTATACATTCCCCCAAACATGCCACTACCCCATGTACTTTCTTAAACCTTATTTTTATTTCTTGCTAGATAATTTCTTTTGTCACTCAGTTTTCTTGTCTTGTCCATGCTCATTATATATTTTAGAATAACTTGTGATTGTTTAGTTGTTTGTTTTAATATTTCTTAGTTATTTTCATAGTGTAGCTCTTTCTCACTTGCCTAGTTTATATTTTTCCCATTTAAGTAGTGTAATTGCTAGATAAGTTTGGCTACTTGTACTCCCTTGATATACCTCTTGTTAATTATTTTCTAACTTCAAGATTTCTTGATTAGCTGTTTAGTTGAATAACATTGCTAAATTAAGGTTAAACTAGGTTTGATTCTTGCTTACTTTCTTTATTTTATTATTCACAATTAGTGTAACCAAAACCCCCAAATCAAATACTAAAAACCTTATGTAACACTTGGGATCACTACCCAAGACTCTAGTAGAGTTTAAGGAATTATGACTAGCCTCATAGGCCACCACTAGCCTTGACTGTGCACTTTGTCTTCACTCATGCACAAGCCAGGTCAACTTCCCGACTAGTCACCCATCCTTGTACTACTTCAATTTGAGCATGTTTAACTATGGAGTTCTTTAGTGATGGGCTGCCTGAAAAGGAGGTGTACCTTGGCGATATGGGTATTCCAACCATTCCTTTTAAGAGCATTTGATCTGAGGCCTCAAATCCTGGGATGTTACAATCTTCCCCATTTTAACTCTTGACGTCCTCATCAAGGCTCAACTATATGGACACATAATATTTCTCCATTTCAGTGTAGACCCATTATAGCTCATGGACACCCAACTCCCAATCATGGAATACCAGCGTAGGGGTGTCTACATCACCATCAACAGTCCTTTCCAACATGCCTGGACCGAACAACTCAAGACTAGCATGTCACATACCCATGTAGGCCCCACCTACTGGAGGGCTATGACTGTGATACCATTTGTAACACTTGGGCCCACTACCCAAGGCTTTAGTAGAGTTTAAAAAATGATGATTGGCCCCATAGACCACCACTATCCTTGACTATGTGCTTTGTCTTCACTCACGACAAGCCAAGATCAACTTCCAGACTGGTCACAGATCCTAGTACTACTCAAAGTTGACCACACTTAACGATGAATTTCTTTAGTGATGGGCTACCTGAAAAGAAGATGCACCTTAGTGATATGGGTAGTCCAATCATTCCTTTTAAGATCATTTTATCTGAGGCCTCAAATCCTGGGATGTTACACCTTAATTCCTCACTCTAAAAACCTAAAGAAGCATCCCTAGCCAATCATCATACTCCATTCCTCATGGATTGACCCCTAATGTTCCCACACTCTATACTACAATATGAATCCCATGCATTTTAGGGATAGGTTTGTGTGTGTAACTGAGTGTGAGCCTCTGAGGGTCTCTATATAAATCATTTGTTATACATACACACCTTAGGGTGGCCGAGCTACCTAGCATCATTCTCGAGTAATGGCTTTTGGGTCCTGGTAGATGTTTTCTTTCACTTTATCTAGTAGCCCTCACCATTAATATTCTCTATTTTTTGTTACTTTTGCACTCGTGATTTCTAACTTGCTTCTATGTACTTGGTTGTGCTTGGGCATAGTGACAATGCATGTTTGGATGGTTTTCTCTATATATTGACTCTTTCTTATAACATCCATAAATGGAGAGAAGAAGGCAAAGGAAACAACACATCATCCAAGTATAGGATGTAGTCTAGAAGAGCATGAATAGTGAAAGATAATGACCAACACAATCCACTAATAACAAGACTCATTTATTATTACTCACTGCCTAGAACTACACATATCAAGTTGCCACTAGAGTGGAATAAATGCCACACCAATTGTTCTTCATTCCTCCATCCCTTGTAGGATTACTCCCAAATTTCTATGGACTAGAAAATGATAATCCCTACAAGCGTATTGACACTTTCTTGGAAACATGTTTCACTTTATTTACTCCTTCCTCTAGTAATGACTCCATCTGGCTTGCACTTTCCCATCTTTACTGAATGATAACACCAAGGTGGCATTGCACCAAAATTGATGTAATGACATGGGATTCAATGAAAAATGAATTTATGAAGAAGTTCTATCTAATAGTCTAGCTGACCCAAATGAGGAGGAACATTAATTTTTTTATTCAAATGGGTCATGAACAATTACATGTGAACTAGGGGAGGTTTTAAAAAAATTTAAGGGACGGTCCTCATAATGAAGTTCCAGTATGGCATATGTTCAATTATTCTACTATGGGTCATCACAAATGGGTCAAACAATAGTGGATTCATCTTGTGGTGGTACATTCATGGTGAAACCTCTTGAAGAATCATGGCATTTTGTTGAGCTTTTGGCAAAAAAACTCAAGGCATCAGGCATCAAGTGTGACAAGTGATTATAATATAAATATGGGATCCTCTACATCTTATCCACCACCACCCTCTTAACATGAAGGAAATCCACAAATGATGGACATTCTTGCAGACATGATGAAGTTTTTGAAGATTCAAGTGGGTGGCACCTCAACCCAATATGTGTAATCTATAAATGTCCTTGAACAAGCAATAAAAGTTATGCAATCCTATGGGAAGTACAACAATCATGGAACTATGTCACCCAAGTGGAGGAATCATCCCAACTTTTCCTAAAACAACAAGGGGATGATGTACAAGATCAACCAAGGCCAAATTTTGGCCTAAGGCACAACTGAAGGTTTGCAAGTGAAAATCTTGGAAGATGGAGGGGCATTGACGAGGTCAAGAAGGATGTGACCACACATGGAAATATCATAGACTGGCTTGGGCAAAGGCTAAATCAACTAGCCTTGACACTTGATGTTTGAGAAGAGGGAAGGCTTCCTTCCTAAACTTTGGTGAACCCAAACAATGTAAATGGATAAATGATAGCCTCTCAAGGCTCCTCTGTTCAACATCCCATGGAAATGCAACATGTCAACAATAACAAGGTCCTAAAAACCCATATTCTCCTCCATCAAATCAACCCCAACTCAACTAGTGATTCCCTCCTCCATTAGAAAATCCACCTCAACACTCACCTCAACAACCATATATCCCACGATCACCACCTCAACAACATCAACCTCCACAACAACCCTATATCCTCCAACATCCATCCCACCAACAAAAGCATTCAAGGACACCGCCATTACCACAATCATCACAGTCTCCCACTTCTTCTCATGAGCAAGTAAATGTAGTGACCACTTTGAGGACTGACATAATTCTAAACCATCCTAAGAGGGACAAGAAGCAAGTTAACAAGAGCCATATTTGTGACACTTTGTCATGCTAAACAAGATTACTCAAAGAAAAACACATGATCAACTTCTAATAAACCAGACAACCAGAATAGAGGGTAAAATAAAATTGATTTAAACATTACAATCATAATCAGAAACATTTATATAAAGGTCCAACAACTTGCATATCAACACATACCGTATAAGGTATTTACATGTCTGTCTAGTGGCCGAGGACACAACATGTTTACAAAAGATATGTTCCACATATACATGCCATATACAAACACTGGCACACTGCCAAAAACTTGATTCAATGTACATATAATCTACAAAACATCCCCTGCCTGAACCTAAGAGTACAAGGACGACTCTAAGACACACTAACTACTAGCCATCCTTATGCTCCTACTATTCTCCAACCTATTCTTCCTCACCAACATGATCCTGACAACATCACTGATGATCACCTAAAAAAATGTGGTGACCCAAGAGATGAGACCAATGTCCTAGCGAGAGATATAACTCTCAATGACGATTCTTGATTACAACATGTTATGTTATTGAACAAGTTAAGCATAGTAAATAGATTAAGCAAGATAAACATATAGGTATATAAATATGCATGATTAACAAGTATATATATATATATATATATATATATATATATATATATATATATATCGAGGAACAAATAAGATTATCACTTACTAACTACATTATATAACAACTAGCAATATAAGAAACAAGGAAAGGGTTAAAAAACAATGTGAATTGCGTTTAACCCTAAACAAATATGTTATACAGCTGGATTACGTCTTTTATTAAGCCCTGGGGCATTTAAGGCATACCACTCAAACTCCATTTGGCTACTACGAAGTGCCATTCAATTATGTATAATATCTAGGAGATTCGAAATCCTAAGATCTCATCTGCCCTCAACCAGTACGAGTCAGCCACAGTGACATATATAGTCCAACTACAAACCAGCCTAGTCCTTCCTTGGTATATTGGTCACAACACTAGTAACCAGGGTATACAAACCCTAACATACAAGGTACAATCACTGTTGTCCTAAAAATCATCACGTATACTGAATCATAATCATTTGAGATACAACCTCAACTGTTCTCCTACCAAGGTGACCGTAGCCATCCTCAAGAACATGCATATACTCAATAGTATACAATTCCAAGCTTTCATTAGAGGAATACTCATTTCACCATCTAGCAAGTTCTGACACTGGAATGGATCTATGCCACATGGCACTACATGATTAGGGTTTCACTGGATTAGTTAATTCTAATTGGGTGAGTTAAGATCATATCAATCAAATTGCATACAAACCCTAAAAGAGTTGTACAAAAACATGGGTATGTTACAACTCCAAAATATATAGAACATATTAAATATAATTCTAATCGCATCATCACATGATACCAATCATTGTCACATCATGAAGAGGATCACACCTCCATAAGAGCTCAACCATGTCCAAAGGTCACTAAGAGCATCACATCATTCCATGTAAGAACATCATTATCTTTCCATGCATTACCAAAGGCTCATCAAACCATCACCATATATGTGACATATAAGTTCTTCATAAAATTGCATTTCAGATCTTATGATCTTCATATGGCAAGATATTAGGGTTAAAACACATTAATAGAGTATAGTTTCATCACACCTAATCATAGAAGGAAGCTAAGTATGATTAACCATCATCATTTATTTGTAGTAGGGTTATGTTCAACGAGATTAGTTGAATTAGTGTTACAAAACAACATTAAAGGATAAACCCTAGCTCTTAGCATTTTGATTGATTCATAAATGCATAAGGTCAAACATAACCATCTGATTTCTAACAACTAAACTCTTCACACATACTCATAGGATCAGAAAAGCCCATTGACCATAGCATCAAAAGATCTTGGCGACCATATGGTTAGATATCTTGGAGACCACTAGGGTTAGATATATTGATGACCACTAGGGTTAGATATCTTAGTGACCATTAGGATTAGAAATCTTGGTGAGCACTAGGGTTAGGAATCTTGGAGACCACTAGGATTAGATATCTCATCGACCACTAGGGTTAAATATCTTGGCGACCACTAGGGTTAGGAATCCTGACGACCACTATTGGTTAGATATCTTGGTGACCACTAGGGTTAGATATCTTGGAAACCACTAGGGTTAGGAATATTGGTGACCACTAGGGTCACAATCGCATCGACCACATTGAGCTCAAATCTTGGCGACGACACAAGTTCAAAATCTTTAGGGACCACATAGTTAAAAAATCTTTAGCAACCGCATAGTTCAAAAATCTTGGAAACCAACATGAAATCAAAACATTGGTGACCAACATGAAATCAAAACCTTGGAGACTAGCATGAAATAAAAACCTTGGCGACCAACATGAAATCGAAACCTTGGCGACCAACATGAAATCAAAACCTTAGCGACCAACATGAAATCAAAACCTTAGCGACCAACATGACATCAAAACCTTGGCAACCAACATTGAGTTCACACACACATGTAAGGTTTAGGTTTTATATATTTGAGGAAGAAATGTGCACTAGGTTTAGAGGTACATAAAAAAAGATTATATACTCAAGATCTACCATCTAAGCTCAACCCTAGGCAAAGATAACATCATTCTACTTGGAATAACATTTTTAAGCAAGATCAAGTACATGCAAGATAAGAGTAAACAACAAAAATGGACAAAGTTATACAATTCGCCTTTAGAGATGATGAAGAATCTCCAAACATCAAGGTAGCTTGGGGAAAGAAGGTAGAAACCCTATCTTTATCTCTCCATTCGGCCAAGCTATCTCCTTCTCCAAAAAGGAAGCAAACCCTAGGTTAAAGAGGTAAGAAAGAAGGTATATTCAACCCCTAGAACAAAGCTTCACCAAGAACACCATGGATATGACCAAGAAGGAAGAGAGAAGGGATAGGAAAACAAGAAAAATGAAGGAAAAGATGGAGATCTCACTTACCACGACCAAGAACAAAATAGGGAAGCACCAAACGACCACAACAAGGGTGGATCCAAACCCTAGGTGAACATGCAAGAAAGGTCGGCCAAGATTCTCCTACCTTGTCTCCTCCTTATCCACCAAGCAAGGGGGACGTCCCCCAAACAGAAAGGAAGAAGAGTGAAAGAGAGGTAGATGTATAAATAACTTGTTTGCATGTAAGGAGGGAGGTATATAAAGCTTAGGGTGGGAGAGAGAGGAATGGAGAGGTGTCTAGCCATGCATGCCATGTGTACAAGGTCAAAACATCTCATACATGCAAGCATATCATCCATGCAAATAGGTGTACTATGTTTTTCATAACCCAAACAACCACAACAAGAAAACTTGGCGACCAAGATAATCAGAAAACTAATTGACCATCAACCCTAGGAATGTTGGCGACCAAGAGGTGTCAGACAACTCATCGACCGCAAATACTAGATACCACATGAAACCTCATAGACCTACAACCATAGATACCACATGAAACCTTAGAGACTTCCAACACTAGATGGCCCAACGTGTCCCAACACTCAAGGTCAACCATTGAGTTAGGGCATCAAAGAGAGCAACCCTAGTCTCAACACAAGGCTAGATGGCACTGCCCAAACTAAGGTGTGGCAAGATGCCCCAAAGCACAAACATATCAAACATGATATGAAAACATGTGGGTCAAAAAAATAATGTGAAAAATTGGAAGAAAAACCCTAGATATGGGTAAATTGCATAAAAGTCCAAAACAAGCACATATTTGCATAACTTGCTCAAACAATGTCCAAATTGGACCAAACTTGAAACTTAAGCTTGTCACATGATATCACAACACATCTTAGGATTTTATTAAGGTTTCAAGTGTCAATTATGATAAGAAAGCATGTTCAACCAAAAATCAAGGTCAAGGGTCTTACAACCATAAACCCCTAACAAGGATTTCCCCCTTAAAATCCTATGCAAACAAAGACGTTTACTTCCTACACATATCATCCTCTAACTCCCACGTGACTTCCTCCACACCATGGTGATGCCACAAAGACTTCACTAAGGATATATCCTTCTTATTCAAGTTCTTCACTCTCCCATCTCGGATCAACACATGACCTTCAACGTAGGCACGCCCTCTTCCAACTTCTCCTCCATTGGCTGCAACATCTGCTCTGTATTAGGGTGACATTTCCTCAACTTGGGGACATGGAAGACATTATGAAAACTGTACAACTCTAGTGGTAACTCCAACCTGTATGCCACCTTCCCAACATGTGCCAAAATAGTGTATTGTCCCATATATCTTGGAGCCAACTTACCCTTCTTCCCGAGCCTCAACACACATTTCTGAGGGAAAACTTTAAGATACATCTAGTCTCCAAGTTGGAACTCCAAAAGTCTGTGGCGGTTATCAACACATGACTTCTATTAATGCCAAGTTGCTTTCAACTATTGTTGTATCACCTTGACCTACTTTGTAGTCTGCTGCACTAGCTCAAGACCCAAAAGCTGATACTCAGTGGTCTCATACCAACAAATAGGTGACCAACAACGTCACCCGTACAACGCTTCATACAGTTCCATATCTACTCCTTTGATAATTGTTGTTGTAGGAAAACTCTATAAAACTCAGATGTACATACCAACTGTTGGGAAACTGCAAGTCACATGCTCTCAACAGATCTTCCAACGTATGAATGGTCCTTTTTAACTAACCATCTATCTACGGGTGGAAGGTTGTGCTAAACCTCAACTGTGTCCCCATAGTTGTATGCAGGCGTTCCCAAAATCTACTCATAAATTGTGGATCTCTGTCAGATACTATGGTAACTAGAATAACATGCAATTGAACTATCTCATCAACATATATTTGTGCCAGCTTCTTTGTTGTATATGTTGTCTTGACTGGAAGGAAGTGATCTAACTTGGTCAACCTGTCAACTATCACCCATATAAAATCATGACCTTTGGCTATACTAGGAAGACCAACCACAAAGTCCATGGCAATATGATCCCATTTCTACTGCAGTATTATCAAAGGTTGTAACGTCCCCATAGGCTTCTGATGTTCTACCTTTATCTGTTGACAAATTGGACACTTAGGAACTCTACCACATCACTCTTTAGACCTGGACACCAATACAAACCCTTCAAATTGTGGTACATCTTTGTACTACCAAGTTGCATTGCGTACATCGAGGAATGAGCCTCCTCCAGTACCATCTTTATCATGCCCTCAACATCTGGAGCCACTATTTTGTTATGGAAACAAATTATCCCATCCTCTAACTCATGAACATGAAAACCATCATGCTTCTTACTTTCAAACTCTAACATGATGTTTTGTGTCATAGTATCATTATTCTAAGCATCTCTGATCTGTTGCATCAACATTGGCTTCACCTGCAATTGTGCCAACAATCATTCAAACAAGGAAACCTCCAGCTATACATTCATTTAAAAAAATTATACCAACATGTACCACTTGTGACACATCATAGAGTGTAATTTTGCCTTATCCGTAGATGACAACAAAGATGAATTCCTACTGAACACATCAACCACCACATTTGCCTTCCCTGGATGGTAGTCTATCACACAGTCATAATCCTTGATCATCTCCATCTATCTCCTCTGCCTCATGTTCAACTCCTGATTCAAGAAGATATACCGAAGGTTCTAGTGGTTAGTGAAGATCTGACACTTCTCTCCATACATATAGTGTCTCCAAATCTTCAAGGTGTGAACTGCAATTGCTAGCTCAAGGTCATGTGTTGGGTAGTTCTCCTCATGTTTCTTAAGCTATCGCAAAGCAAAAGAAATCATGTTCTTGTCCTTCATCAGCACACATCCCAAGTCATTCTTCGAAGCATCACAAAAGATGATGTAGCCTTTCCCTTGCTATGGCAGCACTAACACTAGAGCATTGGTCAACTTCTCCTTCAACAACTGGAAATAACACTGGCACTTGTCATCCCAAACAAAAGGAACACCTTTCCTAGTTATCTTGGTTAGGGGTAATGCTACAATAGTGAAATTCTTAATGAATCTCCTGTAATAACCAACCAAACCTAGGAAACTTCAAACTTCATTCGATGTCTTGGGCTGCTCCCATTCCACCACAAACTCTACCTTCTTCGTATATACACAAACACCATAAGAAGATATAACATGACCCAGAATAGACACTTTGGTCAACTAAAACTCACACTTATTGAACTTGGCATACAACTAATGCTACCTCAACAATGTCAACACCTGGAGAAGATGATGCTCATGATGTTGACTATCCCTGGAGTATATCAAGATATTGTCTATGAACATGACTACAAACTGATCCAAACATGGTATGAACGCCCTATTCATCAAATCTATGAAAGTTGTGACCTTTGCCTTTGCATGGGGACTACTGTGACGACACTCATGATCTCGAATCAGAGAAGTTTGACATCTATTGTGACTGTAGTGATGAGAACCTTGACTTCTTAAAGCCTCCATACGACTACCCTTGGAACTGAGCTAGCCTCTTCTTTGCGTTGGCTTCATCTGTTCTTGATAACAAACCTCTCAATCCACCTCATAGACTCCACAAAGGTATAAAACCTCTCTTTGTTCTCCAAAGTAGACATTTCCGTAGACAACTCCATGCTTAGATCCTTCTCAAACCTCTGAATGCTCTCCTTCTTTGTCACTGCCATATGAGGACAAAACCTTGAAATCTCCATAAACTCCACCTCATACTCATTGATGGATATTGAACCTTGACATACTTATCAACTATGTTGTCTTCTCATCCAAATACATATTTGTGAAGTAACAACTCACAAACTCTCGCTGAAACTCTTCCCAACCTACAAAAGCTCATGATCTTTTCTCCTCCTCTATGGCCCACCAGTGGCCAAAACTACCTTTCAACAGGTAAACAATGTGTTTTAGCTTGTCCTCTTCCAGGATATTAAGGATCTTAAATGCCTTCTCAAGCTCCATTAGCCACATGTCAGTGTTATTCAGGTTCCCTCTACCCACATACTCGATAGCCCCAACACATATCAACCTTTCAAACGTCTTCCCAAAACCTTAAGATTCCGCATTAGAGATGGCTACCCTAGCTTGAGGTACGAACACTCTATCTGCTATTTATGTAATTGTCACCAAGATCTATCCAAACATGGATTGGAAGGCAGGATTTGCCATGGCTATAGGGTTGAACTGAGGAATTGTAGTAGGCCCTATCTCATGCACTCTTACATAATGTTCTGACCTCCTACTACCACCCCCTGGCACAACATAGATACTCTCCACATGCACTTCATGTTCTCTAGACATATCTGCATAAGCATAAGCTATGATCAAATATGTTGGATTACATAGAACAGATACAAACCTAAGTCATATATCCTTGTAGACTCAGCGAACCTAAATCTCTAATACCAACCAAACTGTGACGCCCTGTTATGCTAAAAAAGGTTACTCAAAACAAAACACACGATGGACTACTAATAAGCCACATAACCAAAATAGAGGATAAAAATAAAACTAATTGAAACATTACCATCATGTTCAAAAACATTTATATAAAGGTCCAACAACTTGCATATAAACACATACCATATCAGGTATTTACATCTTGTCTAGTGGTTGAGGCCACAACTTGTATACAAAAGATATGTTCCACATATACATGCCATATACAATCATCAACACAGTGCCAAAAACTTGAGTCAATGTACATATTATCTACAAAACATCCCTGGCCTAGACCTGAGAGTATAAGGACAACTTTTGGACACACTAACTACTGGCCAAACTTTTTCTCCTATTGTTCTCCAAATTGTTCTTCCTCACCAAAATGATCTTAAAGATGTGGTTGACGATCACCTAAAAAGATGTGGTGACCCACGAGGTGAGACCAACGTCCTATTGAGAGATATAACTCTCAACGACAATTATGGATTACAACAAGTTATGTTATTAAACAAGTTAAGCATATTAAACATAATAAGCAAGCTAAACGGATAGGTATAGCAACAAGAAAAATTAACAAGTATATATAAAGGAACATATAAAACTATCATTTACTAACTACATTCATTAACAAGTAGCAATATAAGAAACAAGGCAAGGGTTAACAAACAATGTGAATCATGTTTAACCCTAAGCAGATATGAAACATGGCTGGATTACGTCTTTTATTAAGCCCTGTGGATTTTGAGGTATACCACTCAGACTCCAAATGACCACTATGAAGTGACATTCAGTTTCATACAAGATCTAGGAGAGTTGGAATCCTAAGATATCATCCGCCCTCAGTCAGTATGAGTTAGCCGCATCGACATACCTAGTCGAGCTGCAAACCAGCCTAGTCCGCCCTTGGTATATAAGTTATGACACTAGTAACCATGGTATACAAACCCTAACATCTAAGGTACAACCACAGCTGCCCTTAAAACATCTTGTATACTGAATCATAATCATTTGAGATATGGCCTCGACCATTATCCTACCGAAGTATGACTGCAACCATCCCCAACAACATGCATATACTGAACAATATACGACTTTTGAGCTTCCATTAGAGGAATACTCATTTCACCATCCCACAAGTTCTGACACTGGAATGGATCTACAACATAGGGGACTACATTAGGGTTTCATTTAATTAGTTAATGCCAATTGGGTGAGTTTATACCCCATCAATAAAATTACATACAAACCCTAAAAGATTTCTAAAAGACATGGGTATGTTACAACTCCATAAGATATAAAATGTATGAAATATAATTCTTATCACATCATCACAGGATATCAATCCTTGTCACATCAAGAAGAGGATCACACCTCCATAAGAGCTCAACCATGCCCAAAGGACATTCTAACTGTCACATCATTCTTTGTAATAACATCATTATCTTTCCATGCCTTACCAAAGGCTCATCAAACCATCACCATACACGTGACATAAAATTGGTCACAACATTGCATTTAAGAGCTTATGATGTTCATATGGAAGAATATTAGAGTTACAAAAACATTGAGAGAGTGTTGTTTCATCACACCTAATCATACAAGGAAGCAAAGTATGATTAGACATCATTAGTTGTATGTGTTAGGGTTAGATTCAACAAGATAAGTTGAATTAATGTTACAAAACATCACTCAAGGATAAATCCTAGCTCTTAGAATTTCCATATGTTCATAAATGCATAAGGTCAAACATAACCATATAATTTCAAACTAAGAAAACTCTTAACCCATACTCATAGGATAATAAAAACCCATTGACTATAGAGATTAAAAATCTTAGCGACCATAGGGTTAGATATCTTGGCAACCACTAGGGTTGGATATCTTGGTGACACTCGGGCTAGATATCTTGGAGACCACTAGGGCTAGAAATGTTAGATACCACTAGGGTTAGGAATCTTGATGACCACTGGGGTTAGATATCTTGGCGGCCACTAAGGTTTGATATCTCGGTGACCACTAGGGTTAGGAATCTTGGCGACCATGAGGGTTTGATATATTGGCAAACACTAGGGTTAGATATCTTGGTGACCACTAGGGTTAGGAATATTGGTGACTACTAGGGTCAAAATCTCATCGATAACATTGAGATCAAATCTTGGAGACCACATGAGTTCAAGATCTTTGATGACCACATAGTTCAAAAATCTTGGTGACCAACATGAAATCAAAACCTTGGTGACCAACATGAAATGAAAACCTTGGAGACCAACATGAAATCAAAACCTTGGTGATCAACATGAAATCAAAACATTGGTGACCAACATGGAATCAAAACCTTGGCTACCAACATGAAACAAAACCTTAGCAACCAACATTGAGTTCACACACATATGCAAGGTCTAGGTTTTCTATCTTCAAGGAAGAAACATGCACTAGGTTTAGAGGTACATCAAGAAAGATTATATACTCAAGATCTATCATCTAAGCTCAACCCTAGGAAAAGATAACATCTTTCTACTTGGAATAACGTTTTAGGGAAAGATCAGTACATGCAAGATAAGAGTAAAAAATAAACATGGAGAAAGTTATATAAATTACATTTAGAGATGATGAAAAAGCTCCAAACATCAAGGTAGGTCGAGGAAAGAAGGTAGAAACCCTATTTTGAGTACTCCACTCGACCAAGCTAGGTCCTTCTCTAAAAAGGAAGCAACCCTGGGTTGAAGAGGCATGAAAGAAGGTGTATTCAACCCCTAGCACAAAGCTTCACCAAGAACACCATGGATCTGACCAAGAAGGAAGAGAGAAGAAGATTGGGTAGCAAGAAAAATGAAGGAAAAAAGGGATATCTCACTTACCAAGACCAAGAAGCAAAGTAAGGAAGCACCAAATGACCACAACAAGGGTGGATCCAAACCCTAGGTGCACATGAAAGCAAGATCGGCCAAGATTATCATACCCTTGTATCCTCCTTCTCCACCAAGCAAGGGGGATGAGCTCCAATCAGCAAGGAAGAAGATAAAAAGAGAACTATGTGTGTAAAGAACTTATTTGCATGTAAGGAGGGGGGTATATAAAGCTTAGGGTGGGAGAGAGAGAGAGGCAGGGAGAGGTGTCTAGACATGCATGCCATGTATCCAAGGTCAAAGAATCTCATCCATGCAAGAATATGATCCATGCAACTAGGTGAAATATGTTGTTCAGAACCCAAATGACCACAACAAGGAAACTTGGTGACTAAGATGATCAGAAAACCAATCGACTGCCAATCCTAGGAATGTTGGCAACCAAGAGGTGTCATAAAACTCATCGTCCGCCAACACTAGAGACCACATGTCACCTCATCGAATGCCAACCCTAGAGTCCACATGAAACCTTAGTGACCACCAACACTAGGTGGTCCATCGAGTCCCAACACTCAAGGTCAACCTTTGAGTTAGGGCATCAAAGAAAGCAACCCTAATCTCAATACAAGGCTAGATGCCACTGTCCAAACCAAAGTGTGACAAGTATCCCCAAAGCACAACTATATCAAACATGATAAGAAAACATGTTTGGTTGCAAGAAAAACCCTAGATATGGGTAAATTGCATAAAAGTCCAAAACAAGCATATAATCACATAACCTGCTCAAACAGTGTCCAAATTGGACCAAACTTGAAACTTAAGCTTGTCACATGATATCACAATACATATTAGGGTTTTATTAAGGTTTTAAGCATCTAATTATGATAATAAAGCATGTTCAACCAAAACGTAAGGTCAAGGGTCTTATAATCTTGCAATCCAATTGCCAAAAAAAATCTTGTGAGGGTGCTATGAGCACCAAAAATTCTTTTGTCCCACCCTTTTTTGAGTTTGTAACACCAAGAATTCAACACTCTACATCATGGAGTCCTATAATAATACTTCAAGGTCTCAAAGTTACTTTAAGAAAGGGTGATAATATCGATCCATTACTCCCTAATGATTTGAATGAGCCTTCCATCAAAGGAAGGTAGAAGCATAACATGGATATTTTGGAAATATTTAGGCATGTGAATTTAAACATTGTATTGCTTGATGCACTCAAGAAAATTACAACCTACTCAAAATTTCTTAAGGATGTGTGTACCTTTAAGAGGGAGACCATGGGGGGAGTCAAGTTGATGGAGCAAGTGAGCTCTTTACTAGACAACCCTTTCCCTAAGAACAAAGGTGATTCGGGGATCCCTCGTATCCCTTGCTACATTGGTCCTCACCTCATTGAGAACTCACTTCTTTATATGGGATCTTATGCTGACATCATGCCTTATGGTGTATATGTAGAGTTGAGTTTGGGAAAGCTGAAGCTGGCCAACTACATTTTAAAATGGACAATAGATCCACAAAGATAGCAATCGGTAGGGTGAATGACATTTTGGTGATGTTGCACAAGGAGTCACAAGTGATATTTCCAATGAGCTTGAGGATGAGAAGATTTGTTCATATTAGAAAAACCATTTTATATACAACCATTATGTAAATTAAGGTGTGTACCGACACCTTGATGTCTCCTTATTGAACAAAAAGATAAAGATCTACATGTTCTCTGCTCCCAAGAGGGAAGATTTGATTCATGAGGAACACTATCAATCTCCTATGATGACTCAAATGAAGGAAAAGCTAAAGAAAAGCACTTTGAAAGCTCAAACGAAGCACCTTGAAAGCTCAAATGACCCTTGGGATGAGAATCATGTCTTGAAGGACTTTGAGAGAACCACATGGTTTGAGGGAGGAAACATCACACTAGAGAATGATTTATGAGAAAAAGATTTGTCTTGGATGAAGGAAATAATCCAACACTCATAGGATAAAACCTACCTTGATTTGAGATTCCTTTACCCTTTTTTGTTATCATTTATTTTTACATTTCTAAGAAGCACAACACACAACACACTTGATAGTTTTTCCATTTGAGATTCATTTAGAATAGGAACATTGATGTAAAGATGGTTCATGGAATAACCAAGTCAAAGAGAAGATCAAAAGTTGAGAAATGAAAAAATGAACCGAGTTGAACAACTATAGAATGGCTACCACCACTTCCATTTCATCCACCACGGTCATGGTGCTGACACAAACAAACAACTATTCTCTACAAAACGGCCATGTTGGCTATGCCTACCCACTTGAACACCACATACATCTTTTACCTCTTGAAGACTAGTCACTACAGATCCGTAGTCACTACC
Source organism: Alisma plantago-aquatica (assembly GCA_963693085.1). NCBI lineage: Eukaryota > Viridiplantae > Streptophyta > Magnoliopsida > Alismatales > Alismataceae > Alisma > Alisma plantago-aquatica. Next base: position 796,174,313 of record OY856411.1, read on the forward strand.
CTATCATTATAAGTTTCCATTTCATGCTAAGATTGGTATTGTTTTAAAGATCAGGGTGGTAGGACAGTCTTGTTTTGATTCATGGTCCTTGTTCTATTTTTTTTTCCAAGATGACTAATAGTTTGACTAAGACTTATACATGTCCACATAATGTTTGTTTTTACACTCTACACAATTGAATGCCATGTAGTTTGCTTCTTCACATTTTCCATAATTTTTCAAAAAAAATTGAACATTTTGCCATGCCACCCATCCATATTGCATAACATATAAGCTTTGAAAACTTCTTGTGTGTGGTCAGTATTTTTATTTAGTTCCATTTCTTGCCTTTTCTCTTAAGATCTTATTGAGGATAGGGGCACTTGGTACTTTTTTTTGCCAAACTTTGCTCAGGCTTTAAATATGTTGATCTAAGAGACTTTTCTAGCATAATCTCTACCCTTGTTGTTTGTGAAAATAATATTGAATGAATAGTGCTAAATGCACTCCTATTAGTACATTATTGTGATCAAATGATTTATATCTTCAAATTTATGCACATTTTCCACATCTCTTGTGAGTTACTGGAAAGATTGGTTGAAATGCAATTTAGGAAAGCCATGGATGTTTAGAGTTGTTTGAGTCTTATGAAAGAATGTTGTTTACCGAATTTCTCGTTCATCTTAGTTTTCTCCTTTGTATGTGAAAGATTCTTGGAATAGTTTGCATGCATGAAGCACTATGTGAAAATCCATATTATATAACTCCCCTCTCAAGATATCACTCTTCCATCATATTTTACCCCTCTATCAGAAAAAAAAAGATGTGAAAAGCACAAAAAGAGTAAGCTTGGGGTAGCCAAAACTCCCTCCCCCACTCTTACCACCATATGCCCTAACTACACCAAGGGAAAAAAGTGAGAGAAAATAAGAAAATAAAATAATATATGCTCCTAAGTAATAGCATCAAAATAAAAAAAAGAAGAGTGTTCCTATGTAACAACACTCCAATCTCTTACCATAACCCCCTTCTACCAATTGCATACCCATTGGGCTAGGAAAGATCAAATATAACCCATCACGCCTTTATATATATCCACATGATTCATGTGAAGTGGATGGCCACATAAGTTTGAATGCATGCAAATGAAAACAACACCTCTAGCTATTGTAGCTAATTCCATAAGATGAAATGATTTACACATAGACTTGTGAACACCACATCACTTGCATGAGTATTAGTGCTCTATATTGAAAGTCTTTGTGATTTGTACCACATTTGCATTAAGTTTTTGTCAAGATGAGAGAAGGGAAGTGGATCATATGCATGAATTAATCCTGGAACTTATTTAGTCGATAATTATCTACATGATTGCATTTATCATTGTCATTTGTGAACTGCAAACTTGAGGACAAATATGTTTTAGTTTCTCGTATCTATTCAGGGTGTTGTGAATTCTACCATAATTTTCAATAAAATAAAAGTAAAGATTAACTGAGTTATATGGTTCACTAAATTGCATGTGTATATGAGTGTGTTCAAGGTTGTATCTAGTGTTGTATATGGTAGTTTTGTCAATGTGAATCAATTTTTCGTGATATCTATTATATTGCATTATTTCCAATGTAATATGATAGGACACATGACTTGAGTACCCTAGAAATGCATGACAATTTATATAGACTAGAGGCTTATGGGATCCTACTTTTTTATACTTGAACAAATTGAGAGATGGTGACCCTTATGGAGACTAGATAAACTTAAGATCCTCTATAACGAGATAGGGGAATTCACAGTTACTATCGAATAGTTTGGTTGGTACACCCCAACTACCAATGGCTTAATAATAAAATATGTGACGAAGTTGTATAACATTACTTTTGTTGTCATTTTACTGCCTTGATTATATAATGCTTGTATTTCTTTATTACATTATTGAGAAGTTCATGTTTAACATAGACATGCCTAATTCACTATATATATTAGATCTTTTTTTTGGGTAAGTCAGAGGGTTTTTATTCATCTCGCCCCTCTCGTGCAAGCAAAAACCTTGGAACCATTACAACTTATTGACTCATTTGCTTAAAGAAATTTGGTAGTACTACTACCATTACAGGACTCTAAGTTGATAATATCAACTAGACTATTAGGGGGTACCTTATAGACAAAGGAACCACCCTTGGTTTTTTGATGAAGTTTCACAAGACCGTCAGCAACCTTGTTCATCTCTCTGGGAATATTCCTGCAATTCCAACCCTATCTCCAACCAGCTTGAATATTTGTTAGCCATATAGCCAACCTTGGGTAATATTCTACTCTTCCCTCCATAGCCTCTTTTGCCCTTTTTGAGTCTGTCTCAAAACTGAGTTGTTTGCATGAAAGATGTTGTCCTATCTCAATAGCCCAATGAACCGCTCTCACTTCTGCCTCAAGCACACTGTTGACATGAATCTTCTTGCCCCAACCACTTATCCAGTTGCCCTTACAATCTCTACACATGACAACAATCGATGTTGGGGTTGTATCATTTCTTAAAGTAGCGTCAGTGTTTATTTTCCACCAATTAAGTTCTGGTGGCTGCCAAAGTCCAGCAGTGGGTTGCAGGATTCTACTCTCCTTTACATTTGGGATGAAGGCTAGGCTCATGAGATTACACTCCTTTCTGATGAGATGGACTATATAGTTGCTTGAATATTTAGTACCCTCGAAAACCTGAATATTCCTGCCTTTCCATATTTGCCAGCATCCCACCATAAATATAGTGCTTAGGTTCTTCTTGGTCTTAATAAACTTCACCATCCACATCCAGATGTCAGTAATGGAAAAGAATTTGCTCCATATTTGGTTCTCTAAGATTTCTTTCCATGTTTCCTGTGCCCTTGGACAGTCCCACAAAGCATGAAGGATGGGTTCCTCTTGGTTTTCACAGATGGGGCAAGTGACAATAGTAGCTAAGCAGCGATTTACTCTCTTCTTGTTCATTAGGATTGCATTATGGCCTACTAGCCAGAAGAAAAATGTCACCTTCATAGAGACCTTCATCTCCCATATCATATTCTAGTTTCCCTGGACCTTAATATCCTTATTTTGTCTCAGGATATGATAAGCACTCTTGATAGTGAATTGACCAGTGTCCGAGTGGTTCCAGGCTAGAACATCATTCTCCTCATATTGTCTGGGGACATCTAGCTTGGTAATTTTCCTTGTGATATGTTGCGGTAGCCAATCGTTTAGGAACTCAGTGTCCCAATCATTATCTAGGTTGACTAGACTTGACACTTTCAGATCTTTCAAATCTTCTGGTATGGGGCGAGAGCTATACTGTTGTAAGCAACCCTCGACCGCACACCATATATCCAACCAGACATTGATATCTCTTCCACTAACAGGTATCCAAGTCAAGTTTTCGGTTATGAACTCCTTGCACTGAATTACTGCTCTTGCAAGTCTGGAGGTGTTCATACTCTTCCTTCCATCATGGCCTATATACTTGAGATTGAGACTTTCACACCAGCTCGATTTTCTCTTCGTGGCAATTTCCCACGTGTGTTTAGCAATGAGCGATGTGTTAAGCTCCTTCATGCTTCCTATACCCAGTCCACCATGTTCTTTACTACTGGTTACTTTGTTCCATGCAACCAGGGAAAGCAGGTGACTCTTATGGTTGCCACCCCAAAGGAATCTTCTGACTGTGCCATCAATGCGGTCACATACTTTGGTAGGAATAAGGGCAATATGCATAACATAGCTAGGGATCACCGTGAGTGTAGATTTCACGAGACAGACCCTGCCGGCTAAGTTTAAACACCTCGCCGACCAAGATGCCATCGATGCTTCTACTCTCCTCAAAGTGCTGCTATATGTATCTTTGTTCACCTTTCCATGAATAAGTGGGACTCCAAGGTACTTCTCCAGATTTCTTGTGACCTTGAAGCCGCTAATGCAACCAATCCTGATTCAAGTACTTGGCCTGACATTCCTCGAGAAGAAGATAGAGGATTTCTTCACAGATATAGCCTGCCCAGATACTCGACTGAAATCTTTAAAACAACTTAGGATTGTCCTCATTTCTTTCACATCAGCCTTGGCAAAAGAACCATGTCATCAACAAAACAAAGGTGGGAGATTCTAGGACCTGCTCTATAGAGTTGGAAAGGGGTCCATTTCTTCTTGGCTACCAACTTCTCGATAGATTGACTAAGTCTTTCTAAGCATAGGACGAACATGTAGGGTGACAGAGGGTGACCCTACCTCAATCCCCTAGTTGCCTTGAAGGACCCAACTTCCTTCCCATTCCATATGATGGAGCTTTCCCTAGTTGAGATAGAGTTCATGATATAGTTGCAGATGGTGACAGGCATTCCAGTTTTCTCAAGGGTATCCCGGATAAATGAACATGTCATCTTGTCATAGGCTTTGGACAGATCGATCTTGATCGCCATCGTCTTCTTACTCGAACACCTTCTTCTCATAATGTGAATTATCTCCTGAGTTACAGTAATATTGTCCAAGATTTTTCTGCCAGGAACAAATGCACTTTGCATTGGGGATATTCAATGTGGGAGGTAGGATTTAATCCTCTCCACAATGATCTTCGATGTGAGCTTTAGACTGAGGTTATTAAGAGAGATTGGGCGGAAGTGTTCACCTTCTTCTCATATATTAGGTCTTTCATACTTTGCTTTGTGTATTTATATTTATACCATAGTGGTATTTTAGTCTCACTCTCACGGTTTTCCACTATTTTCAGGTACTCAACTTCCATACTATAGGATTGCTGATGATGAGTCACCTTGTATCAGGTGTTAGTGAGTGGAAGATGGGGATTCATTCCTTTGGTGCTGTCTAGATTCATCTGCAGTTTAGGGTAAGGTGTTTACATCTGATGATGTGTGTGTGTGTATATATATATATATATATATGGTTTTATGCCTTGTATATTATCTATATGTGGTAATTATGAACATGAAGACTTTTTCATAACACAAATATGTACTAATCCATAGTTAGTGATGATATATGTAAGTGTACACTTTTATTAGTGTTTAAATATATGAATCTTATTTGAAGTCTTAGTTTGAGCATTTAAATTCCTTCTCTGTTGATTGATATTAGTTAGGATCAAATTATATTTTTGGTTTTGGGTTTTCTCATGGCCTAGCCATACTTGTGGCATGCTTATGCATTGATGATGAATGCATATTAATCTTAGTTTAGTCACACATTTAGATTATATTGGCATCCATGTTATATTTCTTTATCACTTGTTCTAGCTACTAGGCTTTACTATTTATCATGTTTGATTCTATTTTTTATGGGGGTCACTCTTTTTTTTATCATAGTATATTCACAAAATCAAACAAATGGCTCCAAACATGTTCCAAATACACTAAAAAATTGGATCGTCACTCCCCAACTCCAGGCATTTGGAGTGGTGATCCCACATTCACAAGCAACCCGCTAAAAAGCACAATAGTAAATCAAATGGTTTGATATTTCACGTCTAAACTCAAAATTAAGAAATTTAAATTCCATTAGATGCTCAAATAAATTACCTACAAGGAGAATATAATCACTGATACAAATATTTGAAAAATTCCATCTCTTGAGTTGATCATTTGGGAATTTAGATAGAAAATTATATTGTAGGTTATATGACCTTGTCATTTATGTAGACAATCAACTCACCAATGCTAGGAGTAAAAAAAGGCTAGTTGATCATTTGATTATGTGAATTGGTCATTTGGAATTTTGATCATAAAAATTCTTCAACTGAATCAATTGACTCATCCATCCAGTCGATCAAATTACTAACATCATAAAAATTCCAATAAAACCTCCCATCATCCAGTGGTTGATTGGTTGGCTAGTTTACCACCTCACTAGATAAAGAATCATAGAGTAGCCTAACATTTCCCAATCAATTTGATTGTCTCATAAGTTGATCTACTATAAAATTATGAAGATAGGTTCATAAATGAATCAATTAGTTCATCCAGTGAGACAACCACTTTCCATCAACATTGTGTCAGACAAAAATTTGGTCAATGGATGACTTGTTGGGATGATTGGTTGCATGTACACAACAAATAAATATCAAGAATCCAGCAAATTGATTGGTTTATTAATTGATCAAGTGGGTTTCTCATAGCATAAAAAGAAGCTTTTCCAGGGCTAGTTAAGTATATAGTTGGTTATCCTGGTGCTAAAGTATATAAATTATATCACCCTAATTGTGGGGTAGGGGATTTTAATTACATATAATTTTCATTTAACAACCATCTTACAATGAAGGAATGAGAATGACTTGACATAGACCTTTGTGGTTGCGGCTTGGATTTCTCTCTTGAGTGGAGCAAATACTAATGGTTAGAGACCACTACTCTTACCATCTATACAACACTGAAAATGAATCCTCTTTCTTCTATGTCTCTTGTGTTCTTTTTTCCACCATGAGAAAGTAGTTCCTCTTGTTGGGATGTAGGTATTGGCCACATTAATCCTACTTTATTAACTAGTTTCACATACTATTGCCTATATGGATATTTATTATTTAGAATAAATTATTTGTTGCATGTTTGATGGATTGATCACCCATTTTACATGTATTTTACAATTCTAGGTATAGAGATCTTCAAAAGCTAAGATAAGAACATCGATTAGTTCTATTTGACCTCTAGATGAGAACTTCGTATGGGTGGTCTCTATGGTGAATGATACATGAACCATAGGTAATGTGACAATGAGCCCACAAAGATATCCATACTTTCCTTGAGCTGTGAGGATTGGAAATTAAAAGATCCCAGTCTATCATTCATATGAGTGTTTATATGAAACAAGTGAGTCAATGTGGGTAGCAACGGTCAACACAATTCATTTGAGTTCTTCCAATTAATTAATCAAATATATTTTTATTGGTTTTTATTTCAACTACAATTAGTGTAATAAACTAATTAACCCTTTGATTTAGATATTAATCTTACTTGAACTGGATAAAATTGCAAGTTTTTTAAAAGGTCATCTCTTGGGATTCAGCCTTAATTGTACTATGATAAGACCTATCCACTTGTGGGTGGTAGTCATATGAATTGGTTTAGGTAAATTTAGGGATTTGGTCCATAGTGAATTTTCTAGTGTGATAATAACCACATCAAATTTTAGCTTCACTAAAATAGAAAATCCAGTTTATTTGAAATTTGTTTAGGTTTTTTCTTCTATCAATCATAATACCACATATCTTCTTGAGTCAAATATCTATTTCATCTATTTGACTTGTGATTAATTCTCTTATCTTAGGTACCATTATTTGGTGTGTGTGATTCTCCTTAAGAACTAACTTCACATCAAGTTTTGATGTAGACATTGTCATGACTTTCTACATGAGGATCAGATAAAATCGTTAGAGAATTTACAATACTAAGACCCAACAGAGGGTGTACCTGGATTTGCCACTTAGTGGAGCAAACTTTTGCATGAAGTCAAGATAGTAGTATGTGCAAAGATTTGGGCAACCAGGTTGCTATCCAAGAAGTAGAAAGGCAAAAACATATTAGGGATTTTTTGCTCCCCTAAAGCCACAAAGGTCCAAAACCAATTGGTATCATGGGCCATGACAATAGTACATATTTAAATTAAGACACAATGGGTGTAGATGATCCAAAATAAAATATTTGTAGGTCAAGAGGGAGAGGATTTCCAAGACCATCTCTAGATGTTATCTGACTTTAGCCGCGTGAGAAAGTAATTGGGAGTGTCATTTGACACTATCAAGCTGCTTCTTTTCAAGTACTCACTCAATGACATGGTCAAAAGATGGTACAATTCCTTAGGAGGGGAGAACATCGCCACTTGGGTGCTTCTACAAACAAATTCTTGGAGAAATTTTATCCACCTTCTCTCACATACCATATTACAAGACAGAACATAGGGTTTTTAATGGTCCCATGATAGACATAGGAAGAATCTTGGGAAAGATATAGAGAAATACACAGTTAATACCTCCACCATGGCATCTCATAGGTGTATCTCATCAAGATCTTCTATAGATAGATATATGACAATACAAATAAATTTTTTTATTCCTCAGCTAGATGAAATTTTATGAGGCACAAATACAGTAGTGCATAAAAAATCATGAGTTATGGGGCTACAACAACGACAATTGTGGTAATCTGGACATGGAAACATTATCTAGGTAGCTAAGGTAGAATATGGTTCAAAACTAAAAACCATTGTTGAATCATTAAATCTACTCACACTGAAGATAGGAAATCTAGAAGCTTCCTTTAATGTCTATGAAAGGAGTCAAATCCCTTAGTAGGTAAAAACAACTACTCATTTTGTGAGATTTGTAAGACTATAGAACATATCACATTGCAATGCAATATCCTTTATGTCATAGTCATAGATCCCCCTCCACCTAAGCGTGACAAAAACCTAATGGAACATCGAAATTCCGTCCAAAACATAATTGTCTAGGGGTCACAACCCCAACTAAAACAAGAATCTCACAATGCTCCAATATGGAAATCCATAGGTGCAAAAAAATCTAGATAGGTCAGGTAGGGACATGATATAAACCAAATTCAGGGTCCTTTAGATTTTCCCTAGATCAATCAATGGAATATATTAAATTTGGATGGCTACAACTAAGGCCAATTCCATAATAACTGAACCCAAACAAGAATTACAATTAAGGATACCAATTTCAAAATCTCAATCAACACTTGAAGGGATAGTAAAATAATCAGTTAGACAAATCTTCTTCTCCAGAGCAAGATATGTTGGAGGTTGTTGAAAGGATGCTTCAAGATAAAATTCCTTACAATAAATCCATGGAGACACAAATGACACAACTCACAACTTTTTTCCCCCATCAGTCACTTTTGTAGGTCAACCTAAAGCACACGAGCAACTCGTATATGCGACTACTTGTTTGGGTATCCTATTTCCATATAGAATGTCCCCTAGAATAATGACATTTAGCCATGATGATAAGGAATATGTAGACATCACTCATAATAGAGGATCACCCTGATCTGGAAAATCTACACCCATATGACCATAACCATGCATTCCCCTCCTTAGTCGAGTGTATTGTTTTAAATCAACAAATTCATACCCGACTGAAAGCTAGGCTCAACAAATTTAATGAAGCTATGAAGAAGATACATGCCAATGTCTTATTCGTGGATTCCATGTCTGGGATCACTAGTGGTCTAAATTATTCAAGGCCTTTTGTAAGTGAAATATACAATAGAATGATTTGACATAGTGAATCTAGAAAGGATGACATCAAATATTATTAAGAACAAGGTGCCTCACAAGTGCAAAGATCCAGGGTCTTTGGGATTTAATGCTTCATGGATGGTTTTTCCTACCAAAAAGGTGTCAAATATAGTTGCTAGCATTTCCATTATGCCTCTTAATTTACTCATGAGATTTGGACTCACCAACATGTTACTTACAAGAATTGTTATTCAACTAGTTGATGCTTCTATGACCAGGCTAGTTAGTATTATGGAGGATGTTCATGTGAAAGTAGGGGAGTTATGAGTTCCTTATGTCTATGTGGTGATGGACATCAAGGAGGATCATTGTTACCCTCTAATTTTTGGTAGGCCATTTCTCACCACTTATATAGTTCTAACGTATGTGGAGGTTAGGATGCTGAAATTACGAGTGGGAAGGTAATATCTGGATTTCAAGGTGTTAAATGGAAAAATGAAACCCACCCAATAAGAAGAATTGTACTTCCTTAACTATGTAGAAAAAAATTATCTAGATGTAGCAATAGCTTAATGAAAATCATAGTGCTGAGATGCTTGAAGCATCCGCAGTGGAATCCCTTGTTACCACTACTCTTGCAACCCCCTAGCTCTTAGGTCATTGAGTTGACTAATGTCCACTCAGGTGTCAATACTAAAACACATCGATATGTCTATCCCTCCTCTAATTTGTAACAAGATCATGTCCACAAGGAATGTTAGACATCCCACTATGTCCAATGTTTTATGTCGATCAAGGGGGTTGTTTAGGAATTCAACTTTCAAAGTCCATCATGATATGCTTCCAAATGTGGCACTAGAAGCAATCAAAGATACACCATAGTGACTGAGCATTAGCATATGCATTTCACATTCACACATTAAAAACACTACTCCACCCATGATGCATGCCACAAGCCCTATGAATATTCACCACCTTGTATCAATCAATGTACATCGGCGTAGAAAAACTCCAATTTCTTACCTCGAAAGTTTGACATTTTCCATACCATATGGAGAAAAATGCAAAATAAAAGACCCCAAGTGAGGTCAATACAATGGTTGTCCATGAAGCCACTAGGATATTTCCCTCATCCAACTAGAACTTTAATTGGAGTACATGTGTGGTGCTAAATTTTGCGAGTCGAGCTAATGATGTTAAATAAGTAATTTTGGCTAGGTTCATATTAATGATCTTATGATTGACATCCATTTTATTGTAGGTGGAAAAATTTCACAAGGTTGACTATAGAGTTCCTTGACAGAGCCCATTCAATCAATTGGTGACCCATCCGAACAGCTACATGAGAGACAAGGTTGATAGTAAAACTCTAGTCAGTGAGTTGATCAACTGACACTCTAGTCAGTTGACTCACATGTAGATACAAGAACTCTTCACTGTGATATTAGACCAAGTCATTCAATGAGGCAATTGATTGATTTTTTTGAGTAAAAATAATACAATATTTCCAACTCATTCGGACAACCAACCGGTTGGCCCCCCGCCAGTCAACCGACTCACTTGTATAGCAAAGTTTTCCAACTCTAGATAGATACCATGGCAGGTGGCAACATTGAAAACATTCTTATTCTCCTCCATTTTGAGTTTAGTGTTTGCTCAAGGATGAGCAAGCTTATAAGATCTAGTGGAGGGTGGGTGGTACACTATCACACTTCCACCCATCTATTTATATTATTCATTTATGCTTTGAATTGAACTTCTCCTTGTAATATCATAACTCATGTGTTGTATTTTTACCACAATCCTTGCATTTAACATTTTTTTAATATTAATGTGTTGTTTAGGTTTGGTCTGCCACTACATAGCTGACTTAGATTCACATGTTTACTTTTCATTCATATATTAACATTCTCATTTTTCAAACCCCTTGAATAATGTGTCATTGTGACCTTCACAAAAAATAATTGCTAATGCTTAGTGTTCTTCCTATGTAGCTCATGAATTTAATTAACATGCTCCCTGGAGATAATGGCAAGTCATATGGAACCAAGAGGGATCAAATGTGACATTCCTTGTATCGACTACTATAGCATATTTATGAACTTGTAAGTATCCCTAGTCATACTTATTTGGGTCAATTCAAATAGGCGAAAAGTCCAATTGTACAAAAAATGAGATGGATGAGATGCATACAAGCCCTCTTATACACTTATTCCTCCATATTCTTACCCTCCATCCATTAAAAGAAATAAAAAGTAAAAAATATGTGATAGAACTTAAGTTCACAATGGACCACCATCCCTCTTTCTATCTACTTCTTCCATACTCCTCCATCTATAATAGAGGTGTGCCATCAAAAAAATTTAAAATTACAATGCATCCTAAAGAAAAAAAGGGAAAACCCCGTAAATGACATTAAATGCAATATCAAATAAAATAGAGGCAAGATGTACATTCTTATATCCACACTCCCATTCAGTCTATTTTCCACCTAGGAGTGAGATAAATGCTCCATTATACCTTACACTTACGCTAGTGTTAGATTTTGTACATTCTCATGGATTTTGTGGATTCTTTATTTTAAATGGAATTCTTATTCATGTGTGGTTTTGGTAATTGTGGTAAGAAGGAAATGTTGTGAAGCGAACTTGGGATAACTAATAGAGAAAATCACATTCTATTATATTATGAGGTAAGGGTTTCTTTTCCATGTTTGGTGGTAGGGAATAAAGTGCATTGAGATGATGATGTATATACATGGGTTGTTAGTATTATTTGGTGACTCTTTCTAGTTTCATTTACTTGAGAACAAGCAATGTTTAAGTTTGGGGTTTGTTTTATGAATGCATATTCATATTAGTGTAGTCACACATTTATATTAGTTTTTCATCCGACTTATGCTTTAGATCCCTTGCTATATATTAAATTAGGTTATATTACTCTATCATGTCTTATGTGTTTTTTATGAGATTCACTTGTTTTTATTGTATGAAATGCACATGATCAAGAAAATGTATCCAAAATTGTACCCAATCACACTCAAATAATTTTGGATAATCACTCAACTCCAAGTGTTTGTAGTGGTGATCCCACACTTACAAGTGTCTAGTTGAAAAACATGGTTGGTCAATGAAACATCTCCAGATTTCACGTTTAAACTCATAATTGAGCGATGTAAATGTCTTTGGATGCATAGTTCACTTGCCTGTAGGATGAATATATTAATTTATAATGTTAGTCGATTGAGTCATACCTTGAGTTGAGTGTTTGGGAATTTTTATAGAAAAATAAAATTACAAGTGAGACGATTGTCTCATATCTTTTAAGGATCAACTCACCCATGTCTAGAATTAACAACAAAGGCCAATCTCAATTGTTAGATTGTGCAAACTAATCATTTGGGATTTAGAGCATATTAAAATATAGATAAACCAATTAACTCATCTGTCCAATCAATCGTCTTACCAACATCAAGGAAATTCTAGTAAAGCTTTCCATCAACAAAATGAAACGATGGGTTGGCTTGCTGACCATCTATCTAATGACATGAGAATCATAGAGAATCCAAAAATTGCCTAGTTGAATGACTCACCTCATGAGTTGAATGACTAGAAAATTCTCTAGATGACAAGTTCAAAAACAAAGTGATCGACTTGTTCAGTGAGTCAACTAACTCATCATGAACAACAAGCAAGGAAAATATCCAGTCAGATCAGTTTAGGAGCTAATCAGTTGGGTGGACAAAGCTGACAAAGATCAAACATCTTGTGAATACACACTCAACCCCATAGCCCCAAACTATAAATGTAGCCCCACAAAGATTATGTAGGACCCTTTCAAAAATGAGTCCATCATCTCCTTGCCCTCAACTAGCCTCTTGTATACCCATGAACTCCAAGTTATCTTTCAACCTTCAAATGTTCAACATTGGGCCTCTGAATACTAGGACCATTCAAAATGAACCAGAATCAATCAAAGAACCCTTGATAAGCTTTTCTCACCTTCAATTATTCCCAATTGAATTTACTCCACCTTTTCTCCTTTTTATGTCATATTTAGTTATCCTACACCCACATGGATTTTCTAAGATTTGAGTAGTGTCTTTGTGGGTTTTCCTTTCATTTCGTTTGATTGGATGCCTTGAACTCTACCAGATTATTAGTTTTCCTTGTGCTTTCCTCCTATATAATCTTGAATTTCAACACTTGTTCCAATCATCATGGAACTCCACCAAGAAGCTTTCATCCGCTTGGAAGCTCATGCTTGGGGTTCACAAGTTTTGCAGATGGTGAAAAAAATCAATTGACACCTCTATTTTTGTCAATAGCATGGTTTGATGGGTGTTTGAAGTGGGATTCCTTGCTCAAAATGAGCTTCTTCTTCTATTCATTGATGAACAAATTCAAACGAGCAAGGTGTGTTATGCCCTCAGTCATTTGTTTTGGCGTGTCATGTTTTGTGGTGGGCAATACGTGTTTTTTAGGAAAATAAGCATCATGATAGGAAGCGGAAACAAAAAATTTATCTATCATATTCCCTTCAACAAACAATTGCATCAACAACTATGTAATGAGAAGGATGGTTTTGAGGCAATACCTTGTCTTAGTGCAAGTCCAACGACAACTCCCTCGATGCAGTGTGTGACTTTCTTTAAGTCATACCCATATATCATTTACAATAGCTCCTGGTTGATCACTAGAGACATCATCTTGACCTTTTCCTCCTAGTGGAAGGAAACAACCTCCCCGCCTCTATAGAGTCCACCCAGACCACCAGGAACTCATGTTGTACTAGAAGAATAGACAAGGACTTGTCCCTTCCTATTTGTGTACGAGTACCAACTTACTCTCCCATAATTGTTCTCCCTTGCTATCCCTCCCTTTATTGGGATGGACTTGTTTGATTTCTCTCGATTACCACAACCAGATAAGACAACAATTATTAGAGTTAATTGATATGTCTCAAAAGCCCCCAATACCCCTCTATTTATAGGAAGGTTAGGGTCAGTGTTCTCAGTCTGAGTGGGATTAAGGGATTGAAATTTCATGAATGTTCACATCCTACAAGCGGAAAAATGATGGGTTCATAGGTGAACCTAATGGTTGGCATGTGAGCCGATCGATTCAAACCTTAAACTTGTCGTTTCATCATATTTCCCAATGGCAATTGTATTGGCAACTAATATTCAATTTCATGCACAACATGTTGTTAGTGCTAATCCTTGAATCAATGAAATTGATCCACCAAACAGTCAGTTCATGGACCCGAGTTGATCAGTTTACTTCTGGAACCAGTCAATTCACAGACCAAATTGCTAGTATTGGTTCAGTTGACCTGAAATACTAAAACATTCTGTTCAACACTTGAACTGGCAGGTTCATAGTTCAATCAATCAACATTCAACCAATGTTGTTTAAATTGAATACCTAATTCTTTAGTAACCAAGTTTAAACTATATTCATGAATGAACTCCTATTCCAAGTGTATCCTATTTGTGTGACCATATAGGCTCCAAGTTACATTAGCAGTGAATGTCCATAATTGGTTTATGACATCACAATCAATGTGCAGTATCTAGCAACACACCATTGCTATCCAAGTAATTAGGAAAGTTGGAGAACAACTTCAACCTAAAATTTGTGAACAGTGATTCTATAATTCCTTTGTCACTTATATATGTATTGAACTCAAGGCATGGAATCATCATCCTCTCAATGATCAATCCATGTTCCTTGAACTAGACCAGACTGTCTGAGATATATGTGATCTCAATCATATATTGATTCAGATTCGCATGCACATGCTTTTCTCAACCTCTCTTATCAAGTGGCATGTATATTAAACTCCATTTGAAGGGACAAATCCCATCTACATCACTCACAGTCATTACCATTTATCACAATGCACCCAAGCACCATCTTTGTAAGGAATGGGACTCGGTAGGGGACCACTCCTTCCTTAATTCAAGAAAATAAATTTGCATAAACCCCATAAACACAAATATAACCAAATAAAAGGGGTGTGTTATATTTCCTTAAATACATTAGTACATAAACATAGTTAGCGGCAGTGGAAAAATAAAAATCTAACTATTTTAGAATTTCTTTGCTTGGCTTAACATTTGGGTCATGTAAGGCAAAAGTCTAAATAATGAATCTAATTATCAAGATCATATTGTGGTAAGAAACCTTCCTATCTCAAAACTCATCCTTAAACTTGGTCCTGAGCAAAGTCCTCTCATCCCTAAACGTCTGGATGATCTTATTCTAGGTGGGTTGAAAAATAACACCCAAGAAAAGGGAAATAAAAAGGAAGTATGTCAGAGAATGTTGAGTATGCACACAGTGAAATAAATGGGGAATTTATTAAAGTGGGACAATATTTGAAATAAAGGGTTGTCACTAATGAGATATCTAAAAGAGAAGAGTTAGTAAAAAATATTTAATCATATACAAAATATGAGGCAATCATTAATATGGATATGATTAATAAAATATTTTCTTGCCATACTCACATCAACATAATCACAAAGATAAATAGTTGCATGGTGATAAATAGACACTGACTAGCATATACTAAAAAGTAGGGTAGGAACCCATAAGTATCCTTTACCAAAGGGTAGGAGGTCTAAAACCTCAATGCTAAATAAATATAGTATTCATCAAGGGAATAGAACACACTACATGGAAGGGGAATAAAATCCAATGCCTAATATCATATGTGGCAGGGGAATAGAACCAATGCTTGGCAGGGGAATAAAACCCAATGCCTAATATAATATGTGGTAGGGGAATAGAACCCAATGCCTAGCAGGGGAATAGAACCCAATGCCTAGCAGGGGAATAAAACTCGATGCCTATAAGGTGTCACTACTTCCAATTATGACTAGTTGTCTACACATGGAAATAGGGCAGGAAATAATGAAATATAGTTACTGTAATGCAAAGGATAAGAGTATCAAGTTTACATCAAATAGGGTCAAAGGTCACAAATCCTTGGTAAGAATAGGTCATAGGACCATCAATTTGGTATCAAAATTTACAATCAGGAAAATATTAATAGTGAAGAGTACTTTCGCAAGATGATAGGATTGTCCACAATTTCGTCAATGCCTCATATGGGAAAAAATATATTTAGTCATGTTATTGTGCCCAATTTAAACAGAGTAGGTGTACATACCTAGATTTTGAGTATCAAGTCCGAGACTGAATCCTACCCCTCCAAGCCTAAAGTCCACTCACACCTACATATAGGGTTTGGTCCATTAGTTAGGGTTCAAGTTTCAATTGTACAGGTATAGTGAAAACCCTAGAAAATCAATTTGATTGACAAAACCCTATATCGACTCTTAACATTGACTCGGTTTTAGGTTCAGGGTTTCTTATTAGCATCTTGACTCAAAGTCTAAACTTTGCTAATTATAATGTTTCCCTTATTTTTTAATATGAGTTTAAGAGGGATCAAAACCCTAAAAATCCACTCTTTAAAACTTTAGAATCAGGTGATGAAAACCTGCCAAAGGATAGAGAAAAATCCCAAGATTTTAGAGTATATTTCTTATAACTTTTGGAGCTTCCAATAAAAAGTTATGAATTTTACAAATCTCTACCAGTTATTGGTTTAATTAGGAAAAATAATATGCAAATGACTATGGTGGCCAAGTATTAATGTTCCAAAACTTAGGTCACAATTTTTCACATACACATATCATATTAATCAAGTATCATGTAATGTAAATCTGGTGGAAGATGGAAAAGACATTTAGGGCATGATCAAACAAATAATGACCTAAGGGAAAAATTGAAAACTCAAACACAAAGGGGTCTTCTCCTTCTGTGGCCGCACGCCATGATCTCAAATTTCTTACTGTGTAGGTCTTGCCAATTTTGGGAAAAACTTGTCCAGGACACAATTTTCAAGATTGATAAGAAAAACATGAAGAAGGGAGATCGAGTATGATTACTCCAAAAGGAATTTCACCGAGGTGAGGGGACGAGTTGCTTGCGGCTACGGGAGTCTCAAACCTGAGACTACATTGGTGGTGGGAAAGGACACAACTATAGACAAAATTGGTGTAAAAACAACTCCACAAGATGTGGCAGAGACTAAAGTAGGGTTAGATATTTATAACACTAGGTGTTGGGGTGTATACATGTAGTAGTTTCTAGTTAAGCTTGGGAGAATATTTGGTAAAATTATGAATAAGGGGAAATATGGTTATGTAAATGGTTAGTTAGATCTAGAATTTGATTTAGAATCCAATACAATTTATTTTGTGAAGTTTTGTGGAGATTTGAGCGAGAAGAACCTAATTAATCCATCCCCATGCTTGTGGCACTGTTCACAGATGGACTGTCTCCTACCTAAGGTAGGAGACAAGTCATGGACCGTGTGACGCAGATCCAACAACCACAATCACTATGCGTGGCCACAAGGACCTGTTTTAAAATTAAATGTCCAAAACTCTACTCCTAGAAACATATTATTACATATTTTCTTTTCTTGATCAATTGAATGAGAAAACAATGTCTAATTAAGCCCAAATATAATAGTTTAACAAATTAAGGGGCAAAAAATCCAATTTTGCTATTATTTTTAGTGTTTGACAATTCTTAATTCATCAAAACTTGACTTGATGTCTAAGTAATTTTTTTGGCAAATTTATTTATTCCTTTATCATTATATACTCAAATTATGCATGAGACTGTCTGCTACCCATACCCATCCATGAGAAAAATCTAGAAGAATAATTTTGGATCTAAATTCCTCAATTTGACAAGTTTTTACAACTAACCCCAAATTAACATATTACTCCTATTTCTCCCATTAAAGCCCCAAATAATATTTTTTTGCTAAAATTCTTACAATTGAATATTATTAACATGCTAGTACAATCAAAATTAGTAAGAGGGGTTCAAAATAAAAGAAGATTTAATTTCCTCAAGTTTGGGTTCGTTAAAATATTTATGGTAACCCTTATTCAAGGTCATGTTGGATGATGTCAAAGTACATCGAATGACATGTGATGATTATAGTGACTTTAGGTATAAGAACTACAATCACCACCATCACTATGAGATATGATTCTGATTACCAATAATGGTTTCCATGTAACACTCTCAAGGTGGCTCTATTTGCTAGACTATTCTCTAACAAGTATCTTTGTGTTTGGTTTGATATCACATATCATGACTAATGAGATTCTATCATCAACCAACACATACTCTTGTCTTATGTGTCATTGTTGTCTATCAACCTTCCACAATAACATCAGACTAGGGACATAACAAGAATGCACATATTCCTGACATCCGTATGATCTCATTGTTCAGGTCATCAATCCGAAGACATACGCCATTGAGTAATGTCATTCTTTAGACATGGATTATGTTTCATCATTATCTCATAATTGATTGAAACAAAATAAATAGGACGATTGCCTTTATTATTAATCAAATCATTTATAAGATATTTCATCACAATCATCATATGATTGGCTCTTTAGGCACACCTACCAACAGAATCCCACTTGCACTTAGAGACAATCACCCATGAATCTTATTCTTAGTGATTGTGAACATGTATGTCTTTTTTTTGTTGTGCAAGTGTAGATCCAACGGGTTAGCAACATTTGCACTTGGTGTATTGCATGTTTCACATCTCCTCATTATACAATCCCTCGTGTGAGATGGAATTGTCATAGTATTCTATCAGATATTCCTTGCCTATCCAGTAGCTCCATTGTTGTCATAGTATTTCTAATGTGTCATCAATGGTTGGAACATCCTATAAGTTCAATTATATGAACTTCTAGATCCATACAGTATCCTATGTTGTGTTCATAACACAAGGATACTTGGCTTCTATTTTATAATTTAAATATTGGACTAGAACTTTTCCAACTTATAGCTCTTGTTTAAACACATATTTTAGAGTGCAATCATTAATTTTCTTTTTCATTTTGGAATCTTGCATCGGTGTGACCCTTTACACCCAACTCTTCCTTACCACCATAATCTATCAACTGATTCTTAGAGTTTCTCAAGTACCAATGGGTGTTCTTTATGGCATTCCATTGACCTTCATTGGAGTCTGACTAATATCAACTTGTCATGTTCAATACATACAACATAATGGGATGGGTACATTACATAACATACATGATAGATCAAATTTCTAGTGCCTATGGAATCTTACTCATGCTTACCATTCTTTACAAGAATTGGAATATAGGGTTTTTGAGAGATTGATCCCATGTACCATGTACATATTCTCTCTCATTCAATCATTCATGTTGAACACTTTCAACATCTTGCCAATATATGTGCTCAGATTTAGGTCATGAAACTTTCTAGAACTATATGTATAGATCTCAATTCCTATCACATAGGATGTTTCACCTAAATCCTTCTTAAATAAGATGCTTTCCATGCTAGGTTTCAATACTTATAGTATTGGGATGTTATTCCGCATCAATATGTTGAATTTAAATATGTTCCCACTAAATCTTTTTGTAATCACATATTTCATCTTTATTTTGACCAAGTCAAACTCTTTGACTATATTATCAAAACAAATATTCCATCACTAATATGCTTATTTCAATTACATTGATTGACTGTTGTATATTACATACTTTATTTACATTATTAGAGTAATAAAACCTCCAGGCAAGGTCACATACAGATCTTCTAAAATTTTCTGTTTAAGGAATGCAATTTTAATCTCCATATGTCAAATCTCATAGTCTCGATAAACTGCAATAGCAAGCATGATCCAAATAGATATAACCATGACAAATGGTAAAGGGATTGCATCATGTTCAACACTTTGAACTTGTTTCAAAACTTTTGCAACCAATATGCTCTTTTAGGTTATCCATGTCGGTCTTACTCTTGAAAACTCGACTCCACCTTAGGGATTTTAACCCTTTATGTGGTACCACCAAGGCTATACCTTATTGGTGTATAAGAATTCTATTTTGGGTATAATGTCCTCAAGCCATTTCTCATATTTTGGTTCCTTAATAGCTTCTATATAGGCTGTTGGCTCATCATCTTATGTCTAACTCACCACATTTCTGAGTTATAGGATATCATAATCTTTTAAGCTCATGGTGTGTTTTACTAGAACTACGATTCTTTTATTACATAAGGAACTTGAGATTCCACAACAATTTGTGATTATCCTTGTTCACATTATACCTCCTTAGGTTCAATGTTTTCTTATTTATCTTGAACTTTTTGAGTTCTACTTTACTCCCATTGATTCTTTTGGAATTTAATTCCTCTCAAGGAATTTAGTTATCCAGGTAACCAACAATGTTGTTGGATTAAGATAAGTAGTGTTTGCAAACTAACATTTAAGGATAAAACTTTCAAGAAACTATTTTCTTGTATAAGTTTTAGTTTTAATCTTATTAGAAGACATATTGATACACCTTCCATACCATATCTCATATGATGTCTTTTGAACTCATTTTAGATGGTACATCGTTTTAGTCTTAAGCATGTGCCTAGAAAGAAATTAGACAATTAGGTTTGATTCATTGATAATCACACCATGATTCATCAGGGTGTGACTCCTTAATTCCGATACATCATTATGTTTTAGGGTACATTTTGATACACTATCATGGTCTCTCAAGAAGGTCCTCAAACTCTTGGTAAAATATTTCAACATTGATCATATCAAAGTATCTTAATACTCTTACCGATGTGATTATGTACTTATTTCATGATCTTCTTGAACATTTCAAGATATTCATGTTTGTATTTCACTAAATACAAATCACCATATCTACTGAGATCATCAGTAAATATAATGAGGTGCAAATAACTAAATGTAGAATTTATTCTAAAGGTATATATATATATATATATATATATATATATATATATATATATATATATATATATATATAATATGTACAAGTCCTAATGGGATGCTTGTTCTCCCACTACATCTAGTGAGAGGTGTTTTTGACATGTTGCACATAAAAAAGACTTGCATGTATCTTATTGGTTCAATAATCAAAAGTGTGGCATCCCCGGATTTTCCAAAACTTAATCTAATGTGTAATGTCCAAATTGAAACCCTCACCTCAGCAAGAATCCCAATTTAAACACCACACACTAGGCTAAGAAGAAGAAAATCAGAGGGAGTCATAAGGAAATCAATCAGTAGCACATGCAAATGAACAATAATAAAACCATACACACATGTTCACCATTCAACATATAATTACAACATGAATTGTTACAACATTTGATATTACATATTGAACAACAACTATACATATACATGTACTACCACTAAACTACAAGATCTTAAGACAACAGGTCCACCTGTACATCAGCTCGCCACACAACTCTCACTATCCTGGATCTTCAAGAGCATAACCACAACCTAAACAAAAGATTACATGCGGTACACGTCATCACAATATTTCAAGAATATTGTACTGAGTACGCCTACATGTCTTTTATATACCTCTCATCATATCTTGGCAATAAGATAAAACTAATATACTTGGCAGTAACAGAAGAATATAAGAAAAGCATATACTTGCACAAGGATATTAATTAACAAAAGAGAACACATATTTTAAGCTTATTTTCCATTATATCTCAAGGCCTTTATGATCACTACCAAAGAGTTGGATCATATGTACAAAGTGAACACTACCAAAGAGTTGGGTCCAAGCACACTACCAAAGAGTTGGTGCTTCCATATGTACAATGTGACCACTACCAAAGAGTTCGGTCACTTCCAAGCACACGGCCAAAGAGTTGGTGCTTTCATATAATGGAACATATATACCATGTTTGATGTGTTCATAGCAGTAAGTATGGAAAATCATGCAACATATCATATAAGAACAATCATTTCATCCAATATCATATGCCAAGTATTTTACTACACATATAACACAAGCATATTGTATAATAAGCCAAGTAAGAGGTAATGGCGTACCTTAGATCAAGATATCTTAATCACATATTCCTGATGTCAACTCTAATCTTGGTCAAACCCTGGTTAAGATAAGATCACGTACCATCATCATATTCTCATCATCATACATCTCATCTTAACCCTAGTCGTGTTCATTATGGTTTATCTTATCTCATTAGGATATGCGCGTCATTACTTGTATTCCTTTCTTATAATTATCATACTGATGTCATTTTCCAGATTATGGTTCATTATCTGAACATTAGGTTCCATATCATTTTTATGCACATATTAACCTTAGGTTACATCATTAACCTAATTAGGGTTTTAATCCATGTATTAAGGATCAACTTCATATAACATAGATTTCGTGCATCATCATGATCTCATAATTATAACTGAGGTTCCATATGCTGATATGAGCTTACACTATAAATCTTATCAATTATTGAACATGTATGCATTAATTGCATTACATTTAGTGTTAATAGCCCTAATTAGCCGTATTAATAAAATTACATAATTTCGTGTCATAACATAACCATATCTGATATCATATGCATTGTAGACATGATTATGGACTTATTGGAATATTATCATAATTTTAGGCCATTATTTGATATTTATTACTCATGAAACAAGCATAGTACACTTTACATGATATCATTGATATTTAAGCATTAAAAGGATGATATTATGCTTCTATATTGTTCTACTCATTTTTCTGAGACTGGTGCTTGTTGAGTAGCAAGTCCTTAGATGTCGTTCTTTCCTTGTAGTGCAGTGGTATGGGACGTTGCACTATTTGGAAATGACATGCATCAAGGGAAGAGAAACCCTAGCCATATGGCGCTCATTGTCTAGAGTAGCTACGCTAGTCTACACCATGTTCTCACCATTTTCATTAGTTTTCATGACACTGGACTCTCTACTATGTGTGGGACACTCATTTTCTGGATTTGGTTTTTGATTCCAATCAGATCGAACCTTGGTAGTTTTCTCTGAAGCTTGTTGTATCGGAGAAAAACTATATAATATTTTATTATATATATGTATTACAAAAATGTGTCCCCACACATGTATGAGTAGGAGGTGGTCATGCAACCTAAGTGAAAGTAAACGACATCAGTCTAGAAGAGAGAGTAGTTCTAGATTAGATGTCTAGAGCCTTTGTGATATATATGATAGATGGAATAGATGATATAAGTTTTGATGATATGATGTAAGTATTATATAGATGAGATAAGATAGTTTATGATGATCTATGCTTGTCTTTGAGGATGTAAGTTCAATTTTGAGGATTTGAGATAAGTTTTGATGATGCAAGTATGCTTTCATTTATGAGATAAGATATGTTAAGTTAAGACAAGATGTGGATCAACATGAGCCTCAAGCTCTTTCACAAACGAGGACCTCTAGTGTTGGGACCAGTTTTAGGGTTAACTCCAAAGAGAGTGAGACCCTAGAGGGAGAAGGTTAGAGAGCCTAAACTCCAAGATATAAGAATTATGAGAATATGTGTTATGATATGTCCTAAACTAGACTACTCCTGAGTGATTGAGTTGAATCACTTTATGTATGATTCCTATAGTCTTGTTGAACCCTAGATGTCCTTGGGAAAACCAAACCCTAGAGACAAAGAGAGGCTGGTTATGTGTGCATATGTGAATATGGATATGAGTGCCTGCCATCCGGGTGAGGGGGAGAGCCCAAGACCCTGGAGGAGGTAGCTATGTTAGTTTCTGTGAAGCCTCATGCTCGGGTTGGTGGTTTCCCACATAGGAATCTAGTGGTGTATATAAGAGAGTTTTGGGTAAGCATGTTTCATGGGTAGAAGACATGTGATGAGAACATCATGTCATGCTTTGGTTTGTGCTTCTATGGCTAGATCTTGTGAAGTTAATCACTAGTGCCAATGAGGCAATCTGATAACCCTAGATCAGAGAGGAATGATAAAGTATATGCATCTGAGATACTCATAGAGTTGGGTTAGCTCAGTGAGACTGAGCATGGCACTGCCCCTGTGGTATGGGTTAGAGGAACTTCTTTTGGTGTAGATGGTGTTTTGATACATGTTTCACGAGGCACTTGTATAAGTTTGTTTAGCACAATCATGATATAATATAGGTATGCATGTGATCTAATCTCAAGATGTGATATACAAACATGATATGATGGAGCCCTAGAGATGGTTTAATAGATATCAATGCATAAATGGTTAACCATATACATGAATAATGTTGGTTAATCTTGTGATGAAATCATTAGTAAACGTTGAAATCAATTATGAGTAATGAAATAAGACTATATGAATGAAATATGTTACATGCGGTGTTAATGTTAGTGCTTAATAAAAATGAAAAATGTAGTTTGACAGTTAGCACAATAAAAGGGGTTAACTTGGGTTAACTCCTTGGGAACATGGTAATATGATGTTGAATAATAATGCATGAGTTAAGATAAGGATGCAACCATAGCATATGAGATATGTAATGACATAATCAGAGTTTCTAAACCCTTGTTTGAGCCTTCTATGAAGTGAGGTTTCACCCTAGATGCTTTTGAGACCTCCTAAGAGTGGTTTGGATATGATCATGGAACTTTGTTTTGTGAATATGTTGCATCTAGAATAGTTCTACATATGTGGATGAAGACATGCTTAGTTTTTACTTGGAGTACAAGTATGGTTTAATTTTGAGGACAAAAATTTCTTTTAAGATGTATATGATGTGATAAAGTTGATTTCTATCTTAATTTCGAGGACGAAATTTATTTTAAGATGTGCAGGATGTGATGGAGTGGACTTTTGAAATCTCTAAATGTCCAATGAAAAAAATGAACTCAGGCGTTTGAGTTATATTATAAGTCACCTTGAGTGGTCAATATAAGAGTTTGGCACCAAAGCTAAATGCAAGGTAGTTTATATGAAGATAATCATGTAGTACAATTTTTGATGAAGCCTGGAGGTTGCTACAAGGAGTTATAAGCTTTTAATAATGATGAGATGTATGGCATATTAATGAAAATGAAGCTAAGTCTTAAATCAATTCAATGTCATACTCTTTGTTATGTGTTAGCTATGTGACCACACCCGACACCACAACCTTGACCCTTGGGAAGGAGGTAACCACAGATCAGTGCTAAGGTAAGCCTTTTAGAGGTGCGATGAGTTGCAAGTTATCTCCTAGCATGCAGATGGATAAATGATAGGATGAATGCAAATCCTGGGAAGGAAGCCCCGCTCGTCCACCCCACCATGATATGAACGTGGAGAGGGAACTAGTTTGGATGAGCAGTTGGCCTCTGGCTAGTGGGTGAGAGACAAGGGAGACCAGAATCCCACTCCCTATCCCGTCTTCACTTCTTCTCATAACTACAGTTGAGGGGAAATGAGAGCATGAGATCAGTTCTCCCCTCTTTCTCTACCACCATAGCCAACTACAATGGCTATCTCTTTGGCTCTGCGAGGAACTACAGATGCACGTGGGAGGATCAGTCATGCAGGTCGGTGTCGAGGAGGAGACACACATAGTACTAATGGGTGTGAAGAGGGAGATCTGGAGGTGGAAGGTTTCCTCGCTGTTCCTCCAGCCACATGGTGGCTCACGCACAACAGATCGGAGTCCTGTTGGGGACTCGCGAGTCATGAACCTGATCGATAGTGTTGGGAGCTGTTGGCGAGGTGCAACCATGGCAAAACCCTTTGCCAGTGATCCAGGACGTTGGGCGGCAGTTTTGCTAATGAGGAGCTGGAGGGGACCGATCGCTAGCCGAAGGAGAGCCCAGTGTGGTGGTGTGACTTGGAGAACATCATGTACAAGGGATATTGGTGGTGAGGACCTTAGCAGCAAACCACAAAGGAAAGGAGTCGAGCGGTGGCCATGAGACGGAATCAGAGGAGCAACACCCAAGCGGAGAGCCATGGGCGGCAGAGCTCCAAGCGGTGAGGCTGAAACAGGCGGCAACGCTTGAGGGCAGGAAGACAGGAGGTGCCCTATAAAATGGCCTTGCCGCAGCCTGAGGAGGGGGAGCACACGAAGGCTGGCTGATCACCGACGTTTCCCCGTAAGGCGGTGGCGCTGCAGCAGAGAACCCAGTTCTCACGCATGAGCCCAGAACGGGAGGAGAAAGAGGAACCTTTGGTGAGGTTTCCTCATCGTGGTCCAGTAAATTGGCCAGGGGCACAAACACAGACCGAGGATGAGGGTAGCAAAGTGTATCCCTTGTTGGAGCTCTGCTCCATAGTGGCAACGTTGGGCGGAAGCAAGCCCACGCTCGTGGGCACAACCTAAGATCGCGAGAAGACGCCAGGCGGTAGGGAGAGGAGACAGTGACGGTTCGGTTCACTCAAACCAGAACTAAGCCGACTAAATCCCAGAATAGGCCACCGGTTCAACTGAGAAGATAGGCGCCCCACTGCGTAGCCACGTGGTAGTCCCCGATTGGCCATAAAAAGGTAAATCTTCAATAATTCCCATATCTTATATAATTCGTAGAAAATAGCTCGATGATCCAAAAGATACATATAAGGTACCGAAATTCTCAAAAAAATGAGTAGAACAATATAGAAGCATAATATCAGCCTTTTAATGCTTTAATATCAGTGATATCATGTAAAGTGTATTATGCTTGTTTCATGAGTAATAAATATCAAACAATGGCCTAAAATTATGATAATATTCTAGTAAGTACATAATCATGTCTACAATGCATATGATATCAGATATGGTTATGTTATGACACGAAATTATGTAATTTGATTAATACGGCTAATTAGGTCTATTAACACTAAAGGTAATGCAATTAATGCATACATGTTCAATAATTGATAAGATTTACAGTGTAAGATCATATCAGCATATGGAACCTCAGTTATAATTATGAGATCATGATGATGCACGAAATCTATGTATGAGATCATGATGATGCACAAAATCTATGTTATATGAAGTTGACCCTTAATACATGGATTAAAACCCTAATTAGGTTAATGATGTAACCTAAGGTTAATATGTGCATAAAAATGATATGGAACCTAATGTTCAGATAATGAACCATAATCTGGAAAATGACATCAGTATGATAATTATAAGAAAGGAATACAAGTAATGACGTGCATATCCTAATGAGATAAGATAAACCCTAATGAACACGATTAGGGTTAAGATGAGATGTATGATGATGAGAATCTGACGATGGTACATGATCTTATCTTAACCAGGGTTTGACCAAGATTAGAGTTGACATCAGGAATATGTGATTAGGATATCTTGATCTAAGGTACGCCATTACCTCTTACTTGGCTTATTATACAATATGCTTGTGTTATATGTGTAGTAAAATACTTGGCATATGATATTGGATAAAATGATTGTTCTTGTATGATATGTTGCATGATTTTCCATACTTACTGCTATGAACACATCAAACATGATATATATGTTCCATTATATGAAAGCACCAACTCTTTGGCAGTGTGCTTGGAAGTGACCGAACTCTTTGGTAGTGGTCACATTGTACATATGGAAGCACCAACTCTTTGGTAGTGTGCTTGGAACCAACTCTTTGGTAGTGGTCACCTTGTACATATGATCCAACTCTTTGGTAGTGATCATAAAGGCCTTGAGATATAATGGAAAATAAGCTTAAAATATGTGTTCTCTTTTGTTAATGAATATCCTTGTGCAAGTATATACTTTTGTTATATTCTTCTGTTACTGCCAAGTATATTAGTTTTATCTTATTACCAAGATATGATGAGAGGTATATAAAAGACACGTAGGCGTACTCATTACAATATTCTTGAAATATTGTGTTGACGTGTACCACATGTAATCTTTTTTTTAGGTTGTGGTTATGCTCTTGAAGATCTAGGATAGTGAGAGTTGTTTGGCGAGCTGATGTGCAGGTGGACCTATTGTCTTAAGATCCTGTAGTTTAGTGGTAGTACATCTATATGTATAGTTGTTGTTCAATATGCAATATCAAATTTTGTAACAATTCATGTTGTAATTATATGTTGAATGGTGAACATGTGTATATGGTTTTATTATTGTTCATGTGCATGTGCTACTGATTGATTTCCTTATGACACCCTCTGATTTTCTTCTTCTTAGCCTAGTGTGTGGTGTTTAAATTGGGATTCTTGCTGAGGTGAGGGTTTCAATTTGGACATTACACATTAGATTAAGTTTTGGAAAATTCGGGGATGCCACAAAAAGAGTCTAGATAAACATCATTACGTATTCTAGAATTGCATTTCTCATCTATGTGTTCTAGATAAATATGATATATTGTTTGAGATATCATGTTTTAATCCTTTTGGTGTTTACATTATAAACATTTATCCTTGGATCCTTCACATAAAGATCATAAGATATTTGGGGCATTGTCATATAAGATCACATCTTTGAAAATAGAACATTAACTATTCTTTATTTATAGTCACCCTTGTCCATACAAGATGTAGAAAGTAAAATGTTTCTATTATTGACATTAATGATATAGCAGTTCATTAACTCTATTACATGCCCTGTGGGCTGA
This sequence comes from Alisma plantago-aquatica, assembly GCA_963693085.1. Taxonomy (NCBI): domain Eukaryota; kingdom Viridiplantae; phylum Streptophyta; class Magnoliopsida; order Alismatales; family Alismataceae; genus Alisma; species Alisma plantago-aquatica. The sequence continues at coordinate 796,203,017 of OY856411.1, forward strand.
GATAAAATGTAAGTTATAATTGTAGTGTTAGCAACTCTTTCCCTATTTGACACAAACAATCCAAGCTCACCCTTTCGTAAAGGTTGACTTCTTGTCAGATCCAACACGTTCAAATATATGTGAGATCTACATTCTAGAACATATACCCAAGGATGAAGAAGTAGTTAAATTTATCTTATAATGTATATACCTAAAGTGGAGATCTCTATCCCCTCCTTCTTCTTTAGTTCCTCTAGGTAGAGAGGGCAATTCCTCTTTAAATGTTCAGGCATGTGACAGTGGTGAAAATTGCCTCTCTTATTCACCCCTCCCTTTGTCTTGAGTGATGAAGACTTGAGCTTCTGGACATCTTTAGAAATCTTCTTAGCTTTGCCTTTAGACTTTTCCTTTGATCTACTGATCATCATCATAGACTGGGGTTTGTCTTTCTTCAATTTTTCCTTAGCTATTCTTAACATGCCAAGTAACTCTGTCAACGACTTATCAAAGTTATTTATGTTATTGTTCATGACAAGCTGACTGTATGATTCCGCAGTGGCTGCAAAATCACATCAACGACCAACTCTTGACCCAGGGGAAATCCCAGTCTAGAAAGGTTCTCCACATACCCAATGAGATTGAGTGAATGAGAACCTACTGGATCTCCTTCTACCATGTTACACTTGAATAGTGCCTTGGAGACATCATATATCTTGTCTTGCTTGATCTTGGAACATGTTCTTAAGATGTATACCCATCTCAATAGCATCCATGTTCTCATGATGTATTTGCAACTCATAGGTCATAGAGCACAATATTAGACATTTGATGTCAATGATATCTTTAGTATGCTTCTTTGTAAGCATCCCTGTCAGCCTTAGGTGCAGTGGGAGAAGGTTCATCTGGCTGTGGTGTCTCCAGGACATAGAGATTGTGCTCCTGTGTGAGAAGAATTCTCAACATCCTGAACCAATTGTGGAAATTATTCCCATTTAACTTGTCCTTCTCAAGGACTGATGTAGAGAAGAAGTGTTGTTTGTTTCCATTTGATTCTACAAGAGAAATTTGTAATTTTGTAAAAATCATTTTTATTTGATTTTGATCTGAATAAAATTTGATGATATTTTTAGTTAGGCCTTTAATTAATTATCAATCTCATTATTTTGTTCAAATTGATAACCCTCATTTATCAATTCATAAAACTACAATGCACAACTTCTAATGATCCAAGATCTAAAACAATTGAGTTATTACCTGGCCAACACCAATGTCCATAATCAATCATTAAGGTAGGCAACTTTTTCTAATTGCATCTTATGCAATTCTTGGATAGATGGTATACACAACTCTTTGCCATTGTCATCACATGATTCTAAGCGCTTAATCTCATTAAGATCACTTAGTTAAGTCTGACTTAAGATCCAACATGATAGAAATGCACCCTGCTTGACAAAACTACATAACTACCATCACACTTCCATAAGATGGATAGCACACCATGCTTGGTGTGCCCACACATAATTGATCACACTTTTCATGTGTGTTTCTAACGGAAAGCATCTTAGACTTAACATATTTGAATGAGGGATTATATATATACATATACATATCCAATAACCACATACTTATAGTATGTATCATATACATTCTATATCCCACAAACAAAAATATAAATTAAAACATAAGCGATGTTTATGGACATACTATTGTAATTACTTGGAGACATGAGGAATTAGTACCACCTTTTTTTTGTTAAGCCAGGGGTCGCTCTTATTCATCACACACCCCTCATGTGGGCACAATCATCCAAAAAATACAGCTCCTACTTATAACTGCGCAGGTAAAAAATATAAAACCAAAACAAACATCGTAACACCCTAACCAACATCACTCCGCAAAATAATGTAAGGAACTCTACGCTTCTCTAACGCCGCCATACCTCTTACTCTACGTGGTATATTCAGAATGTCCGAAGCAATGAAAGACTCCTCCAACCTACTGCCCCATTTCCCTAGTTCACGAGGTATCGAGTTGATAACCTTGTGAACCAAGGACCCATAAATCATAGCCGCATCAAGTTCCTCTCGTATCTCCCTAACAAAAGATGAAGTCTTCCACGGTTCCATCCCGTTGTTCCATAGGATATCATGCACGTACGCCTCATCAATCTCCAAGCACGAGATGACCAAAGCATGGTCTCTCGCTATCTTCAACCCTACAACACACGCTTGCATATATGCAAGTATGTAATCCGTACTTTTGAGCCACACCCTGAAAACAAGGCATATATTAGCCCTGTGATTTCTTATAACTCCCACTGCCCACCTCTGAGGAACACCATGGTTAACTCTACCTCTCCCGATCGTGAGGTTTAGCTTAAGATTATGCAAATTAGGAGACTGCCATCTCAACAGCTCTATCTGTCTCATCAAAACTGGCAGTTCAGTCATGCCCGCCTCTCTCATCCGAGCATATATGTTGTTATCTGAATCTACCACAAACGGTCTCCTCTTCAGCTGGACATTCATTGCTGCAATAACCCAACTCCACTCATGAGAGAACGGTCTATGTTTCTCCTCAAATCTAGCTTGACATCTCAACCGCCATATACTATACGGGATCAGCATCGCCAGGTTTCCAGCTATCCATTCTTTTAGTTTCTTTCCTCTCCCCAGAACACAAGTATCCAGTAAGGATCTCACGTCATTAGGTGGTGTCATATCTGTCAGATCAACAAACTTACCCCAGAAAAAATCCGCCATTCGTCCATGGAAAATCAAAAGATCAATGCTCTCCTCATGTGGCTCCTCGCAGCAGTTGCATCGGGATGCAATGGGAATGCAGCACCTAGCTTTAATATTATCATCCATCAATGTGGCCCCTCTAATAGACTTCCAAATGAAAGCTTCCGCCTTTGGGAAACTACTCTTCCAAATCCACTCCAACCCAACAGGGCCTTCCATTCCGTCTACCATCAGGATCTTTTTAAACGATCTCATAGAAAAAGCACCTCTCAACCCCGGTCCCCATACCATTTTATCTTCTACATCAGCAATCCATGCGTTTGATTCACGGATAACATCCAAACCATCCTCATCAACTAACATTTTCAGTATATCCCAATCCCATCCATGACCTTCAATCCAGAAGTCTTTAACCAGAAACGGGTGTCTTCTATCACTAGCAAATCTAGCATGATTAGACAGACGCTGCTCACACCACCTCGAGTCCCAGAAATAAATTTCACCTCTCCCTACCACCCATCTACACATAGGGAACAAACGCGGCATCATATCCCATATACGTTTCCAGTACGGAGAAGGAGAAGAACCCATTTTCAAAGAGCCAGGAAAAACATTATCACGACCCTCTGCCACATTTGCATACTTCCTCCTGCAGAAACTGGACCATAATGAGTTTGACGTCAACACCTCCCAACAAGCCTTCCCAACGAAAGCATCATTTATCAGACGTAGAGAAGGAAAACCCAGTCCACCTTGAGATAGAGGTCTTGCAACTCTATGCCAACTAAGCCAAGCTTTTCTGTGTTGTTCATCCCTGCCCACCCACAAGAACTGAGAAAGCTTTCTTTCAATGCGGTCTGCAATACCCACCGGAACACCAATGGCTGCCACCGTATATACAGGAATAGATGATAGCACATGAGCGATAAGAAGTCTTCTACCCGTGAAGGATCGGATCTTGGATCTCCAAGTTGTGAATTTATTTACAATCTTCTTCATCAAAAACTCGTAATCATTGAGTCTCATCCTCCCTTTTGCTATAGGTATGCCCAAGTAAGTAATAGATTCCTTTGCTGCCCCCATATCCATACAACCTGCCACTCTATTTGCCATCTCCAAATCTTTCCCACCAACAACACATATAGATTTGTCTTTGTTAATTCTTTGCCCCGTGGCCCTTTCATAAGCCTCAAAAGTATCCTTAATCTTCTCCATAGATCTCTGATCAGCATTGAAAAATACAACAATGTCGTCCGCATATAATAGAATGCTAGATGGTATCACGTCCTCCCTTATCTTGAAACTCGAAATGAGTCTCTCCTCTTCAAGCTTCATAAATTTTCTACATAGAATCTCCTCGAACAAAATGAACAAGAATGGGGATAGCGCACAACCTTGCTTGAGACCTCTACTCATCGGAAAGAATCCTGCAGTTTCGTCTCCAATCGTGACGGTAGCCCATGAATTAGAAAAGAAGCTTAAGCACAACTTCACCATATCCGTACTAAAGCCAAAATTCTGCATCACTCTCCACAGAACATTCCAGTCAATCCTATCGTAAGCCTTCGACATATCATACTTCAGAATCACATTGGGTGTCCCTTATCCTCTATTGATATCGTGCATCAGCTCCTTCGCATGCCTGACATGATGAGTAATATCAGAACCTTTAACAAAAGCACCTTGTACCTTGGAAATCAGCCTCAGCATTATGGGAGCCATTCTATCACTGAGAATACGTGCAAAAATACGGAGAGCAACATTTTCAATAGATATTGGCCTGAAGTCCTCTGGAAATCTCTTTGGGCAATCCACCTTTGGGATGAGCAAAATCCGGCAGCAGAAAAGGCCTCTAAAGCAAGGTTGCCCTCTAAAGAACGCCTCCATCATCTTCATGAAATCTGCACCAATGATAGACCAAGCAGCCCTGAAGAACATCCCAATGAAACCATCCGGTCCTGGGGCTGTTGAAGAGTCCATCTTTAGAATTGTCTTCACAACCTCCTCTTCACTGGGGACAGCAAGAAGAGAAAAAATTTCATCCATAGAAATCATCTCCGGGATAGTATGCAGGAAATTCTCCAAGTCAGGTACATTTGTTTCCACCACCTCATTAAAGAAATGTTTATAGTGGTCCGCCACCAACTCAGCCATCATCTTAGGATTCGATATACACGTTCCATCCTGTAAGAACACGTTATTCAGCCTCCTGCATTTCCTTCTATCTTTTACGGTAGCATGATACAATTTTGTATTGCGCTCCCCATCTTGAAGCCAACTTATCCTTGCTTTTTCTTTCCACATCGCCTCTTCTTCATCCAGCAATTGTTGCATTTCTTTCTCAGCCATTCTCAGGTTCGCTTCATTCGCCATAGTTGGATTCCCATCGAACGCCACCTGTGTAGTAAATACCACATCCTCCAAGTCTGTAATGCGCTGCTTCATTTCTCCAAAGGACTCTTTGCTCCATCTTTGCAAAGCTGATCTGACTCTTTTAAGCTTGTGACAGAAAATAAAAGACGGGTGACCAGCCACCTGTTCACTCCAAGCCTGTTCTATCACCTTTAAACAGTCATCGTGTTCGAGCCACACCTTCATGAAAACAAAATGTGTCGTCTTCCGCTCTCTTACTTGATCTCCTGGAATTGTCACTATTGGGCTGTGATCTGATACTCTATCTCTGGTTAAGTGAATCGATCTGGTTGCTGGCCTTGCCACCATCCATGCCTCATTCGCTAACACCCTATCTATTCTCTGCCACATAGTAGGAGTAAGAATCTTCTTGTTGACCCAAGTGAACTGACTGCCTTCAAACGGAATCTCATCTAAAGCAACATCCACAATCATGGTGTTGAAATCCAACATGTCTTGATATGCCGGATTGTTTCCTCCTCGTCTCTCCTTTATATAACGAACCACATTGAAGTCACCTGCAATCATCCATGGCTCATCACCTATATGTGCCGCCATTAACAAAATCTCTTCCCACAAAGACCTCCTCTCAAGGTTATCACAACTAGCATATATGGCTGTGACAAAGAATTTAGTCCCATCTCTGTCCTCCAATCTGACCGTGATGTGTTGCCTATGTTTCTTGAAAACAGAAGGATTTGTATCACTATCTGTATAGAACCATATCTTCCCTTCTTCCTCTTGATTATCCACAGTCCAATCAAGCCTCACAATGTCCATGAGCTCCGCAGCCTGTTCCGCATGGAGAAACAGTTCAAACAAACAAACCATACCAGGTCTATATCTACTACAGATTTTGCTCAGAACTCTCCTCGTAGGATTATTTGATGCCCCTCTAATGTTCCAGAAAAAAGAAGTAAAGTCCATATTAATTTTGTGCCGCCGTCAACCCCAAAGAAGAAAACGATCAGGGGCTGTAACCCCCTTCCATCTCCGACCAGTAACCATCAAAAAATTCACCTTCGTAATCAGAATGTCTCCTTCTGGAATGATACCATCTATGATACCGACCATCCTCCTCATCTCTTCTAATTTTGTGGTTCCTTCCAGATGTCCTCATGTGCTCAGCATAGTCACCCTCAATGAAGATAAAATCCTCCAATCTTCTGTTTGACAAAAACATGTTGTTACCTTCTCTATCCATGACCACTCGTCTTGGTGATCTATGGTGCTGCCTGACCGGGGACGGGTACCGTGACTGACTAATCTCTCTAGGCTCTGAGGTTCTGTCTGACGCAACCACCATGGCATTAGATGTAACCGACTTCTCCTGCATGGATAAGACCTCCCTAGGTATCCCTACCTCTCTCCCATATTCAGTAAGCTGCGTGCTATTGGAACCCACCGATCCTCTTGCCACCATGAAGAACTGCACAGATGTCTGCCGTTGCCCATAAGTAAGAGACACAAATTGAGGAACATCCTTACTGAATGCTTCCACTAAGATAATCAAGCCCGATAAGTCATCTTTTGCTTTCTGCCAATCTGAAATGAACCTCAATTTACCGAACGGTGATATCATCTTCTCCATCGTGTCATCATCTCTGCAAGTAATAGGGATGTCAGCTACCCAAAACCAGAAAGCCTCCTTGCGTTGGTGCTGTTCACCATCACTCATGAGATTCAGAACAATTTTTTTTCTGCTCATATCCGGCACACCCTTCTTTTTACTTCCTTTGCCTCCTTATCACATGAGAAGAAAGCAACAGCCTTGCGATCCGCAAATCTGTAAAGGTCTGTAGCATTAGGCCAGCATTGCCGCAAGAATGGACAAAGCTCCTTCCATTGAACACTATAGGACCAGGATATCTCCACCGCCCTCTCAAGCGCCGTCATCTTCGCTTTACGCATCTCATCATCAGGCCCGACATCAACTGTAATGCACTTAGGGATGTGTTGCGGTCCGCCCCTGGGCGGGATGCCCGACGGTAGTGGTGGAAACGTCGCTCTTGAGTGTACGTCCGGAGGCCTTGGTCTCGGCACATACTGCATGCATCTAGCAGCCACGTGACCCGGTCTATGACACTTATAGCAGACCTTGATTCCTCTACACTGCGCCTGCCAATGGCCTTTCCCCATACATCTGTAGCAAGTGTCATGAGGGATGCCGTATAATGTTGTCTTCCTCTGGGGCCTGGGTGAGCCGACCGACTGTATGATGGGTGCCGGAACCTTCTCCTGTCTAGGGTTTGGGATAGAAAGAGACCCCGTCGCTCTGATCTCAGAAGATCACGCCTCTTGATTCTCTGGAGCAGCAAGAACGTTTGGCAGGAAGCCCGACTCACTCACCCTATCCGTGTTCACGATTCCTTCCCCTCCCGGTGGTGGCGGTGGAGCCCCCTCTGCAACTGCACCCTGGGTCTCCTCCTGCGGCAGCGACGACAGCAGACAAGTCGGCGTCGGATCCTCCGTCTGCTCTATCCCAACACGACCGACTGTAACAGTCCTCCCTTCCTCCTCCACTGTAACCCTAGCGGGCGGGTTTTGCTCCATGTCTTCACTAGCCATCACAACCCTGATGTCGGGAATCACCTCCTTCGGTGATACTGCAGCCGAAACCAGTTTGTTCCTCCTATCCGCGACGATCTGTTGCGTCCCCCTATCCCGCGTGGACTGCCGGGTAACCCTGCGCATCAGGGGTGAGGGAAACATCCCTCCGTAGACCGTCGCTCGGTTGATGGTAGCCTTGGCCACTTGTCCTTCAGGATCTCTATTTGAGGGCAACTAGGTGGTCAGGAATTAGTACCACCTTGGTCTACATTTCATGCATGAACCTATTGTTTGTGTATATATGTTCTTGAACCAGCCTAGGTTGATTGGTTCAACCCTTGAACCAGTCGGCTCGCCTCGTTGTTAGTTGGTTGGTCTATTAGAATGGTCAGTTGGTCTCTCATATAATATCTTCTAGACACCTCTAGTCAATCAGTTGGGCCATTAGTGGATCAATTTGACTCCTCTAATGATCCTCCTCGGTCCTCCATTCGACCGGCTCATCTAGCACTAACGTCTTCATCATAGTAATAAGAATTAAACTATCATAATTCTAGTAAACTTATTACATGGTAATTGAGAAACATTGAGTTACATGTGAGGGGAGAATATGAAGGAGAGAATAACACTTTTACATGTTGGAAGAAGAAGGTAGAGGATCAATATGAAAACTGAGATATATACATGAATAAATAAATCACACAACTACACACAAATATATGGGTTATTGGCCATAACCATGCTACACATCAACCATTAAAACCAATTTTGGGGTGACGTGTGTAAATTGCATATATATCATATTATATATAATAGTTTGAGATTGTATGTGGCATTTAATCAGTTAAGCACCTTAATCATTTTAAATATTCACATGATATGCAATAAATAAAAAAAGGTAAAAACTAAAATATTATCCTATCAGTTTAATCTCAAAACATAGTGGATTGATATGGATTTGATACCACTATAGGAAAATATGGCATCAGGATAGGAAATGGAAGCAAAATATAAAACTGTCATATTCCCTTTAACAGATGATCACATCAACAACTATGTAATGGGAAGGATGGTTTCAAGGTAATACTTGGTCCTAGAGTAAGTCCAACGATAATTCCCTCGATGCAATGTGTGGCTTTCTTCAAGTCGCACCCAAACAACATCTACAGTAGCTCCCGATTGATTACCACAAACAACAACTTGAACTTGTCCTCTTAGTGGCAGGGAACAACCTCCTTGCCTCTATAGTAGTCCACACGTACTACCATGTACTCTTATGTTTCTAGAAGAACAAGCAAGAAGGAGTTGTCCCTCCTCGTTGGTGTATTGTCACCAACTTGCTCTCCCACAATTGTTCTCCCGTGCTATTCCTCCCTTATCAGGTAGGACTTGCTCAGGTTCTTTCAGTTACCACAACCAGAGAAGACAATAATTTTTAGACCTAATTGATGTGTTTGAGAAGCCCCCAATACCCCTCTATATATAGGAGGGTTAGAGTTGAGGTTCTGAGTCTGAGTGGGAGAGGAAGGGACCGGAATTTCACAAATATTCACATTCTGTGAGTGGAAAAATGATTGGTTCATAGGTGAACCGATCGGTTGGAATGTGAACTGATCATTTCAACCCTCAAACTGATCATTTCATCATGTTTTCCAATTGCAATTGTATTGGAAATTAGTATCTGATTTAATGCACAACATTACATCAACACTAATCCTTGAATCAATCAAAATGATCTACTAAATAGTCAATTCATAACCTCAAGCAGTCAGTTCATGGACCTGAATTGGTCAGTTCATGAACCAGATTGCCAATATTGGTTCAGTTGATCTGACACACTGAAATGACAGGTTCAACACTCGAACCAGTCGGTTCACAGTTCAGTCTGTCCACATTCAACCTCTAAAACAAGGGCAGATTTTAGATAGAAATATAGTTCCAACACCATGGATAGCAGACTGAGTCCCATCTATAATAGTCATAGGAGGGACACATGTAGTTTTAAATAAGTAAGTAAATAGTCAGGAACAACCAGAAATATGGGTAGATGCACTAGAGTTAATGACCCATTTATTTTTATCATAGCAGGAGATGCAAGTAAAGTAAAGGAACCCCCGTCGGTAGTAGATGCTGGCGAGGATAGTCAAGCCTGAAGAAGTTTGTCAAACTCTGCATGAATCCACTCAATTGTGGGATGAGTAGAAATAGAGGCGGTAGCAATGGAGTCATTACAGTCATCAAAGGAGACTTGATTTACCCAAGAAACTTTACCATATTTTTTCCAACATTGATATTTAGTGTGGTGCGTACATCTACAGAAGTTGTAGAAACAATTGGTAGTAGTAGGTTGACCTCATCCACCAGGAGGACCCCATCCAGGAGTGCATCCACCACGGTCACGACCACAACCACATCCACATTCATGTCCTTGACCAAAATTAGAGGAGCAAACTATAAATATTGAGTGATTAGTAGATGTAGTAGACATAGAAGGAAGGTGTTGAATGTGCTTGAGAACATCTCTTAGCATAGGTAAGGGATCACTGGATAAGATTTGGTCTACCACATCCATAAAGGAATGAGGCAAACCAGCCAAAAATTGAACTAGCTAAAGTTTGTCGAATTGTCGTCGAACTTCTTTGATATCAACAAAGAGCGGATGATAGACTTCAAATCAACCCAACATGTGGAACATTGGTTGTTATAGTCTTCAATAGAGAAGGGGGAAGTGTACTCAAGTCTACATTAGATATAAAATTCCTCTTCTCTCCTCCTTATCATCTCTTCCCTCTATACATCTTCTCTTCCTCCTAATCTCTCCCTCAAACCAAGCACGGAAGGAGTAAAAAAAAGTGGTTGGGGTGGAAAGTTAGAAAAAGTGGTAGAAGTAAAAAAAATTATAGGCTCCAAGTTACATTGACAATGAATGTCCATAATTGATTTATGACATCACAAGCAATGAGAGGTATCTGGCAAGACATTGTTGCTACCCAAGTAGTTAGGAAAGTTGGAGAACAACTTCAACCTACAATCTGTGATTGGTGTTATAGTGATTGTATAATTCCTTTGTCACTAATATCTATATTGAACTTGAGTCATGCGATCGTTATCCTCTCAATGTTCAATCCATGTTCCTTGAACTAGAGCAGAATGTTTGAGATACATGTGACCTCAATATCATATATTGATTCACATGTGCATGCACATGCTTTTTTCCAATCTTGCTTATCAAGTGGCATGGATATCAAACTCCAATAGGAGGGATAAATCCCATCTACATCACTCAAAGTCATGCCCATGTGTCACAATGCACCTGAGCACCACCTTTATGGTAACCCTTATTCATGGTCACATTGGATGATGTCAAATTACATCAAATGACATGTGATAAGTTTAGTGACTTCAAGTCTAAGAACCAGAATCACCATCATCACTGTGAGAGATGATTATGACTACCTATTATGGTTTCCATGTGTCACTCTCAAGGTGGGTATGTTTGATACACTGTTCTCTAACAAGTATCTATGTGTTTGATTTGATATCACATATCCTTCCGGATGAGATTTCCTCATCAACCAACACACACTCTAGTCTTCTGTATCATTGATGTCTATCATCCTTCCACAATTACATATGACTAGGGACATAACAAGAATGTGCATACTCTTGTCATCTATATGATCTCATTGTTCAAGTCATCAACCCGAACACATACGTCATTGAGTAATATCATTATTTAGACACTCATTATGCTTCATCAATATCTCATAACTGATTGAAATAGAATAAATCAGAAGATTTCCTTTATTATTAATCAAATCATTTATAAGATATTCCATCACAATCATAATATGATTGACTCTCTGGGCATACAAACCAAAATCTTTTTTTGACATATTTTGGTGAGTGACATGCACATTCTATGTTGTGAGTCGATGGCGATGTGGGAAAATATTGTTGGGAAATATCACCTCCTTTGGGGATGAGATAGTTGGCTTTTGGATTATCCAAAATTTTTATTGATTGTTTTAGTTTTATATATTTGGTAAAATATATTGTCCAATCACAAATTTTACATTCATAGTCATAAAAATATGCAAAAATAGTCATTAGAAAGATTTTTGAAGCATGTTTTGACCGAAATGACCATAAATTTTAATGAACTATGGAACCCCATATTTTAAGATAAATATTAATGATCAATTATTGGTAGTTGATTAAACAAGGAACTAGGGTTTCTCAACTTCAAAAGAAACATTAAGAGTTTCTCTAAGAAAGATAATTGGTCCATGCACTTTGAACATGATTAATGGATGTTTATGTTATTATAAAAAATGTGCATGGAATGATATGAATGTATTATTTGTGCTTTAATTTCTTTCATCAAGATAAAAATTATCGGATCAGAGAAGTCATTATATGTTATTTCTATTTCGAGAGTTATTATATCAGTTTTCAAGCACATTACGAGTGATTTTGAAGAACAAGATTTAAGATATTTTCAAAAGTACGATTAATATGATGAACCTTATATAAGATAATAGCCAAGAGGCTATTTGAAGCAAAATAAGAGGCACTTTAGTGCAACCCAAGAGGCTCTTTGGATCATAATAAGAAGAAATGTGGTTCAATTCAAGAGGCACTTTGGTACAACCTAAGAGGATCTTTAGGACAAATTTAAGAGGCACTTTGGTGCAAACTTGGTGATTCTTATGTAAGAAAGATAAAAGATAATGACAAGAGATCACTTGTGATTATTATGATGTTAAATGTTTTCTTTCAAAGTATATGTTATGTTATAGAATGTTCAATTCCACTTACTAATTGCTTTAAGCATGGTTGGGGACGTGATGACTGCAGGTGAGGAGTAACAAAAAGTATAGAGTCATTTGACATACTCTTAGGGATCATCTCACATAATCCAAAAACTCATCCTGGTGGAGTACCAAATATCATAGAATAATTAGCATATGTTTCCTTTCTATAGTGAAATCATGTATTAGCTTAGTTTTAAGTTCAAGATTTCCTTTTTGGACATTGAGATTTGAGAATTATTATGATATAATCTATCGATTGAATGAAATTATATCTTTATGTAGTTATTATCATGGATGTATTTTATGTGATTGAAAAAGTGAGATGTTACATATTTATCTTTTTAAAGTTATTTTACTTCACACAAAAAAAAATTGGGTCGAAAAGAAATTGTTAGCATGTATATGCTAGATTTTGGTTCTCATTGGCTATGTTTATTATGGTTCTTGGTTCTTACATTAGTTCATTCTTTTTCTATTGAATATGTTATTAAGAGAGGTGATCAACTTAACATTTATCTAGAAAACTCAATTTGTACATCTTTTTCTTGCTACGTTTCTTAATATGTTTGTGCATAGCATCTATACTTCAATGTAGGACTTCAAAATCCTTCCTAACTGATGTATAGGATATTTTGTGTACATTGTTCCATAATCATTTCAACTTTCTTATCATGCATGATACTCTCTTTCTTATTAATGTCTATGTTTGGGCATTTGGTTTCCCTTATCCCTTACCATTCCTTATCTCATAAGGGGGTTGTCTTGTGTAGTATCCTCCCTTTATACTTCAAAAAAGGAGGAGAAATTCATGTGTTACTTTTGATTTGGCTCTATATAAAATCAAATGTATGAAGTTATTAAATTGGATTATCTCAAACTATCTTATGAAAATATTCTCATTACCAGAAAGGATATATTGTTGGATTTGTCAATATTTATATATATATATTATGTACATATTTCCCATTTGTAATATTAATTTGTGTATGAAATAATTTTGGTGATCACGACACTTAGGCAATATAGAAGTATAAAGCTTTAGCAGTTAAATGAATTTACTTATGGGTGCATGTAAATCAAGTTGTATCTAGTTTTATGATTTGTGTAGTTGTAATCATGCAACTTTCTAGAACAAGTGTAAGAATAAGTTGTGAACACAACATCCATCCTAAAGTCATATTTATACTTGTATACACCTACAAGGATATGTATATTTACTCAAAACATCTTTTGAGTAATTAAAAATATGAATTTTTGGGATATATCGATTTTATTCAAACCATAGTTCATTCATAAAGCCAGTTGATAGAACTCATTAAACAATAATATAATTGTCACACCTATTCGTGTCACTGGTTGTATCTTCAATAAAGTCTAATTTGATTAAGAAACTTTCTGTCCAAATTGTACTTCATTTGATCTTAAATCTATAGAGTTTCCAATTAGCGTGCAATTAGTTGTTATTATCCCATTCGATATCCCATTACTACTAGTTGAGAACCTAGCTCGTCCTAAGAACCCCTAGAATATCTTGAGTCTATCTATTACGGGTATCATATATATGGGAATGACTTGGGACAAACTAAAGTTAATTTGAGTAGTCTTATCTGCTTGCTATAAAGTACAGCTTAGAACTCTAGTTGAGTGAATTTGAGTAGTCCTATCCTCTTGCTATAAATGGAACTTCGAACACTAGTTGGTATATACATTTTCAGAGTTGTTATTTATAACTATTTCTAGGTAAACAAAGCTTAGTCCACCTTAATTTTTCTACTCCACAAAATCAATCCCGGTGTTTACTAATGTGGAGTTTCAATTTATTAGTGTTCACTAGTACTTTACATGTAATCCTTGAGAGAGTGTTGTAATTCCCTTTATCGCTCTTTGTCCCTATTTGATTTGAGTTCATTAGAGATACCTCTTATGAGAAGGTTGCATTGAAAGGTGAAGGAAAAGAAGGCTAGCCTTTACAAGGGTTATCTTATACAGTCTGCAATGGAAAATGGTGTTATTTTGTGGTTCGTAATGATGACAAAGTTATCCTTGATCTCAAAATGAGGTTCAATATTGGTCTATAAAGGACATTGATTTTCGTGATATTGTATCAATATAGAAAAACAATAAAAATACATGTGAAGAAATCATGTTAGGAAACTAATAGATAGTAGGTTCAAATTTTATCATGGCAAAACTACTACACATATTGTATCTTCTGTGATCGCCTTCATTGTGCTCTTAATTAACTTATTTCCTATGTAGGATTCTTATTAAGCAATTTGAACCTAACATCTTTTATGTTTGAAGTTGCATTAGTTGGAACTAGCTATATTAACCCATGTAGGCTTTCATTTTCTTCTTCATCTAAATTAGGACCCAATAGATAAGAGGGAATCACTTTCTAGGATCAGTTGATTCCATATTAGAAAGGTCATCAACGGGTATTGCATTGTGAATTGCTTCCCTACTTTATGTGAATTAAATAACTAAAACAATATTATTTGATAAAATTAATCAACAAATGAATCCAACTAAATTTCTTAACTTTGTTAATTTTAAATGTTAGATGCTACAAGTATATGATCAATTAGTTTTAATTCATATCAAGGTTGGTAGTAATATTATATTACAATAAATTATGTTGTTACTCTAAATGAACCAACCATTGTTATGTTGCTTCCATATTTCATTGCAAGTTTACTTGAGATATTTAAAATTAAAAATGATTGAAAATTAACATATGACTGATAACCTTTGTATGTTAAATTAATAAAAATTTATTGGAAAATTTATGGTAAGGAAGAATGAGTTGATGATTATTGTATATTTTGAACATTATGAATCTAGTAGATTCTATTGAAAGGGTATTAAATCCAAAATTGTTATACTCACTTAAATCAAGTATTCAACTTAAAATATACTATAATATAAGTGGTAGTGATGTAAATTATGTATACTTAATGTCACAAGCAAAATACATTATATTACTATATGATAATTAATTGTGCTTGAATTACCCTAGACTTGCACGATTTAAATGATTGATCCATGAGATAGAGCTACTTTACTTAGATTATAGGGAAGAAATCCTTTTATTTATAAGATAAATGAGTTTGAGAAAGTTCTCATATCAAGTTTTGGGAATACATAATCTTATGGGACCAATTAGATGGATAGTGAGCCAATTTTTGATTAAATGATACTATTTCAGTTATTATGTATAAGAGTGTAATGAAAGATATAATGGAAGATACTAGCAAAAATTACATATATGTTAAGTTTTACATGAGTGTTAGATAGAAAATAGTTTTTGAGTGTTTGCAAATTGATCATGCTTGTGAGTTTCTTCTTCCCATTCCTATTGATGGAATTGGACTACATATGTCACCTGTAGAGTATCGTACTATTCTCAAATATCACCTTATGGTTCCTCTTATTCTAGTTTATGAGGTATGTCTCATTTGTCACAAGGTGTGCTTAGACAATTTTGAGAATCCTGCAGTTCATTTTAAGAAACTCACATGTTTCACGTACAAACATGATCTTGTTAGCGATGATCTCTATGATATACTTAGATCTACAAAAGTTTCTTCTGAAAAAGAGGCACCTACGATTCTTTTGACTAATCCACGGGAGGGGAGATCAACATTAGACTAGTGTTGGATAGGAGAGAGACATTTGTTTGTGGACCTAACTGACTTCTCTTCATTGGTGGGCTTGAAAGGTATAGATTAGATTATGGGATATGTTGTCTTGAATACTATCATAAGCAGAGTGGTCAAGCATGAGAAAGTTGTATCAAAAATCAACATCTACTTATACCTTTTGGGTTTGATACTTTTGGGTCCTTAGCACCACAGTTGTGGAGTTATCCAAAGGGTCTAAAAATTTATGCATATCAATGTTATGACCCCAAAGTTTATAGTGTTATAGAGGATTGGTTTTTCCTATGTGATGTCTATTTCATTGTTATTGTTTTTATTTATAGATTTAAAGTATTTAAAATATAGTGACAATTTTCTATTCATTTTTACATTGTATTGAAAATTAGATTAATTTCAGATCAAGTATATGAGGACTATTTTAGGTTTAAGAAAAATAGATAATTAAAGATATCAAGTCATGAATATCATACAATCGATCTTAGAGATCGACACTTAGATGAAAGTGAACATACTGAATTGTAGAGTCCATATGCTGTCTGGTTTTGGGATCTAACTCAGAAAATAGAATCACTTGTATATAGTGTAATATTTAATAATAACCATGAACGTCAATAATATTTGGTTATAATTTCATCACAGTGAGGTACCGAACAAGTGGGAGCTAGTGGAATCTTATTTATATAATGTAAAGAGGGGCCATCCTTCCCATTAGAATTTTATAGAGAGAACACCATAGTAGGTCATGCCCTTTAGGTTACTTAAGGGAAAGGGGTTTATCCTTCCTTCTCAGGTGATATGGACAAGGGTGCCATAATTACTTAATAATCAATTATTTAGCCATCAGAACCAAATCTAATGAGTTGTTGTATGAATTATGGATATAATTTAATAGTCCTATGGTTCTCATGTTTTACCTTGATACTTGTCGAGTGAATACTCAAGCCTGCTGAGAAACTTTGACATGGGTAATACAATATGAGTCATTTCACAAAAATGTCTATCGAGCATAAAGTAAAATATCACCGTAGAAGTGAGTATAATACATAAACTAGTACAACTGAACTATAGAATAACCTAATGAAGCTAGTAAACAAATTGTAGAAAGAGAACCAATGAGTCGGTGTATTATGCTTTCCTTATGTATAACTTTATACTTCTTGATAGTTTATACATAATTCTAGTCAAATATTGAATGTACCACAAGAAAAATACATTAATAACTTAAATAAACATTTACCATGAAAGTGAGGGGATGTCTACAATGACTTTAGCATCGACATCCCCAATTAGTGATTCAACAACTCACCCTCCACTAGTTGACCTTTTAGAATGACCACGTGCTTTTGGAGAGTATACCTCAACCTATTGAGTTCTATCACACAGTTAGTCAATATAAGTAGAAGATGTCAACTTAATGGTCCATGTATACTCTAGGCCCTCATTTCTACAAAAAATGTAATAAATGTGATGTTGTATTTATAGTTTCTCCAAATATGTTGTAGTACATAAGACTATGTATTTTTGTGTGTGTGTATATAAGTAATGAAAAATAGTGGCAAGTGATTAAAATAAGTTGTATTGAAACATATACCCAATTTGAACTAAAAAGGTAAATTTGAGAATGACTTCATATGATTTATTTTTGTAAAAATTCACAAAACTTGTGATTATTTACCAATATTTATCACCTACTCTAATTTCATGCCTTGATATGGGGTTTTGTGATAGGGATGTTACAGTGCATATGATAAATCATTTTCCCATGGCAATTATCTTCTAACACACTTTTTCTTGTTTGATCCTCCTTTAAAATTTCTCATTTTAATTTTCTACCTACTTCAGTTGGAATGAAGTTGTTTACTTTTTTCTAGGGTATATTGTTTACTACTTTATAATTTAACCAAAATTTTCTAATATATGATAGTCTATGTATATCTCTATCCATGAATTCTCACCTTTTGGGTACATTTTTACCTTATTTGTTTGTGAATATCTTAGACACGTGTCATGATTTTGTATCTCTTCAACAACTATCTTCATTATAAAAGAAGAAAACTCTAAAAATAGATACAAAAAAATCATATATCCTCTCATAAGTGCTTGAGAACTCATTTTACAATGTTTGTTGTATAAATATATGGTCAATCAACTCATTTATTTGACCTATCCAAATTATTTTTATAGGCCTAAAAACCTCAATTTTAATCTCAAGGATAAAGATATGACATTTACTTGTTTTGAGGAAACATACACTCCAAGAAATCACAATGACATTCTTATGTGATGAGGATTTATCTTCAGAAAGGGTTTTATCTTGCCTTTCATAGAAATATAAAACTCTTATGAAAGAACTGACTAGAGGAATGTTGAGAAACATTGTGATGTGGGATTTATTCATACATGCAAATTCCCTTGGGATGAAATTCCTAGGTTTTACCTAAACCAAGTGCACGACACCTGCACCTGCAAGCAGACAAATCTTATCATAGTATAGTATTAGGATCAAACCTGAAAACATTTTAAGAACTAACTGATCGATTTAATCTAGAAGTATTTATCATAAGAAGGTGGTTGATTTTTTATTGCACTTAGAGCAATAATAAAAATAATAAATTAAATCTAAGGTTATCAGAATAGTATAAATACTAGGGTGAGTGGGTTTCATTGCCACTACTTACAATTTCTCTCTCATTGTGTTACAACCCACATCTTGATTTTATGGTAATTAAAGGATCAATAATACCTGGAGTTATTTGTAAATTTGATAATGCTTTGATTCATTTGATGGTTTATTACATTTTAACTTAGTTCAAACCTGTTTCTTGAAAAAAATGATATGCATTGATTATATGTTGAAGTTTGAATCTAGTTAATGAAGAGATGAGTCACTTATGATGAAGAGCAAGCTTTTCTAATAATTAAAGGACAAAATTGTAAAGAAAATTATTTTGTGACATATTGCTAAGTTTTTTCTTAGAAATATAGATAATTCAATTTTGTATCCAATGCATAGAGAATGAATCAATTTGGAAGTTAATTGAAAGAGATATGGTGTTTTGAAGATTTTTGTAGAATATTCATTGGTTGTCAACTGATAATTTTACCATCAGTTATCAATTGAATGTTTAGAGGTTGGGAAGTCGAAGGTCTATTGAGTTTGATGAACAAAACCATCAATTCATAAACCAATGGTTTGTCAAAGGTTTCACAGACCAAAGGATCTACAACACATGGGTCTGCTTGGTAATATCCTACCGATGGTTCAACTAGGAAGCTACCAATCAATGGTTTTAGGAGTTATCAATTGATGGTTTTCTAGTGGGTATCAACCGAAGGTTTAACTGGAGGCCATCAATTGATGGTCGAGTAGACTGATGGTCTGCCTACCAAAGGCATCAACCAACGACTGTGCAAACCAACAATTGTTAAATCGCTGATCATGTAAACATGTTTGCCAAAGGTTCTTAGAGAAGTTTTAACAACTAATAAAATATGAGTTAAGAATTTACCTTATGAAGGCTTTCCTTCTTATGGTTTCTGTATGATACCACTTAGATATTCCCGTTACACAAATGGTCATATCAATATATATACTTGATGGAATTTGATGAAACAAAGTGTGCTAGCTTCATTTTTAGACCCTTCACCCTCCTAAAATCCTACACCAGCAAAGGGGCAATAATTAAGGTGGTTTTTATGGCAATGAGTAAGGAAGAATAGGAAGAACAATCAAAACACCATGGTTTCATCTTAGATTGGTTCTGGTATGTGAGTTTTAACCATATATTTATTATTCTCCTTGTGTTCCCTTAATCAAAACTCTCTGATCATCAACTGAATATTTTCCTTGACCTTCCTTCTTTATCTTCTACCTCCCACAAGCTTATTTTTGGACTGATTACCTACCATCATGATTGTTCAGAGCTAGTTTTGAGGTATGGAGCTTAAATCCTAATTGTATAAGTTGGAATCCAAGCTTATCTAGCTCAAGCTCATGATCAGTAATCTTGAACACATACAAATGAGTGGAGAATCACCTTTAAACCTCGATTTATATGAAAAATAAACCAAGAATCTTTATGTGACACCCATTTCCACACAAAGTGAGATTACTCAAAATGAAGCATGGAATGTCACTAATAACCACATTACCACAAAATAGGGTAAATTAAAACCGATCACATAAAGGCACCTCAAGATGAATGCATCATATTTAAAGCCATAGAACGTGTCTCACTTATATTTCATTCATGCCAAAAGATGTTACATATCATTGTTCACTGGCTAACTAGCCACAACTTGTTACACATGGTAACATGTTCACATAATACAAATCATATATGTACCACCATAGTATAGTGCCAAAAACTCAAACCAATGTACAACGTCTATAAAACATGCCCAAGGACCTGAGAGAATAGGGACAACACATATAACTTTATTACTAGACACTAGTTGCATATCCATGATCCAACAGTGACAACTCCTCTTACGATTAGCTTCAATAGAATGATATCTATCTCTAAGTTCATGTCTACCTAAAAGATGTGGAAACCCACAGGGTGAGACCAAATGTCCCAGTAAGAGATATAACTCTTTGTCAATGTCTATTGAAAGCACATGTATATTTTAGAAAGATAACAATATTATCAGGTTGAGCATATTTAGCTAAATGGTATGTATTCAACATATAATGCAGTTTAAACAAACTAGGCAGTTACCATTAGTAGTAGAACAATTAATATTTTAAGAAGAAATATGAAGAACATATATAATAGTTAATTTTTCTTATTGCATTATAATTTAAGAAATCAATATAAAGATAAGGCAAAGGGGTCATCCAATGTTATTCACATTTGACCCTAAGAAAAAACACTAAACAACTGTATTACATCTTTTATTTTGCACTTAGGATTTGAGTTGTACCACTCAAATCCAATCAGCCACTGCGAAGTCAAAATTAGTGCCATACAAGATCAATAGAATAGCCTGAATCTACGATCTCTCCAACACCTCTTGGTCAGTACAAGAGAAACACTGCAGAGACATATCAGTCAACTACAAACAATGACATATAGTTAAGCTGAAGAAATGGCTCATGCATGGTCATTTATATAAACACCTAGCATGCCTTGGTACATGTCATTTTTTTTGAAGAACACTCTCATGCATGGCCATTCTAAAAAGAGGCATCACATGAATATAATTGTTGCCTATCTCATATCACAAGGAGAACAACTCACATATGGCCATCTCACACAACCTATGATTATGGATGCAAGGGGATACTCAACTTGCACCCCCACATATTCAAAAATATGCACTCTGAGTTTCCCATAAGAGTTACTGGTTTCTCCATCCAACAATAGAACCGACACTGGAAGGGATCTATGGCATAGGGAAACCACATGATTAAGGTTTCACTTTATTAGTTACGCCAATTGGGTGAATTAAGGCTTAATCATAAAAGTGGACATCCAAAGCTGTAATTCAATCTAGCAAGCATAACTATATAATAACTTCATAAGGTATAAAACATATGATGTGTGGAACTTGCCATATCATCTCATTACATCACTGTCTCACTGTCTCACTACCTCAATCAAGGTCATTAGCATTACCATATGTTATCACTGCCTTACACAAGGCCATCACCAATGTTACACAATCCTACAAGGCTACCACCAATGTCGCATCACTATGGTATATCAATCCCTCAATCACATCATTAGAGGATATCACCTCACAATAGGCATTAAGCCTTCACCAGGTCATAGGACCCATCACATCAATATGATCACATTATGTCTCATCAAAGTGCATAGACATCACCACATGTCATATGATTACCACAATAGCATAGACAAGCTATGGCATTCATTCAACCTATAGGTTAGAATCACACAGGTAGGAGAGAGAAAACATAACACATGCTATCCATCCATATAAGCTCAACAAGTATAACATACCCTAGGATTGGGGTTAGGGTTACACATCTAAAGCCAATTTGGGTTTCATATCATTATTCAATCACCAAACCCTAATCTTATCACCTTCCACTTTCTTGGAGCATACTAGTATTAGAAAATCATCATTTACTTGGTTAAATTAACTATCTAAATAGCATTAGGTATCAATCAACATTTATGTGTACATATGTAACCATATCACTATATTACACATGTGTAATGACTAGCATATCAAACAAGTGGCGACCATCACCATAGTTGTGTGCGTGTCAACCAAAAGCTTTACCGCATGATGTTGTGATCACAACACCACATGTGTCATGACCAACTATCAACACATGGCGTCTCGACCACCACTAAAAGCACATATCAATCGAATCAAAAGCATATGTCTCGATCATTACCAAAAGCAAGTGTCTCAACCACCTCCAAAACAAGTGTCACAATGAGGCGTTGTGATCGTAACAAAGAACCAACAAGGGTGACAACTAAGTCAACAACATGGTGTCACGACCGTTACAAGAACCATCAAAGCAAGCATCACATCTATCACCAAAACATGTGTCACGACCAACATAGTACAAGAGAATAGTGTTTTAACTGAACAAGATCAAGGTGTAGCAACCAAACGATAAATGCTAAGTTGCGACCAAGCCACCACAATGAGGCGTCACGAGCATGTCAAGTCAACAAGCGTTATGACTAAACCATCACAAAGAGTTAATGTCCAGATGTTTAGGATTAGCTAACTTAGCGCCCACAACACCTCACTTAACCAAAGCAAACCAAAGAGTATCGACCTAAAACATCACATAGAGAGTGTCAACCATAAGCATCAAACCAGGTGTAACGCTCACAATAACCACTGAGTGGGTAATAATTCTAATATTAACGTGAATGTAACGACCATCATGATCATGGCACCTCATCAGAATTTAAACATCTTCCAAAATAGGGATGATCATGACCAAAATAGACCATAATCATCAAATAAATCAAACGTGATCATAAGGAGAACTCCATCTAAAGTTGGGAGTGAAAACCCTAATTCAAGCATCACCAAAGCACCTAAGTAAGACCATGATGATAGAAGGAATATCAAACGTCACTCTCATGAAAACCAAGATCAAAACCTCAAACTTTACTTAATCATTATGGTAACACCAAGGATCAGATTGCATGTAAGGATCAACAACTCCTTCTTTACTCAAAAATGGGTACATGGAATAAGGTTTAAGAAAGAGAGTAATCTATATGAAAATACTACAACGTCATAAACCCTAACTCATAAGAATATCATCTAGCAGCTATAATTCACATTTTAGAGATTAGAACAACAACATGCAAGCATGATTAAGATGCAAGTAATAGAAGAGGGTAGAGAGTTTCAGAACCCGCCTTATGTAGTGATCCGAGTTCCAAGATCAAAGGCTCCAAGAGAGAAGAAGATACACCAACTTGGATCAAAACTTCAGCCACAAGATCATCTCAAAAGAGAAAACACCATGGTCAAAAGAATGCTCAAGAAAGAGGGTAAGAAACTCTAGGCCAAACCAAAAGAAGAAAGGAGAAAGAGAAGAAAACTTCCTCTCACTCGGGTACCACCATGTCAAACATAGTCTACAACCCTTGAGATGAGGAGTTTCTCTTAAGACGACCACCACGGATGATCCATAATCTTTGGCCAAGAAAGGAGAAGAAGGAAGGTAGGGTTCCAAAGGAAAAGTGTGATCAAGAAGGTAGAACCACTTACCAAGAAGAGGAACCACCAAGAATCACCACACAGAAGGTGATTAAGCTCCAAAGCACCAAATGCAAGGTTGATCTACCTTCAAAGCACCTAGATCAACCCTTCTTTGCTCCTCAAAGCTCCAAGGTTGAACGTAAGAGAGGGGAGAAGAAGGAGGGCTGAAAAGGATATTTTCTTGAAAGAGAAATAGGTTATATACCTAAAGGAGGAGGGAAGTAGGGTAGGGGTGAGGTGTCAAAACAAGATAGCATCCAAGGGACACTTGTCCACAAAGGAAACTATCATGCAACCACTAAACACTTGCACGCAACACATAATGATAAAACCTAGGTGGGGTATATACCACTTGAGTCACCACCATCCTAGGGGTCAAAACAAACCTCAAGGTACCTTGTCTCCACCACTACAAAAGAGCACCACACAAAACATGGTCGAAACACATCATTAGGAGGCCACCATCTTGACCAAACCACTTCTAGAGCAACAAGGTCAAAAAAAATCACCCAAAGAAGGTGTCTCAGTTGAAACACACTCAAGAATCACCAACATGGTTGAGACACAGGTCGTGACACTCAACTGAACTCAACATGGTTGACTCCATGCTCCACTAAACACAACCCTAGAAAACACTATCATCACCACTTGATGTTTCCTCATCAACCAAGGTCCAACAAGGTGCCCGATAGCATCATTATCTCTCTCATGATGCCAAGCCATAGAAGACACACACTACATGTGACAAATTGCAATCTAAACCCTCAACATGGGTAAATTGCAACTTGGCCCAAAACAAGCATATAAAGCTCAAACATCATCCAAATAGGACCAAACTCAAAACATAAGCTTGTCATATGTTCCAAAATATCTCAAAGGATTATACTAAGGTTTTAAGCATCTAATCAAGAAAAAAAAATTTAGCATAAAAATCTAGGTTAGGGATCTTACAACCATAAACCCCTAACAAGGCTTTCACCCCCTGAAATCCTACATGAAAAGAGATGGGTATTTCCTACACATATCTTCCTCAAGCTCCTACGTGGCTTCCTCTATGCCATAATGTTGTCATAGAATCTTAACCAAAGGGATATCCTTCTTCTTCAACTTCTTGATCCTCCTATCCATGATCAACACAAGATCTTTCGCAGATGAGACATCCTATCTATCTCCATCTCCACTGGTTGTAGAGTCAACTCTATGGCCAGGTGACACTTCCTCAACATAGTGACGTGAAACAATGGAGACAACATAGGTAGATCATGTGGCAACTCCACTTATAGGCTAGTCACCAATCTCATACCAACATAACATATATCTACATCGTCTCCCATGATAGATGTTATTGTAGGAGAACTTCTATCAAACTGAGGTGAACATCTTCACTGCCCAAAAATGTAAAACACAGTCTCTTAAACAAATTCTTGAGGTCTGCATCATTCTCTTAGACTATTAGTCTATCAACCGGCACATGTATCAGTTGTAAAATTTGTGCACATTTCTAATATCCCATCTTAATCTTTTGACACACTACACACTTATCTACAACCCTTGCTACATCCTTTTTCAAACTTGACCACTAATATAAGTTTTTTTGGGTTATACACCCTTTTGGTTCTACTGGGATGCATAGCATACATAAAAAAGTGTGCCCTTTTCCAGAAATAATGTCTTCATGTTATCACCTGTGGAACAACTGTCCTACCATGGTAATATACTTGTACCATCCTCTGACTCATGGAAGTCATCACACATTCCCTGTGCTACTTTAATCTGTTGACTCAACATCGATTTTACTGGTGACTATGTCAAAGGTCCTACTAAAAAGGACACATCCAACTTGTTCATACATCTGATGCAAGGAGATCAACATGTCTCTTATATACATACTAAGGAACACAACTATTTTGGGTCCACATATGATGAAGAAGACTTTCCACTCAGAGCACCTGCAACCACATTCACCTTCCCTAGATGGTAATCTATTATGCAGTCAAAATTCTTGATTAAATCCATCTAGCTTCATTGTCTCATATTCAGCTCCTACTACAAGAAGATCTACTGCAGGTTCTTATGGTCAGTGTAGATATGACACCTCTCACCATAAAAGTAGTGTCCCCATATCTTCAAAGCTTGGATCATAGTTTCCAACTCCAGATCATGTGTCAAGTAGTTCTCCTCATGCTTATTAAGCTGTCATGAAGCGAAGGAAATCACGTTCTTTATCTCGCATCAACACACAACCCAAACTATTCCTTGATGTGTCACAAGGAACTATGTATCCTTTCCCTACTCTGGCAGCACTAATATCAGTGTAGTGGTCATCTTCTCCTTTAAAATTAGAAAAGAACATTCACACCTATCGTCCCAAATAAATGGAACATCTTTCCTCATCAACTTTGTTAGGGGTAACGCCACTACATAGAAGTCCTCAATAACCTCCTATAGATGTCTTAAGTACTCTGGATCCACTTTCTTCTAGTCTTACACAGACTTCACAAGAAGATACCACATAATAATAGAAAGCTACCTCTGGAATAGATCAAGATGTCATCTGTCTTGATCCACAACTAACGGTAACCTGACTCCAAGTCTATGTTGGAGAAGATTGTGGCACCTCACAACTGGTCAAACAGATCATCTATACACCAAGAAGGACATCGTTCTTTAATCATTACCTTGTAAAACTATTAGTAATAAAAGCACAACCTCATTGATCCATCTTTCTTCTTCACAAACAAAATGGGAGCATCCCATGGAGATGTAATCGGTCTGATAAAACTCTTTCTTGAGTAGATCTTGCAACTGTCTCTTCACTCTTGCATCTTAGCTAGCGTCATCCTATATGGTGTCTATTCTATATGTTGGGTACTAGTGACCAGATTGATCTAAAAAATTCAAACTCTCCATGAGGCGGAAAACTTGTAACTTATCAGGTAACACATCTTTGAACATCCATACAACTGGCACATCTTGGATACTAGTACTCCTTGCCTTGATATCTATCATATATGCCAAAAGTGCATCACATCTGTAAGACCCCTGACCTAGGTTTTGGGGTAACATTGTTTGTTTAGCATAAGTAAGTTTCTTATAACCTTACTCTAATCTTTGGAATGTAATTAGGACTTGTGTAGAGCTTAAGTTTCAAGTTTGATCTTGTTTGGATGATGTTTGTGCTTTATGTGCTAGTTTTGGTGCAAATTGCAATTTACCCAAATTAGGGGGGTTGATGAGAAATTTGTCACCTCTAGAGTGTTCCTTCTCTTTCTTGACATCAAGATATAAAGATGTAGGTGCCTTGTTTGAGCCTTGGTTGAGAAATGTCACCCTAAGTGGTGATTAGGGTTTCTGTGAGAGTTGAGTGTCTCAACCTATGTATATATAGTGTGTTGTCTCGACGTAGGTCACAACATAGGGTTGGTTTGGTGGGTGTTATGGTCAAGAAACTCCTCTAGATGGTGGGGTCATGACCAAGGTGGTATTGGGTTGAGATGGTTTCCCTTTTATAGGATGTCTCGACTTAGGGTTTGAGGTGGTCCCTTATCTCAACCAAGTGGTGATGGTGGTGTGTGTGTTGCGATCATGGATGGTGAACCATGGGAGGTTCGTGACCGTGACCATATGGGTGAACAAGGTGGTCGAGACCCAACCTGTAACATCCCAGGATTTGAGGCCTCAGATAAGTTGATCTTAAAGGAATGATTGGACTACCCATATCACCAAGGTGCACCTCCTTTTCCGGGAGCCCATCACTAAGAACTCCATAGTTAAGCGTGCTCAGCTTGGAGTAGTACTGGGATGGGTGACCTGTCGGGAAGTTGATCCTGGCGTGCACGTGAGTGGATAAAAAGCGTGCAGTTAAGGCTAGTGGTGATCTGTGGGGCCAGTTGTCATTCCTGAAACTCTATTAGAGCCTTGGGTAGTGGGTCCAGGCATTACAAATGATATCAGAGCCAATTCTCCTCCAGTAGGTGGGGCCCACATGGGCATGGCATGCCAGTCTTGAGCCATGCGGTCCACGCATGTAGGAAAGGGCTGTCTATGGTTGACGTAGCCACCCTTGCACTGGTATTCCGTGAAGCTGGGTGTCCATGGGCCATTGTGGGTCTGCACTAAAATGGGGAAGAGATTATGAGGCCTTACAGTTGAGCCTTGACGAGGACATCAAGAGTCTAAGTGGGGAGATTGTAACATCCTAGGATTTGAGGCCACAGATAAGTTCATCTTAAAAGGAATGATTGGACTACCCATATCACCGAGGTGCACCTCCTTTTCCGGAAGCCCATCACTAAGAACTCCATAGTTAAGTGTGCTAAGCTTGGAGTAGTACTGGGATGGGTGACCTGTCGGGAAGTTGATCCTAGCGTGCACGTGAGTGGATTAAAAGCGTGCAGTTAAGGCTAGTGGTGATCTGTGGGGCCAGTCATCATTCCTGAAACTCTACTAGAGCCTTGGGCAGTGGGCCCGGGCGTTACACAACCTAGAGTGTATTGCCATATCTTGCATGTTAGGCTAGAGTGGTTGCATGCTGGTCTTTTGAGTGGACAAGTGTCCCTTTGGTACCTTAGAGTGTTGACACATCATCTCTTGCCTTTTCTCATCTTCCACCTATATAACCCCTCATCTCTTCGTGCTTGTAACTTTTTAGGCCTTCCATTTTCTTCCTTCTTTTTTTCTTGTTCTTGGAGCTTGGTGGAGCAAGGAGATCCAACCTTGGATCTTGGTGACTAAACTCTTATTGCATGTGGTGCTTGTGGTGACCATAGCCCATCTTCAGCCCTTGGTAAGTATTTATATTCCTTGAGCTTGATCTTGATAACTCCTGGTGTTCTTGTTGTTGGTTTTTATATTGTTCAAGATAGTTGGATTCTTTTGTTGTCTTGGGGTCAAATCATATGTGCTCTTGCTATTTTAGGGGTTGAGACACCTTGTGTCCAATTAGTTAAGTTGCACCCCTTGTGTGTTGATTGTGATGCCCTAGTTATGATTTGGTCATGACATTGTGTCGCGGTGTGACTTTGATTTGCTTGATTGCAACGCTCTAGTTTGGCCTTGTTTCAATCATGATGGTCCATTTTTCCTTCTAATTGGGACACCTCATTTTGATCCGATCGTGACGTGATGCTTGTCGTGGGCACGAAGTTGCATCCTGAGGATGGTCGTGACACCATTATCTGTCGTGGGTGAGATGCTATGCACGCTGGCACTCATGACGCCATGTTTGAGAGTGGTTGTAATGCCATATTTATGTGTTGTCCGAGACACCATGTTAATGTGAGGTCAAGACAGGTGTTGTGAGGTAGTTGGGGCACCTTGATGAGTGGGTGGTCGCCACCCATAGGGATGGTGGTCGCGGCATGTACATGGTAGATGGTTGAGACCTATATGAGTGATTTGTTGCGGTCATAACACATGGGTTAGTCAGGCCGCTACACCTTTGTGGTAATAGTGTTCGTGACCTAGATGATAGTGGGTCATACACATATGAGTGATGTGGGTTAATACCTACACGTGCTATGTGGTTAGCACACATATTTGAACACATAATGATACATGTATGGTACTATTTTGATAACATAATGCTTGGTTCTAAACTTGATGCTTAACCTTTATATGATCCTAGAAGGTGGGAGACTATGTACCTAGGGTTTGGTGATGATTGTGTGATACAAAACCCTAATTGGCTATAATGTGGAACTCTAAACCTAATATGAGAATGCATGATGTATTCACTACTCTCTTAGGTTGGTTTCTATGTTATGATGATTTCTCTATCATGTTTATAAATCCTTAACCTCGCAGGTGAAATGTGATGGTATATCATAACTAGTGCATGCTATGATGAGTATGATGTGACACAGATTGAATAAGCCTTTATGAGGCGTGTTGAGACACTTGTGATATAGGGAGAATGTGAATGGGTCTTATGACATGATGATGGCTTGATTCCTATTGTGAAATGATACCCTCTTGTTTTATGATTAAGGGATTAATATCCCATAATGATGTGAGATTAGAGATAGCCTTGAGATGTTATGTAACAGTGATGATGTTATTGTGAATGGAAGTGTTACAAGTGTTCTGCAGTGATAGTGTGAAAAGTTCACACCTTATATGTTTTATATCTTTAAAAGTTGTATAATGCCCTTATCCTTGTAGTTCTTGTTATGGTTTTGTACATTATAACTTGCTTGATGCTTAGAGACACTTAATTGACATAACTAAACAAGTGGAACTTAATCACGTAGGTGCCCTATTCTATAGATCCTTTCCAGTGTCAGCCTTAATTGTTGGATTGGTGAAATGAGTTTTACTCAGAGTGCATGTTTTTTAGTATGTCCAGGTACAAGTCGGGTATCTCCTTGTTTCCCTAAATATAGGTTGTATGAGACTACCATGGATGAGCTAATCTCATTGTGATATGGATGGCCATGCATGAGCCACTCCTCTTTAGAATGCCCATGCATGGACAATTTCTCCTAGCACTGCTACCTATACCAAGGTGGGCTAGGTGGACAGCCATGCGTGAGCTGATCCTTCTATTGACTATAAGTCACTTTTGTAGTTGACTGACATGTCTCTATGATGTTACTCTTATGCTGACCGAGAGGTGTTGGGGAGGTCGTGGATTTTGCCTCTTCCATGGACCTTGTATGGCACCGTCGGTTACCCTTTGCAGGGGCAGTTAAATTTGGATGGTACAACTCAAATCCTCTAGGAATAATAAAAGATGTAATACAACCGTTTAGTGTATTTGTGTAGGATTAAATGAAATGACATTGGTTGAAGCCTTGCATTGCTTTTGTATAGTTCTATGGATAGAAAATATACATGTTCTTCACATTCATTTTTAGACAAATAATTGCTCTGCTTATATCATTTAGTTGAATCTGCTTATTTATTAATAGTATAAACTCTTATGTTAGCTTTCTGTGCTTTTAATAGATGTTAACGGAGAGTTACAACTCTCGTTGGGACATTTGGTCTCACCCCATGGGTTTCCACATCTTTTAGGTGGACGTGCATGCTGAGATAGAGATCAAATTACTGAGGCAGACATCTTGAGGCATTGTAGTTGTTAAATCATGGATATGCAACTAGTCTCTAGTAATAGAGTCCTATGTGTTGTCCATGTACACTCGGGTCCTTGGGGGTGTTTTATAGAAATTGTACATCAGTTGGAGTTATTGGACAAATATGATGATGGTTCATATGTGATTTGTGTACGTGAATAGGTTATCACATGTAACAAGTTGTGGCTAGATAGCTGATCAACTATGTCATGTAACAACTTTTGATAGAATGAAATACAAGTGGCTCCAGTTTATGGCTTCAGGCATGATGAGTTCAGCTTGATGCATGGTTAGAAAATTTGTTTTAATTTCTTGTGTTTTTTGGTAATCCGCTTGCTTAGTGTTAATTTCGTGTTTGGTTTTGAGTAATCTCACTTTGTGTGACAAAGGGTGTCACAACATCCTTGTGTTGTCAACTCCTCTGTTGTGATAGTCAATTTTAGGAACGTCAAGAGAATCTTCCTATCATCTTGGAAGATCCACAGGACGTCAACATCCATAACCATAGTTACCTTGGACCTATAGTCCAAGACCACCAGATTCTATCCCAAGTATCCATTAAAGGAATACATCGGTATCGTACATATCAAGTGGTATATGATTCACTAGAATGTTGCATTCCAAGAAGGAAGGAACATAAGGGAACACACTTCCCTTGACATCACAATAATGCCCAGGGGTTGCTAACAAGGGGAAGGGGTTACCAACTCTCTTCCATTATTATACAGATTTACAACTTCTTATGTGTCATTTTACCTTTTTTCATCTTGGTTTCCTTGTTTTCGGCATAGGAATGATCAAGATTAAAGCATCTCATCACTTCTTTTTGGTTATTCTTTCATCATTCTCATATATGTTCTCTTGTTTTATCATGTTTTCCAAACCATCATCAAGAGATAGACCATCATATTTTAGATTTTCTTTGTTAAACACGGGTCACCTCTTTTAATTCTTTTATACGAAATGAAGGTTTTTATTTTGAAACTTCCATACTCACATAGGTTGGTCTGAGGTTAGCTCATATTCCACTTTATTCATTTTATCATTGTTATCATTGATCTCCACATATTATACTTATCTCATGAGTTCTCTTCATCTTATGTGGATTTACACATCGACTTACTTCATTAACACATATTTATCCATCTCTTGCATTACAACCTCCTTGAAATTACAAATGCAAGGACTTCTCATAGCTTATTTATGTTCAGGTTTAGGTTTCACAGTGTCATATCCTTCTCTTGTAATTATCAGACGTTCAAGTTCTGGTAAGTTATGATGTAGTTATTTTCTTATTTAGATCAAGATGAAGGTATTAGCATCATGATTCCTAATTTTTTATGCTCTTTAGATTGTTCCAGAATGACTACTTGATTAGAGTAATCACAAAGATAACAATCTAAGAGTTCCATACTTACCTTCTCTTCAATATTTGAATACATGGCCAGGGAACTCAAGTACTGAGATTAGACAGTATGCACCATGTTTTATGTCATGTTCTCAGTGTAGACATCATCCTAGTCCTAAATCCTAGTGTCCCTGACTCCCTATAGACTCAGCAAACCTAGATCTCTGATACCACCAAATGTGACACCCATTGCCACACAAAGCAAGATTACTCAAAACAAAGTGTAGAATTATACTTGTTAAGGCGGCAAGGAACCATGCTTGAACGCCTTGTGCTTAGGCGCGCTTAGGTGACTTTAAGAAAATTATATTTTTGTACAATTTACCTATATATACACGTGCCATGATTTTTGTAACATCCCCCTTTCATATATATGTTATATTTTACCTATATCTATACATATGTTGTAATTTTTATAATACTTCCCCCTTCATATATATGTTATACTTCATATAGGTAAATCCATAAAAGTCTGGGTTATCCACTGATATACATTTTCTTTATTTATACTTGATGTCTATAGTGTATTTCCCTATTGTATATACACACTTTTATTGTTTGTGCATAGATATATACCTATTAAACACATCTAAACATGTATGTGTATAGTTTCATTGTTGCATACATAAATATATACATATTCTAAAAGTTATACTTGGATGCATTTATGAAAAGATGTATTCTATGGTAATATGTGTATTACAGGTTCTACTAATACTCAAAACAAACCTTGTGTAAGTCATGTAATCCACCTATATTAGTTTAAACTTGAATAAGGGATATAGGATAATAGTGATTAAGGATAGCAATGCTTTACATAGTATCAGTAAATAATTTTCCTTACTTATGATAATTATCAGCTGATATACATATATGTTGCAACTAATATGGCTATTTGAAGTTCCTATGATAAGTAAGAAGGGAGTTAGTATGCATAGAATGATATTTATATTGCAACTGAAGACCTATTCAAGGTGAAAATATCCCTTAACATTTAAATCACATTCAATATAATACTAAGAAAATTTATATATATATATATAGTATACATTCCATTTAGTAATGAAATTGTATAACAAACATAGATAAATATATTTAACTTGAATATTAGAACAAGTGTAGATCAATTAAATACCTATATAGAGGGTCATGGGTCCGTAAGAAACCATAAAGCGACATATTGGTCAAGGCATAGGGCATAGTGACCCCCCTTGGAATGCCTAGGCAATCGCTTAGACGTGCGTAGGTACTCACCTTAACAAGTATGCGTAGAATATCACTAATAACCACATTACCACAAAACATGGTAAATTAAAACTAGTCAGATAAAGGCACCTCAAGATGAATGCATCACATTTAAAGCCATAGAACTTGTGTCAGTTATATTTCATTCGTGCCAAAAGATGTTACATATCATTATTCACTGGCTAACTAGACACAACTTGTTACATATGGTAACTTGTTCACATATACAAATCATATCTATACCACCATGGTATAGTTCCAAAAAATCAAACTAATTTACAACATCTATAAAACACCCCT
Source organism: Alisma plantago-aquatica (assembly GCA_963693085.1). Lineage (NCBI taxonomy): Eukaryota > Viridiplantae > Streptophyta > Magnoliopsida > Alismatales > Alismataceae > Alisma > Alisma plantago-aquatica. The sequence goes on from OY856411.1 coordinate 796,236,923, forward strand.
AAGGACCTAAGAGTATAGGGACAACACATAGGACTATATTACTAGACACTAGCTGCATATCCTCTTACTGCCAGCTTCAACAATATGATCTCTATCTCAACGTTCACGTCCACCTAAAAGATGTGGAAACCCAAGGGGTGAGACCAAATGTCCCAGTGATAGATATAACTCTCTTCCAACATCTATTAAAAGCACATGTAGATTTAAGAATAAAGATAACAATATTATCAAGTTGAGCAAATTCAGCTAAATGATATGTATTCAACATATAATGCAGTTTAAACAAGCTAGGTTGTAAGACCCCTGAACTGGATTTTGGGGTAACCCTATTTGTTTGGCTTATGTAAGTTGCTTAGAACCTTTCTCTAATCATTTGAAATGTAATTAGGGCTTGTGGAGAGCTTAAATTTCTTGATCTTGTTTGGATGGTGTTTGTGTTTTATGTGCTAGTTTTGGTGAAAATTGCAATTTACCCAAATTAGGGGGTTGATGTGCAATTTGTCACCTCTAGAGTGTTCCATCTCTTTCTTGAAATCATCTAGAAGATATATAAAGAAGTGGGCACCTTGTTTTTGAGCCTTGGTTGAGAAGTGTCACCCTTAGTGGTGATAGGGTTTCTATGAGGGTTGAGTGCCTCGACCTATGTATATATAGTGTGTTGTATCGGTGTAGGTCACGACCTATGGTTGGTTTGGTGGGTGTCACGGTCGAGACACCCCTCTATATGGTGGGTTTGTGACCAAGGTGTTCTTGTGTTAAGATGGTTTCCCTCTTATAGGATGTCTTGACTTAGGATTTGAGGTGGTCCCTTGTCTCGGCCAAGTGGTGATGGTGGTGTGTGTGTTGTGACCATGGATGGTGAACCATGGGAGGGTTGGTCACGACCATGTGAGTGATCAAGGTGGTCAAGACCCAACCTAGACTGTATCAACATGTCTTACATGTTAGGCTAGAGTGGTTTCATGTTGGTTTTTTGAGTGGACAAGTGTCAAGTTGGTACCTTGGAGTGTTGACACATCATCTCTTACCTTCTCTCTCATCTTTCACCTATATAGCCCCTTATCTCTCCATACTTGTAACCCTTTTGGCCCTCCATTTACTTCCTTCTCTTTTGATTGTTCTTGGAGCTTTGTGGAGCAAGGAGATCCAACCTTGGAGCTTGGTGACCGAAATCTTCTTGCATGTGGTGCTTGTGGTGACTATAGCCCAGCTTCAACCCTTGGTAAGTGTTTATCTTCCTTGATGGTGTTTCTTTCTATCTCTTACCTCCATCTTCCTCTCTTTTCTCATCCCTATACCATGGTTCCTCCATGGTGGTCGTTTTGGGAGAGAAACTCCTCATCACAAGGGTCATATACCATGTTGTGACTAGGTAGACCCAAGTGTGAGGAGGGTTTCTTCTCTCTTTCTCCCTTTCTCTTTTAGCTTGACCTAGAGCTTTTGGGCTCTCTTTTCTTGGATGATCTTTGACCTTGGTGTCTTCTCCTTCTTGAGCTGATCTTATGGCCGAGATTGGAGTTTTTGGTGGAGCTTCTTAAACCCTTGGACCGTGTTCTTGAAGCTCTTGATCTTGGATCTTGGAATCCCCAGTGGTGATCTTCTTAAGGCATGTTTTATAACTCTCTACCCTCATCCATTATTAGCACTCTTAATATTATTTGCATGTTGTTGTTTCTCACTCTAAAATGTGCTCTTAATATGCTAGCATATGATATCATGATCTAGGGCCTAAGTGATGGTTGTTATCATGCTTTATATGTGTGGAATCTAAAACCCTAAGGTTAGGTACCCGATTGGGAGATGGGTGTGTAATAGTGGTTTACCTCCTATGTCTTGATTTTGGTTTTGGTCACATGCATCAGATTCGTGTCCCATCATGAAATATGGATTTTAGGTTCTATTTTAGATGGGTTAAATGTGGATTCACCTCACCTCTTTTTCACAAGGTTCTTCTATGGTGGTTCACTAGCACAAGTTTTAGGGGTTTTGGCGATGGTCTTCTCTTGATGAAATCTTCTGTTTTAATCTCTAAACATGGTGATAATGACATATATGATGTTATCATGAATTTAGGGTTCAAGACTTTGAAGTATTCTCATGTAGATTACTCTTTTTCTTAAACCCTAAATTCTTGTAACCGTTTTGAATTTTTGTTGATTGAGGAGATTTAAGTACATGCAACATAAGCTTCAGTTTTATGATCATGGTTTAAGTTTGGCCCTTATGTTTCCCTTAGTGGCTTGGATGTTTTCCTCATGGGTTATGGTTCGTCCTTCTTTCTCCTGAGTGGTTTTTCTTGTTGTTCTCCTTGGTGCTATTTTTAGGGTTTGATAATCTTGAACCTTGAGCTTTATCTTGATAACGCCTGATGTTCTTGTTGTTGGTTTTTATCTTGGTCAAGACAATTGGATTATTTTGTTGTTTGGGGGTCAAATCATATGTACTCTTGTTGTTTTAGGGGTCGAGGCACCTTTTGTCCAGTTGGTCGAGTTGCACCCCTTGTGTGCTGATTGTGATGCCCTAGTTCTAATTTGCTCGCAATGTTGCGTCACAGGCGTGATGTTATTTTGCTTGACCGTGATGCTCTGGTTTGGCCTTGTTTTGTTCATGACGGTCCATTTTTCCTTCTGATTAGGACACCTCATTTTGATCTATTCGTGACGTGATGCTTGTCGCGGGCGCGACGTTGCGTCATGAGGATGGTCGTGACACCATGTTTTGTCATAGGTGAGACGCTATGCATGTTGGTGCTCATGAGGCCATGTTTGAGAGTGGTCGTAATGCCATGTTTCTGTGTTGGCTGTGACGCCATGTTAATGTGAGGTCAAGATAGGTGTTGTGAGGTGTTCGAGGCACCTTGATGAGTGGGTGGTCGCGACCCATGGGGATGGTGGTTGCAACATGTACATAGTAGATGGTTGAGACCTATATGAGTGATGTGTTATAGTCATAACACATGGGTTAGGAAGGCCGCTACACCTTTGTGGTATGAGTGGTCGTGACCTAGATGATAGTGGGTCAAACACATATGAGTGATGTGGGTTAATACCTACACATGTTATGTGGTTAGCACACATATTTGAACACATGATGATATATGTATGGTACTATTTTGATAACATAATGCTTAACTCTAAACTTGATTCTTAACCTCTATATGATTCTATGAAGTGGGGAACTATGTGCCTAGGGTTTGGTGATGATTGTACAAAACCCTAATTGTCTATAATGTGGAACTCTAAACATAATATGAGAATGTATGATGTATTCACTTTTCTCTTGGGTTGGTTACTATGTTTTTCTCTATCATGTTTATAAATCCCTAACCTTCAAGTTGAAATGTGATGGTATATCATAACTAGTGCATGCTATGATGAGTATGATGTGACAAGTTGAATAAGCCTTTATGAGGTGTGCTGAGACACTTGTGATATAGGGATAATGTGAATGGGTCTTATGACCTGGTGATGTCTTGATGCCTATTGTGAAATGATACCCTCTAGTGCCATGATTAAGGGATCGATATCCCATAGTGATGTGACATTAGTGATAGCCTTGAGTGGCTATGTAACAGTGATTATGGTATTGTGAATGGCACTGTTACAAATGTTATGTGGTGATAGTGTGACAAGTTCACACCTTTACATTTTATATCTTAAAAAGTTGTATAATGTCCTTACCCTTGTAGTGTTTGTTATTGTTATAAACATTACAACTTGATTGATGGTTAGAGACACTTAATTGTCATAACTAAACAAGTGAAACTTAATCACATAGGTCCCCTGTTCCATAGATCCTTTCCAGTGTCAGCCTTAATTGTTGGATTGGTGAAATAAGTTTTACTCAGAGCGCATATTTTTGAATATGCGGGGGTGTAAGTCGGGTATCTCCTTGTATTCCTAATTACAGGTTGTGTGAAACGGCCATGTGTGAGCTAATCTTGTTGTGATATGGATGGCCATGCGTGAGCCACTCCTTTTTAGAATAGCCATGCGTGAGCCAGTTATCCTAGCATTGTTACCTATACCAAGGTGGGATAGATGTTGTTATATGTGGACGACCATGTGTGGGCCGATCCTTATGTTGACTATAAGTCACTTTTGTAGTTGAATGACATGTCTCTATGGTGTTACTCTCATGCTGACCATGAGGTGTTGGGGAGGTCGTGGATTCCATCTCTTCCAAGGACCTTGTATGGAACCGTCAGTTGCCCTTTGCAGGGGGCAGTTGGTTTTGGGTGGTACAACTCAAATCTTTAGGGCATAATAAAATATGTAACACAGCCGTGTAGTGTATTGTGTAATATCAAATATGATGACATTGGTTGAAGCCTTGCCTTTCTTTTGTATAGTTATATGGATAGAAAATATACATGTTCTTCATATTCCTTTTTAGACTATTAATTACTCTGCTTATATCATTTAGCTGAATCTACTTATTTCTAAATAGTATAATCTTCCGTGTTAGCTTTTTGTGCTTTTAATAGATGTTGGTGGAGAGTTATAACTCTCACTGGGACTTTTGGTCTCAGCTCGTGGGTTTCCACATCTTCTAGGTGGATGTGCATGCTGGGATAGATATCGTGTTGTTAAGGCAAACGTCCTTAGGTGTTGTAGCTATTGGATCATGGATCTGCAGCTAGTGTCTAGTAATAGAGTCCTATGTGTCATCCTTGCACACTCAGGTCCTTGGGGGTGTTTATAGATGTTGTACATCAGTTATAGTTTTTGACCATATACTGTGATGACCCGACATCGACTCAAGACAAATCGTCACAAGTAAATATGCAGAATAACCATAAGCATCAGATTAACAAAATCACTAAAAATTGAAACCATTTTGCAAACTGATCCATTTCCAGGAAACTCTTAAAGAAAGAACCAAAACTGTATATACATCATGGTTCACATTGTACATACATTGTGCCATCTCATCTCCAGGATAACATATAAATTTTTTTTTGCCCAAACATATAAATAAACAACATAAAACCTCGAGACATACAAGTCAAAATCTCATATTGTTCGTAAAACCATTTCGTACTAACTCCAAGGACCTGAGAGTACACAGACGACACATATGACTTCTATCTACAAGGCACGATAGACAGTACACTCAACCTGAGTTGTTACTACTGCCCATGTTGTCATTGTTCTCCCTCTACAGTATGGCCTCTATCTCTTCATATGTGTCCACCTAAAAATTGTGGAACCCATAGGGTGAGACAATTGTCCCAGCGAGAGATATAACTCTCTACCAAAAATATTATTATCACAGGCTAACGGTATAAAATTGAGCAGAGGATGATTTATATAAATAAGCATGTATAATCATTATTTAATTGTAGTGCAAAGCAATAGCATTGATAAGATAGTTCAACTATCTATAACAGAGCTATAGATCATCTATTTGCTTCATGTATAATATCTATCAACTAAGATGTATAAAGGTAATGAAGCATTAACCAATGTTTTCCGTATTCATTCCTTAAACAAATACGCTACACAACTGATAACATGTTCTCAATCACACTTATTCCCAGAGGAGATGAGATATACTATTCATGCTCCAACCGACCACCTCTTAGTCAAAATCAATACCATACAAGGTAAATGGAAGAGTCGACTTCCAAGACCTCACTCATCTCGGTCAGCATGAGAATACTGGCAGGACATCTTGTGTCAACTGTAATTAGCTTACCAGGGTACACTAGTATCTTTCCTATAGAGCTACAACCACATCATGCACTCTCTTCGGGATGGTCACTGAGCTTTCTCAGTTATTTTCGTCGGGATGGTCACTGAGCTTTCCAGGGTTCTTTTCATCAGGATGGTCACTAAGCTTTCCCAATTTATTTGGGGAGTACACTGAGCAACCCTGGCATTCATCGGGGAGATAACACATCAATCCCCGATACTTTTTCATCAGGGCAAACACACGGTAACCCTGGCATTCTTCGGGGAGATATCATATCAATCCCCATCTGGACATAAGGATATGTTCGTCCTTCATCTCCCACATATTCAAAAATATGCACTCTGAGTTAAAATCGTTTCACCATTCAACAAATTCTGACACCGAATGGATCTATGGCCTGGGCAACTACATTATAAGATTCCACTTGATTAATTAGGTGTATTACAATAACTTTTAGCATCAATCAAGTTACAAGCAAGAATTGTAACAGATGCTACAAAGAAAGGTGTAATACATTTATTAAGTACTTTTATAATATTTGGAACACAGTGAACACATAACCCTCAGGATCTTAGTCCCTTATCACATTACTGGGAATTCTCATCCCTTAACATTATCATCATCATCATTGCTAGATCTGGGTATTCAAAGTCTTAGTTCATCACTGAACACTGTTACCACTTATCAAGTAACCATTACCTCTAGGTCATCAGACCAAGGTATGCATTATACTTGTTGCACAAGTATTTGACATAGCTCACAAAGCCCATTTGAATCTGTATTATATGAAACATCATAGCTCATACCTGGTTATGATAATCATCTCATGATTCCTGCATGGTTAGCACTTCATGATAAAAACAATATCAAGTACATAACATCACTATGTGATACAAGAGAAATATAACCTTCCCATTATTAGGGTAGGGTTTCTCATTCTAACCGATTAGGGTTTCAGATTCATATCATCACTATGTGATATAAGAGAAATACAACCTTCCCATTATCAAGGTTAGGGTTTCTCATTCTAACCGATTAGGGTTTCAGATTCATATCATCACTATGTGATACAAGAGGAATACAACGTTCCCATTATTAGGGTTAGGGTTTCCCCTTATTAACCAATAAGGGTTTCAAATCATATCATCACCCTTCATTAGGGTTAGGGCTTCCTTTATTTAACCAATTAGGGGTTCAAACCAAATCATCACCCTTCAATAGGGTTAGGGTTTCCCCTTATTATCTGATTAGGGTTTCAAATCATATCATCACCCTTCAGGTTAGGGTTATCCCCCATTTAACTGATTAGGATTTCAAGATCATATCACCACCCTTCATTAGGTTTAGGGTTTTCCCCTATTTAACCGATTACGGTTTCAAGACCATATCACCACCCTTCATTAGGGTCAGGGTTTTCCCCATTTAACTGATTAGGGTTTCAAGATCATATCACCACACTTCATTAGGGTTAGGATTTCCCCTTATTATCTGAAAAGGCTTCAAGATCATATAATCAAGAATCAAACCCTAATTCATACTCCACTTATATTAGGAGTATCAATGTATGCTCATTACATGATTATCACACAAGTATAAGTTTCTCTCTCATCCTCACTAGAATGTTAAGTGCATCATGCCCTATTAAATTGGCTCAACCCTACCTTAAAGGTACATTGGCCTACTTATCAAAATGCATTAAACTCTTTACATCTTAATGTATTACTTGACATAACACACTTCATGTGTTACTCCATCAAGTACATTGAATTGAGATGCTTCCACCATATCAGACGTAGAGGTGTGTATTTAACACCATATAGAGCTTCCATATCATGTTTGAGGTATATCCTCATCACCATATTGTGCTTCCAGATCAGGTTGCTTCATCATTAGGGTTTGCATATTGGGTTATACCCTTATGCTCATATCTCTTCAAAACTTCATGGTATCGTCCTACCCTTCCTCATATGATAAGTGATAGGCTAGATATCAGGTTAGTCTAAAAGAAACCAGGTGTACAAACCAATAGGGGTTTGGAGTTCCAATGTATATCGGGTTCCACATTACAATGTTGGGTTTCAACACCATATCGGGTTGGAGTATATACTTGACTCCATGTCTTACATAGGGTATGTGCTTGACCCCATATCATGCACAAGGTGTATTCTTGACACCATATCGTGCACAAGGTGTGCACTTCATCATCATATCGTGCGCAAGGTATAAGCTTCAACATTGTATCACACTAGTGGTATGTTTACCTCACCATATTTGGTTAGAGGTGCTTCAACCCGATATCAGGTTGGACCATGATGATGCCATCATCATCAACCTCTACACTCTTGTTCTTACTATTCTATTTCATGGACAATAGTACTAAACAACTTTTAGAACTCATAGGATCATCAATTATTCAAGTGAATTTGAAATTGAAAGTAGATTAACAAATATAACATAATTGAAGGTGAATAATAACATAATTGGGTTCAAGTTATATAACCCACCTCAAGAATAACTTCAAAGCTCCAAGCTCTAAATATTCACATTCCCAAGGTTGAATATGAGCTTCACAGTTCTTCTATATGCAAATAATCACCATGGATAAGTATTTGGTGAAGAAGAAAAGAAAGGAAGATCACAACCCTAGATCCATGCTTTAATCCAAGGCTGAAGATGATCATGGATTCACATTAGGGTTAAGGCTTGAGCTCCTTATTGTTCCTTAGCACCATGCATGATACCTCACTACTCATGCATGATATCCCCTCACTTGTGGCCGACATCCCTTCACTTATGGCCGATATCACTTCACTATTGCCTATATCACCTTGCTATGGCCGATACCACTTCACTGTGACCGATATCACCTTGATATGGCTGATAACAAGGCTGTATGCACGATAACCCTTCACCATGCATGATATCTTAGAGAAAGAATGTGTCATCCAACTCAAAAAAAACAAGATTAACTTAAGCGGAAGCGAATTATTTGCAGCGGATTACTGAAAATCACTAAAAATTAAAACTTTTTGCAAAGCGATCCATACATAGGAAATCTTTCCCATCAAGAATCATTGTATAACATTTACATTCTGGTTCAAATGTACATAACATGTATCATCTCTTTTCAGAGATTACATCATCAACTGTCTTATAAACATTATATACATATAGTACACAAATCTCAAGGCATCAAGCCAAAACCTCAGATTGATTCATAAAACACTGACTAAAAACTCCGAGGACCTGAGAATACAGAGATGACACATAGGACTTTCTAACTACATAACTTGATAGGCAGTATCTCCACCTAAGATATTATTGTTGTCCTTGTTGTCACTGCTGCTGTCTATTCCCTGCAATGAGATTATGCTTCTTTGTCCGCGTCCACCTAAAAGGTTGGATCCCACGGGGGTGAGACAATTGTAAATTTCCCCAGTGGGAGATATATCTCTCTGCCAAAACATTGTTATAGCAGTTTATTAAATTAAACTGAGAAGAAGGATATATATATATATATATATATATATATAAAATCAACAGTAGGTAAATCACTATATGAACAAAGTGAAGTAATCTCCTTTTTCAAGGATATCATTACATCTACTCATGGTAGACTCATAGTTCATCCATCTACTTATAATGAATACAACATATATGAACAACATCAATGAACTACAGATATATAACAGAAATGTAACATCAGCCAATGAATTTCCATATTCAATCCTTAAGCAAACATGCTATACGGCTGATTTCATTTTACAAACACACTTATGCCCTAAGGAGATAAGGTATACCGCTCATACTCCAACCGACCACTGTGAATTCGAAATCAGTACCATACATAGGTCAATGGAAGAGCCAGATTCCCATGACCTCAACTTTCTCGGTCAGTAAGAGATAACATGCAGGACATCTTGTGTTTCTGCTAGATAGCTTTCCAGGGTATACTGGAAACATCGCTATTAGAGTTATAGCCCGTAGCTTATACTCTTTTCAGGATATGGCCCTTAGCCAATGCCTGGTATTATATTGTGGAGTCATGGCCCGTAGCCATACTCTTATTGGGGTATGGTCTGTAACCAATCCCGTACATATGACATAGCCCGTAGCCATTCCTATGGGGTATAAGGATATATTTACCCAATTACCCCCACATATTCAAAAATATGTGTTCCGATTTTTGCCGCGGAGCACCCATTTCACCATCACCTGTTCCTGACGATGATGGATCTATGGTTAGGGCTTCTACATGAAAAGATTTCACTTGATTAATTAAGTACATTTTCATATTCTTTTAGCATCATCCAGTTTCTCAAACAAGACTTATTACAATAATGCTATAAAGAGACATGTACTACTTTCATCAGATATTTATCACTCTTTCGAAGGCCTTGGGAACTTATTCCCTCATTTCAAAACTGGGAATTCTCATCCCTTTAATTACATTCTCATCACCATAATCATATGGTTTTGGGTATTCAAACCCTTAACTCATCATTGAGCATTATTACCACTTTTTCATGTAACTATCACCTTCAGGTCATCTGACCAAGGTAAATATGATGCTTGTAATATAAGCATCTCTCATGGCACTTAAGGCCCATTACTTCTCTTATTACCTCATACTAGGCAATAAGGTATAGCATGGCACATAAGGCCCAATAAACAATTTCAATACATAAAATGTCATAGCTCATACCTGGCTATGTTCATCGCCACATCATACCTGCATGGTTAGTACATATGATAATACATCAATTTCATATCAGCACCATGCAAAACAATATATAACATCATTATTCAAGGGTAACACCACTATTCCCTTACCAGGGTTAGGGTTTCCCATTTCTCATTAATTAGGATTTCATGATCACATTATCTGTCCAACCCTTAATTCATTATTCCATGCCTCTGGGGCATTCAAGGATATCATATTTGATTATTCCAGAACATTACTTTTATCATATAGCATTAATGATCATCAACTCAAGGTATGAGTTCATTTCTCATCCTCATCAAGGTATGACTATATCATACTCATCATTTGGGCTTAACCCCATTCTCAATGTACATTAATTAACACTCATCAAAGTGCAACAACTCATTACATTTCATTGTAATAGTTGCATAACACACTTCATACGTTTCTTACCCAATTACATTGGATTTGGAGTATATCAAGGTATATAAACCCTGGGGTTCTGAATGTGATAACTATCATATCTTGATGTATCACTTTCTCATCATTTCAAACTCTCTTGAGTTAACCAACTTATCTTGTCTTAAGGTATTTCCCTCTTCATACATTACATTACTAAACTCTCACCTTTAGCATATAATACACAGGCCACACATTAGAATTGTCCAACTATCTTTAATGATATGGAATTGTAAAATGGTAAAGACATTGCTTACAATTAGGTTGCATATAATCAACCACATGAAATGTTTCACCTTTATAAGGTCATTCCTTCTATCTCATCATTAGGGTTTCCTTATACCCTTACTTAAAATTAGAATATGCTTCGTTGTCATACTGCCCAGGATTAGGGCTTTATGCATTATGACTTCACATTAGAGTCTCATATACCTTCACCCTACATGGGGCCTCTCATCACAACATAGCATTAGAACATCATGTGGTGTTAGTACTTAGTCAGGGTTTCTCATGGAATCACCCTCAACTATGGTTTCTCATGGATTCACCCTCAATTAGGGTTTTACATGGAATTACCCTCAACTAGGGTTTCTCATGGATTCACCCTCAATTAGGGTTTCACATGGAATCACCCTCAACTAGGGTTTCTCATGGATTCACCCTCAATTAGGGTTTCACATGGAATCACCCTCAACTAGGGTTTCTCATGGATTCACCCTCAATTAGGGTTTCACATGGAATCACCCTCAACTAGGGTTTCTCATGGATTCACCCTCAATTAGGGTTTTACATGGAATCATCCTCAACTAGGGTTTTACATGTCATTACATGACATCACCCTAAGTTTGATTCTCATATCACATCACCACATCAATGTTCCATATACCTCATTCTAACTTAGGGTTTCTCATAACAAAACCCTAGAATAGGATTTCACATGGAATCATCCTTAATTAAGATTTCCCCTATAGTCACCCACAATTTGGGTCTACAATTCATCTCCATTAGGGTTTCATTCAATTATCCATAATTAGAGATTCACTATTCATCCCAATTAGGGTTTTACATCTCATTTCCCTAAATTGGAGTTTCACACATCACTACCCTGGATTAGGGTTACATCCTCACCCTGGGTTAGGGTTACATTTAGAATTGCCCTCAACTAAGGTTAGGACTCAATAGATCTGTCAATTAGGGTTTATGTTCATGATTAGGGTTTCATGATATCTCTACTTAAGGATCATACCCTCAAACACCACATGAATCATATTCATGTATGAATTGATGTTAACATCCTCTCAACTTGATTAGGTCATATCAACCCTTCAATCAAGTACATACAACTATGATTAACATAGTGTACCAAGTCATTGATCCAATAAGAAATTAGGGTTCATCCCTTAATTGGAATTAATCAGTTAGGTACTATTAGAGTTTCAACCTTTGTACCTTCATTGATTATCATTACTAATCATCATTGGATCAATGGATCATTCATCATCTTTAATTCTTAAGAGATTCAATCACATTGGACCTTCATCTCATAAGGTATCCAATTGAATCTTCAATTACAATAGGTGTCCAAGTGGATTAACCAATTGAATCCTCAATCAACCTTGACTAATTGAGCCCCAAACGGTCTTGGTCTTTCAAAGTTTAAACGGTTTGAAACTGTTTGGTAAAGTTGCACACTCAAGACCGTTTGCTAAAGTAGTAGGTGAAGACCGTTTGCCCAAGTTTGACTTTTGAAACCGCATGGGCACAAATGGTTTGGGATCATTTGGTCCCAAATGGTCTTGAGACCTTTTGGACTCAAACGGTCTTGAGACCATTTGGTCCAGACCTCCTCAAAACCGCATGGACCAAATATGGTCTCAACCAATTAAATTGGATTAGGATTTCCAATGTTGATTCCTTCAATCATTGAGTTCATGGAACCAATCATCAGTTGGACCTATCCTCATTTTTCAATTGAGTTTAATAGGTCAACCTTCAACTGATTGGACCCTTAATTGACCCTCAATTGATTATCAATTAGGGCTTGAGTCAATTGAATTAGGGTTAAAAATCGATAATTCTTCAACACTAATCAATGCATGATTAGTTACTTTAAAACCATTGAACCATCATCCAAATTGAACTTGACCTGACCCCAAATGGTCTTGAGGTCGTTTGGATGACCACCAAATGGTCTTGAGACCATTTTCCCATGTTAACATCAAAATCCAAGTCAACCAATTAGGGTTTGGATCATTGGATTGATCACCAAATCAGTAATTGATTACACTCCAACATAGTATCTTTGGATCTTCAATTGCTTAACCATACTCAACCCTAGACCTCCAAACAGTCTTGGGTGACCTCCAAATGGTCTCGAGACCGTTTGGATGAGCTCCAAACGGTCTTGAGACCATTTTGCTCATCCAACCCTTGGATTCTAGTGAAATTCATCAAGGTTTGGTCTATTGAGTCGATCAACAAATCAACAATTGATTGCTTTGTAACTTGGTAGCTTTGGACCTTCTAATAGGCAACCATACTTAACCCTAGACCTCCAAACGGTCTTGGGTGATCCCCAAATGGTTTTGAAACCGTTTGGGCTAATCAACCCAAAAAGTCCAATCGATCAAATTGAAAATCAGCACTTAAATCAATTAGGGTTTATCTAACTGATTAGCCTTCAACTCATGATTCCTTTGGAATTAATTAACCAAATTTGGTAGGTCATCAACCAACATAATTAGGAACATGATTCTAAAATGGTCAACCCTTTGTCAAATCCCCCAAATGGTTTTGAAACCATTTGGTCTCATGCGGTTTGATAAAACCATTTGCTTCTAAACGGTTTGAAACTGTTTGCTCCCAAACGGTTTGGGAAACCGTTTGAGCAACTCAATCAAGACCATTTTAAACTTACGAAACCTGTTGTGGTTTCCATGGTGATTGCATCCATCAACCAAATCGATTATTGTAAAAGTAGAAAAGATCATTATTTGACATGGAATTGAATGCAATAACAAAATCAAGGGTTCAAGTTATAAAACCTGCCTCCAATTGAGCTCCAAAGCTCCATGTCCACGGAAACAATGGTGGATGCAATTCCTTTCACCATTCCAAGGCTCTTACTCAAGGTTTGAGTGAAAAGGAATGGTTAGAATTGAAGAGGAGATCGAAATAGGAAGAAATCCATAATTTATTTTTGATTTCCACCATGGAATTAAGGTGAAATGGATCAATAACCTTAACAACAGGTTGGGGGCCGTACTCCTGACCCTCCCAAGCTCCCTTGGTCGTTCCCCAAGCAAGGAGAAGAAATGGGGTCGAAAAAGCCTTCCATTTGGCTTGTAAAAGGTTCTTTTATAAAAATTCAATGAGAGAGAATGTACTTTACAAAAATCCAATTAATCCCAAAATGTGGCCGCCTCTTCCCCCTCATCTTCCTTAGGGACGAGGATATATTGTTTGACTCTTATTCCTCTCAGTTATCCATGATTTAAAGAAAAGCAAATCAAGCACCTTAAATCATTTTATATTAATATCCAAATGTGAGTGGATATTTCTTTTTCTTATAAAATTGTGTGTGAGTTATCCACTCCCTTGGATATTTTCGTGGTCCTTGCAAGGCTCAAGGACGTCACACACACATCTGAATCCAACCATTTTAATTTTGGTTGAATCCCCTTTAATTAACACATTTATTTTTGCCCTAAATCGAATTAGGGTTTCAATTAGGATTAAATCTTGATTATTTTAATATCAAGATTCTCTCTCCTCCAACTTAATTCAAATGAGGCACCCCTCTCATTTTCTTTGCTCTACATGGTGACAAGAAACATTAGGGACCTTATTGAAGTGGTAAATTACATATTTCACCCTAGGTTTTGGGTAAATTGCACATTATACCAAAACTAGGTTTTCATGCACATACATTGCTATATCAGCTCTTTGTTGGTATTCAGGCTTCCATAAGCCATACCTCAGCATCATCTTCACTATCATGATTCTCCAACACATTAGGAACATATTATCATGCACAATTTTCACTTAAACCCCTCAACTTGGGTAATTTGCACTTTAGTCCAAAACAAACAAAACATTGATTTCAACAATGTTCAAAAGGGCTAGAATTGCAACATAGGTTCCTCTTGAGGCCTAATTACTTTTCACAAGATGAGATTAAGCATTTAATCACCTTTTTTAATCAAAATAGGGTTAGATTATAACCCAGGTCAGGGATGTTACAAAGAAGGTGGTAAGATTCGAAAATTTTCACTAGTAGGTGAAAGGAATGGTATATATAGTTGTGGTTCATGAAAAAGAGTGTATATGAGGTGTCATAATTTTACACTACTAAGTGCCACGTGTCCATGCATGGTTGACACATGTCCCTGCATTCATATTCATATTGACATTAAAAACACTTGAGGATAATCTAGACATGAAATTTCGGCCATCACTTATCTTTTTGGATAAGATATTTCAACTCAATCATCACTTTATTCACAACCCGATATACTTAATCTAAGGAAAGTTGCAAGCCGATATCCATCACCTCCTTGAGGTGCTTAACACATCATGGACAAGGTTAAGAGTTCAAAAATCGATATGAGACTCCCTCTATGGCTCCTTGGCCAATAGGAACTCTCATATGAACTCTACAACCCAATACAACTCAAATAAGGGCTTCAACTATACATCATCTCTTGGTCTTTTCATCACCAAGAGTACCATCACTCAAAGATGATTCAAACATGGTGTCTCCTTCTTTGTATCTCCTCTATATAATACTATGAGGGAGTAGTGACACTCTAGAAGTGGTAATTTTCATATCAACCCTACATATTGGGTAAATTATAATTTGTACCAAAATTGGTGCACAAGGCACTAGCATTATTCAAACAAGCTCAAACTTGGAACTTAGGCTTTCCAAAAGCCACCCCTTAGCATCATTCTTTTTCTTAATATTCTAAAACAAATGAGGTAGATTCAACATGTGACATATTGCAATATAACCCCTCATCTTGGGTGAATTGCATTTTGGTCCAAAATAAGAGAACATTGCTCAAACATCATTCAAAGAGGACCAAATTTGAAATATAAGTTTGTCACCTGATAACAAAAATCTTTAGAGAATTATATTAAAGTTCTAAGCAACTTATTTAGGCCAAACAAACATGGTTAGCCCTAAACCTAGGTCAGGGATGTTATAAGTTATAAACCCCTAACAAGGATTTCATCCCCAAAATCCCAGATGAAGGGTGACACTTGTTATTCATGCATCATATCATCAAGCCTTCACATAACATCTTGATGTTCATGGAGATGACATAGAACTTTGACTAGCACAAAGTCCTTCCATTCAGGGTTATCATAGAATCTATCATACATGACACATACTCAACTATCCTTTTCATTAATGATTATAGTTTCAATTATGTGTCAGGTAATACTTTCTAAGTTAGAGAAGTACTATTCTTACTTCGAATAATTCGGGTGTCAAGCCTCATTGATTTGTCACCTCCTCAACTTACATCTTTTATGTAATAAGATTCTTGACCTTGGCAGTCTTCCATACCCCTCACTTAGTTTAGCATTTCTCCTTTAAGGAAAGACTAGAGTTACATTTTGTCACCCATTTGGGAATACAAGTCTTATCATACTTCTGTTGTGCCACTCTAATCTGTTGACACAACACAAAACCTACTTATGACTTGTACCAACCATCCCGTTAGCTATTTATTTTCTTGTCATAAGGAGAGGATACTTATTAAAGAACTATCTCATAGGTGACTCTAGATGTTATATGTCTAAGCTACCTCAACAGATCTAGATAGTGATATTCTAAGGAATTATATTTAGTTTGATAAGCTTATTGCAAGGCAATTCTACAATTATTCCTTCAATTAATACATCCTTATTGATGTTATGTTTATGCAGATCATAAACCCCTAACATATGATATCCATACTATACTATGTAACTAGACTAATCTCAAAGTTGGCTCTTCTAGGTAACCAAACATTAATCATCTTATTAGGAGTTGTGTTCTCATTTTCTCATACCATTGAAAGTTCTTAGATACGAAGGTTCTTTACCTTGTTATCCATTACATGTGCCAAAAACACATCACATCCTCATCATATCCATCTCTCTATTGTTATTACCCAAGCCAAACATATTATAGGACCTTTCTTTCATCTTGGGACATTACTTATCACATATAACTTTGTCTTGGAACCAAAATCCAAGACTAGCTGGTACTTTTCAAAGTATCCATCTATAGATTACTTCTAATCCATGCACATCAAGTGTTATAAGACTTACTTGATTGTCATGACCCTGAAAGGAAAGAACACAAGGAAACATATTCCTTTTTATCACCCCATCTTTATCTAGGGTTGTTTATCAAAGAAAAGATATTATCACCTTCTTTGATTATTGCATGAACTTTCAACTGTTCATGTGTCATTCAATTGTGTTTTATCTTAAGTTCCTTACCATCAACATAGGAATTATAAAGATGATTACATGTCATCATCCCTTTCTTTGTTATTATCTAGTATGTTCATGAACATTTTCTAGTTTTATTTATATTCACATCATGGAAAAGATCTTTATTCTTCACAAATTCTTTATTGAACAGAGATCATCTCCCATGTTTCCTTTTTATTATCATGAGAATTGTACTTTTTACTTCCTCATACTCACAGACTGGTTTGAGATAACTCAGTTTCTATTTCATTGCAGTTAGGATGTGATAAAAATATCCATGCCACATTTTTAGTTTCATTATGCTCTTTAGATTGTCTCCAAATGACTACTTGATCAGAGTAATAAGAAAGATAGAAATCTAAGTCTCATACTTACCTTACCTTCAATAGATGGATACCTGGACAGGGTATACAAGTACTAAGATTAGGTAGTATGCACCTTTTTTTATATCATATACTTTACTTTTCATATCATCCATGTCATAGGACTTAGTATCTCTGGATTTCTCTAGGAATCTCTCTTGCACCTCATCCTCTTTTATACAGGCAAAAGTAATTATAAAACATTTTAAAGATGACTGGATAGAGTGTAAGTTCTCGTCCTTTTTATCTCTTCCTTATGTACTCATAGGACTAATAAAAGGAAGCTCAACAACAACTACATTTCTTATAACTAACAGATAAAATCAGGGGAAGACATATCCGAATGAAACAATTTATCTAACATGTCTTGACTCCTGGATCGATTGTTGCCTCCGACTGATTCATTGCATAGAATCTTTTTGTTGCCTATTTCCAACGTCGTGTTCTATCGTTTGGTGCAGATGGCCCGCTTGGGACACATGTCCACGTCCTCATGTGCCACTACTAAACTATTGCCATTAAGAGCCTTGTTGACTTTACCTCAGTGGTTATGTCATTCCCTCCTTTCTATTTAGACAAAAGGATCTAATATGCCCAACCCGTCCACATCCAAAACATGTCTTATACACACTCCCTGGCCTTGTTAGCCTTATTACAGATGTAGAAGCTAAATTAGGAGTTCTATCTGGTGGAACATTAGGTCCTTTGCCCTTTCTTGGTAGCTACTGCCCTGGTGCACTAGGTGTTTGTTGCATTGGTGGCATCAAAAGCTTCCTCTTTTTAGAGATACCAGGCATCTGTTCCCGAGTTTGGATAGATCTTTTCTTAATGCCTACCTCATTATCCTTTACTGGACAGTCCCTTATCAAATGTCATGCTGGCCTACACTTGTAGCAGACTCTGATTCCTTGTTGTATCTTAATCTTTTTGACATTTTCTTCTGCTCCAACATAACTATGTTGATCAAAAATCCTTCTAGAGCCCAAAATTTCATCATTGGGGACTAGTAATCTAGGTTGTATTACTAGTTTCTGATCCTCTATATGCGTCAATTTTTTCATAACTAGTCCAATGAGAGCATTAAAAGTAGGGTTCTCTATCATGGCTGGATCAACCTGGGGATTCTCAGGCAGTCATTATTCTCTCGCCTGATCCCTTGCACCTTCTCCTGGTGCAACAACATTGCTCTCAGCAATGTGTTCCTCATGTTCTCCAGACATCTTTAATATTTAATCTTTCTTCTGCATAAGCAGAAGTCACTATAAGATATACTGGAGGACACTAGAACATACTAAACACCTTAGTCATATGTCTCTGTAGACTCAGCAAACCTTAAGCTCTGATACCAAAACTTTTTGATGACTCGACATCGAATCAAGCCAAATCGTCACCAGTAAATACGTATAATAACCATAAGCAGTGGATTAACAAAATCACTAAAAATCGAAACCAGTTTGCAAAGAGATCCATTTCCAAGAAACTCTTAAAGAAAGAACCAAAACTTTATATACATCATGGTTCACATTGTACATACGTTGTACCATCTCATCTCAAGGATAACTTATAATAGTTTCTTTGCCCAAACATATACATAAGCAACATAAAACCTCGAGGCATACAAGCCAAAATCTCAAATAGTTCAGAAAACCATTTCGTACTAACTCCAAGGACCTCATAGTACAGAGACAGCACATATGACTTCTATCTACAAGAAATGACAGACAGTACACTTAACCAGAGATGTTACTACTGCCCCTGTTGCTATTGTTCTCCCTCTGCAGTAAGGCCTCTACCTCTATGTCTGTGTCCACCTAAAAATTGGGAAACCCACAAGGTGAGACAATTGTCCCAATGAGAGATATAACTCTCTGCTAATAATATTACTATCACAAGTAAACGGTATAAAACTGAGCAGAGGATTGGTCGCCTTCTTGGGCTCTTTTTGATTCAATACATCCAATTTCAGTTACTAAATATCAAATGTGCAAAATTTCCTAATTGGTTCAATTATCAAGGTTCTTAACTAAGTTTATGTTGATTTTATGCAGGTCTTGATGAGGTTGAACAATTAGCTGGCACCCACCTCCTTTCAACTCTAATCCATAAGAATCACCACCATTCGATCTTCATTTCAATCAACCATCATCCACATCAAATCCAAAATGAGTGGGACCCACGTTTATCTTCCCTTTACTCATCCTTGGTCTTGACCATACGGTCTCGCCCATGCGGTCTTGACCATATGGTCTCGCCCATACGGTTTCATCCATATGGTCTCAAGACTGTATGGACATACTCACCTCAAAACCATTTGGAAAAGGGCACCAGACCGTTAGGAGCAGATCAATGGATACCGGTCTACGAGACTGTTTGATCACCATCAGTTTCCATACCGATAGAGCCAAAGTATCAAGAACATTTAATGCAAGCAAACCGTATGGAGGCTAGCTGCCAGACCGTTTGATAAAGCTACGTGCATGAGACCATTTGATAAAGCTATGTGCATGAGACCGTTTGATAAAGCTACTTCCATGAGACTGTTTGAAAAAGCATGCAATGAAACCATTTGATAAAGTGCAAGCACTAGCAAACCATATGGAGAAAGCATTAGCAAACCATATGGAAAAGCTACTTGCATGAGACTGTTTGATAAAGTGCAAGCATTACCAAACTGTATGAAAAAGAATACGAGACCGTTTGAAAAAGGTTTGTACAAGACCATTTGGAGGAAGGCTACCAAGACCGTTTGGAAAAGGTTTGTATGAAACTGTTTGAGTTGAACATGTGAGACCAATTGGAAAAGTAACATAGCAAATCATATGGAGAAAGGCATGCAATGCAAACCTTTTGGAAAAGTGGCTTGCATGAGACCGTATGAAAAAGCATGCAAGACCGTATGAAAAAGTGCATGAGACCATTTGAAAAAGAACACAACCCAGACCGTTTGGTCAGTACAAAGCAAGGTCGTATGGTCTCTTATTCTAAACTGTTTGGGTAAAAAAGTGACCAAACCATTTGAACCCGACTGTATGGAGGACTCACACCAAAGACATGATAACCAAACCCGAGCCTATAAATAGGACCAGTAGGGTCCTCATTTGGGCATCGGATCTGGGACGCCACCAGGATGCCTAAAACATTGGTCTGATCCTGCCACTGTCGCTTCACCTGTCATTCCTACTGCAACTGAAGGAGAGCGAGAAGAGAAGGAAGGAGGAGTGAGAAAGACTGCTCAGTCTGTCTTGGTGAGCTTCTCAAAAGACGATGGCCTCAAGCTGTGGACATTTATAGATATGCAAAACAGAAGAGTTGTTGTTTTCTTTAACGACATGCAGGAAGCTTTAGAGGCAAGACGTGATCAACACATCAACTATCTTCATCACATGCTCATGGTAAAGGCGATGATAGTTGGTGACGATGGAGCTCAGAAGGAGAAATTATGGTTTTGGCTTGATGATTTACCCATAGTCTTTAGAGACGAAGATACCATTTGACAGATCGTTAAGCCATTTGGACATCTCAAGTTCATTTATCAATGGAACCACCGTGAAGATGATATGTCGAGTATTCTCATCCAGGTAGAGGCTTTCAAAGAAGACATCCCTCAGTTCGTTGTTATCACCCATGGAGAGGATAGGGCATGCATCAAGCTATACCTGTTTCGATGTGTTTGCATGTGAAGTGGTGGTGAAACCTGATACCATCCCAACGATTCCATATCATTTAATCTAAAACAAACTTTCATTCTTCTCGTTTACTTTCCTACAATTAGTTTAATTAACCTCAACCAAATCAATCGTTCTAAATATTAGTCTCACTTGAGCTAGATTTGACTGACAAAGATTCTTAAAAACGTTGTCCTTTGGGATTTGATCCTTAACTATACTAAGATAAGACCCATCTTCTTGCAGGTGGTATTATTGCATGAGTTTTTGGTAAAAGCTCAGGGATTTCAACCCCGAGTGAATTTGTTAGTGCGATAATATAACATGTTAAATTCTGGCACCGTTGCCGGGGACAACAGAATCAATTAGTCAAATCTAGTTCTTTTAAGGATAATCTAGGATTTTACTTTTTCTTTTTGAAACCATTGATAATCTACTTGAATTTCACTCTACTCCATCAATCTTACTTCAAATCTTTTTATTTCAAGTACTTCAAGAAGGACTAGTGCATGCACCGTTTGAATAGTCTCAGACTCACTGCAAGCTTTGATCCGGAGATTGACAGAACCTTTCATCGTCAAAATAGAGAAAATCAGGCAAGAATGGCTCAAGAAGAGGAAGTAACCCGAAGAGTGGCTCAATCCATCAATGCACATAGAGAGAGGCTCATGCAAGAAGCCAGAGCTGTAGTTCAAGAAGAAATCTTAGCAGCTCAAGCAGCAATACAAGCAATAGAACTGCAAAAGGACCATAGAGAATTCTCTATCCCTGGAGCTACTGATGTTCATCACCTAGTCCAACCTCCTCCCATCCATGCTCCAAATTTTGAGATACAGGCACATTGGATTACCTTGCTTCAAAACAACCCATTCTATAGTAAACAAGTAGAAGATAGGCAGGAACATCTTCTAAGGTTTATCGATCTATGTGCTATGACAAAGCAAAATGGATTCTTGAACGATGCCATCCGACTTCGGCTCTTCAAGTATTTGCTTGCTGACAGAGCCATAAGTTGGTACAACTCCCTGCAATGTGAACCCATCACTACATGGGAGCAGCTTCAAAATGCTTTTCTAGAAAAGTTCTATCCTCCTTCTCTCACTTATGAAATTAGGGGTCGTATAACAATGTTCACTCAGGCCCTTGGAGAAACCCTTGTTGAAGCATGGGAAAGATATAAAGAGCTTCTATGCAAGTGTCCACACCATGGAATTCCCAAGAATCAACTCATCGAGATATTCTATAGAGGTGTGGATGACGATATCAAGAGATTCTTAGACTCCTCATCCGGAGGAAACTTCATGTGCCAAAGTTATGACAGTGCATGGAGGGTCATCACCCTGGGAGCTGAGAATCAAGATAATTGGGGAAGGTCTATAGGAAAAGGAGTGTTGAAGGTAGCTATGGCTGAAGTTATTCCTGAATACAAGTCTATCGCTGAGACCCTCAAACTCTTAGTTGCAAAGCAAGACCATATAAAATCATCCCTTGCTGCTTTTGAAAGAAGACATTCACTCCCACAACCACAAGAACAATGCAAGTCAAGTTCATTGTTCTGTGAAGCATGTAAAGGTATTGATCATTCTACTTTAGCATGCAATGTTCTCTATGATGTTGTTCTAAGCAACACATGTGGACAAGGAGATAATGGTCAAATGGAAAATCTTAATGTTGTCAACACCATCCCTGGTCAAGGATATTACAATCTGAGTCAGAACAGGAACCACCCAGGTTTTCAATATGGAAATCCTTTAGGAGCGGAAAACTCACGACAATTTGGTTCAAATAATCAACAATGAGGCCCACCAGGATTCTAGTATAACCAATAACAAAATTTCATGAATCAAGGAAACTTTAGGGGTAACTTTCAGAACAGGAACTACAATAATTATCAGAACAATTCTCAGTTCCAGAATCCCAACCAAGCCCCTTACCAGAACCAACAACAAGGGCAACAAGCCAGCGCCATCTCTCCTGATGATAAGTTATCGACCATGGAGAAGATGTTGCAGTCACAGTAGACAATGATTGATAACCAGCAAGCCCATTAGAAGGTTATTGAATCTCAACTAGCTCAACTTGCAGCTAGCATGAAGCCACCTATTGGAACCTTTGCTCGCCAACCCGAGAACAATCCTAAGCATCCCAAGCAACTTAAGGTTGTCACCACAAGGTATGGAAAAGACTATTCAGATCCCCCTGTCAAGACACCAGTAGTTATTACAGACGAAGATGACTCTGTGGTTATCCAAGACTCTACAACATCTGAGTCTTAACCAAAAGGGGTAGTAACTGCTGATAAGACAGTCGAGCCAAGTTCTGAAAAACCTACTGATGTAGAACCAGAAACACCAGAGCCATAAGTACCAGTGTACAAGCCTTGTATACCTTTCCCAGCTTGTTTAAGGTAGACAAAGCTTGATACTTGATTCAACAAGTTCAAAGAAGCTATGAAGAAACTTCATGTTGATATACCCTTTCTTGATGTGTTGGCTGAAATACCAGCATGGATGAAGTATTTGAAGTCACATATCACCAGGAAATATATAACTGAGGAATATGAGACAGTCAAGTTAGTAACAACTACTTTAGACATCATCTAGAGTAATATGCCCAAGAAGCAGAAAGATCCAAGATCTTTTGGGATATCTTGCCATATCGGTGATTCTTCATGTAAGAAAGGATTAGTAAATCTTGGTGACAACATTTCCATCATGCCACTGACCCTCTGCAAAAGGCTAGGGTTCGCTTAACTGCTCCCAACCAGCATGACAATACAACTTGCAGACAACACCGTGACTCTACCCTTAGGAATCATTAAGGATGTCCCTGTCAAGGTTGGTAAAGATTCATATGTCCCTTGTGACTTCATCATCATGGATATAAAGGAAGACACCAGATACCCTCTCATTTTTGGTCGTCCATTCCTTGCCACTGCAAGATCCCTAATTGATGTTGAAGTAGGAACTTTGCTGCTCAGATTAGGTAAAGAGACTCTTGAATTCAAAGTTTTTGAAATTATGCATAGACCAAGCATGCAAGAAGAAGTCTACCTGATTGAGTGCATAGAGAAGATGTCACTTCTCACACAAGAGGATTATGAACCAGAAGATCCCTTAGGAGTGGCTCTAACTAATCCTAATGCTTCCAGTTCAGTTGACAAACAAGTCAAAAGTTGTGTTCTCGACCTTGACACTGCCGAAGAAGATCCTGAAACTAAAATTAAAGAACTCAAAGCTGTGGAAGTTACTGAAGAACCATGTAAAAACCACAAGCACCCAAAATGAAGCCCTTATCCAAAGGATTGAAATATGTGTTTTTAGATGAACTCAAGGTCTTCCCGGTCATCATAAATTCAGATCTAACGACAGAACAAGAAGATAAACTTTTGATGAATTAAAGGAAAGAAGAAAATCCATAGTCTATAAGATGAGTGATCTCACCGGGGTCAGTGAAGCATTGTGCATGCACAAAATCCCCATGATGGAATATCACAAGCCAACTGTTGAACACCAGAGGAAGCTTAATCTGAATATGAAAGAAGTTATCTGTCTTGAAGTTATAAAGTTGCTCAAGACCGGTATTATCTATCTGATATCAGATTCACGATGGGTGAGCCCCATGCATGTGGTCCCAAAGAAAGGTGGAACTACTATAATACAAAATGAAAATGATGAACTCATCCCCACTCGAACGATTACAGGGTGGAGGATGTGCATTGATTACAGGAAGTTAAACAAGTCAACTCGAAAGGATCATTTCCCAATGCCTTTTCTTGATCAAGTATTAGAACGGGTGGCTCATCAAGAATATTTCTGTTATCTTGATGGTTACTCTAGATTCTATCAAATACCCATACATCCAGCTGACCAGGAGAAAACTACTTTCACCTGCCCATTCGAAACATACACATTTAGAAGAATGTCATTCGGCCTCTGCAATGCACCTGCAACTTTCCAGCGTTGCATGGCTGCCGTATTCATCAGTCTCACTGAAACAATTATGGAAGTCTTCATGGATGATTTTTCTGTGTATGGAGATTCATTTGATTCATGTATAAAACATCTCTCCCTTATTCTCAAATGATGTGAAGAAGCACATCTTGTGCTGAATTGGGAGAAGTGTCACTTTATGGTGAAGGAAGGCATTGTCCTCGGCCATAGGGTCAATAATCGAGGAATTGAAGTAGATAAAGCCAACATAGAAGTGATTTCCAAGATCTCTATCCCTATCAATGTAAAGGAATTTCGAGCATTCCTAGGTCATGCAGGCTTCTACAGATGGTTTATAAAGGACTTCTCAAAGATAACCAAGTCGATGACAAATTTGTTACTAAAGGATGTTGAATTCAATTTTGACACAGAATGTGTTAAAAGTTTCAAAAAACTAAAGCATGCCCTTACAACCACACCCATCATCAGAGCTCCCGATTGGGACCATCCTTTTGAAATTATGTGTGATGCAAGCGATTACACAGTGGGTGCTATCTTGGGCCAATATATAGAAAAGAAATGCTATGTGATCTACTATGCATCGAAGACACTAGATGAAGCTCAGAGGAATTATGCCACTACTGAAAAAGAACTTCTTGTAGTCGTGTATGCCTATGACAAGTTTAGATCCTACCTAATTGGTTCAAAGGTCATCGTCTACACGGATCATGTTGCTATCTGTTACCTTCTGGCAAAGAAAGATGTAAAACCTAGACTAATTAGATGGATTCTCTTCTTATAGGAATTTGATCCTGAAATAAGAGATAAAAAGGGTACAGAGAATGTGTTAGCAGACCACCTCAGTCGCATCAACACTCAGAATATCGAGAAGATTCTGATTAACGACTCCCTTCCAGATGACCAACTAATGAAGGTCTCAGAAGCTACATCGTGGTACTCATATTATGTGAACTACCTTGCTTCTAGGGTTATCTATCCTGAATGCACTGAAAATGCACTAAAGAAATTCATGCATGATGTGAAACAGTACTACTGGGATGAGTTGTACCTTTTCAAACTATGTGCTGATGGTCTATATAGACGGTGTATTGCTGAGGAAGAAGCTCAACTTATCTTGGAGCAAGGTCACTCAGGACTAGTTGGAGGACATATGAGCTCTAAAAAGAATGCCTTGAAGGTTTTGCAATGTGGATTCTTTTGGCCAACCATATCCAAAGATTCCCATGACTTTGTCTTATCATGTGACAAATGTCAAAGATCAGGAAACATAACAAAGAGAGATGAGATGTCGTTGAACATGTAGCAAGAAGTAGAGATATTTGATGTTTGGGGGGTGGACTACATGGGTCCATTCCCATCTTCTAATGGATTTTCATACATCCTAGTGGCGGTGGAATACATCTCAAAATGGGTTGAAGCCATACCAATTGTCACTAGTGATTCAAAACATGTCATCAAGATGTTCAAAGATATCATTTTCCCCCGATTCAGAGTTCCACGCACTGTGATTTCCGATTGAGGTTCTCATTTCCTATAAAGAAGCTTTGAAGCATTGCTGAGGAAATATGGTGTAACTCACAAAGTATCCTCACCCTACCATCCACAAACTAGTGGATAGGTAGAGGTTTCTAACCGTCAACTCAAGGCTATTTTGGAAAAGACTATAGACCGCAACCGGAAAAATTAGTCTAGTAAAAATCAATGACGCGTTGTGGGCCTACCGAACTGCTTTAAAACTCCCCTTGGGACTACACCTTTTTGACTAATCTATGGAAATTCATGCCACCTACCGGTAGAATTGGAACACAAGGCATGGTGGGAAATAGAATAATGAAATTTTGATATGAAAGAAGCAGGACAAGCCAGGATTCTGCAACTCTAGGAGCTGGAAGAACTCTGAATGACAGCTTATGAGAATGCTAGAATCTATAAAGAACACACAAAGTTGTGGCACGATGGTCATCTCAAGAGGAAGGACATTCAAGTGGGAGACCAAGTTCTTCTGTTCAACTCAAGACTAAGGTTATTCCTAGGAAAACTCCATTCCTGATGGTCAGGACCTTACATCGTCAAGAGCATCTCCCCACATGGTGCTTTTTCTTTATGGAGTGAAAAGTCAAGCGAATTTGGGGAAAATGGTCAACGATTGAAGAGATATTTCACCTCTTTTGATACAAGCTCTGAAACAATGATGGATCTCACCAATCCAACATATCCACCGTAGAAGTTGAAGGAATCAAGTCGTGTCATCGACGTAAAATAAAGGCGCTTGTCGGGAGGCAACCCGATAAATGAATTTGTATTTAGTTTTAATTTCAAATTAGAATTTTTCCTTAATTTTGTTTTTACCTTTTAGATAATTTTTCACCAAATAAAATTGCATCGCGAGATGCTATTTTGAGTTATTAATGGTCTTTATGTTTGAGATTTTCACATGGAGGAAACACGCTGATTGGAACGCAACCACATCCGGTGATCCAAACGGCATGAAATTTCCCCTCCATCTCGGATTTAGAGTTTGCTCGGGACGAGAAAATTTCTAATTTTGGGGTGGAGGGTGGGTGGCACGTATCTTACTCTCCACTTTGACCCATCTAAATCAGACTTAAGATTTCATTGTCGCATTTTGACCTAAATTTTCAAAAATTTTAAAGTTTTCAAAAGAAATTTGAATAGATACCATATGAAGTTTTGACACTTTTTCAATATCTATGCATTTCGAATCATTATACCCTCCTTATTAGAAGAAGATCCTCAAAAGGACCACTTTCTAAAAACCAGCCTTTTGATTGAAATCATCTTGTGAAGCTTATGAATCCTAACATCATGATCTTTATGCAAAAATGGCAAGTGTTTGTCGAACTGATAGGGATCAAACACATCGTGCTTCCTAATTGACTAGTAGAACAACAACATGAAATCCCCACCGGATCCCCATCAAGTCATTATTTGAGCAGAGTACGATAAAGAGAACAACCTAGTACATCAAATTGTAAATCAAGTTGCATTCTGATCTGAACTCTCTTCTACACTTCTTCTATCATCTTCATACCCCTCCATTCATCAAAAAGAAACAAAAATAGCCAAAATAGTGCCAATCCCTAAGTTCGGGGTGGCATGCCACTTCCATCTATATCCGCTTCTTCCATACCCCTCGCAATTAAATAGGGGTGTACCACCAAGAAAAGATGCCGAAGCGCACACAAAAAGAAATGCAATCTCGAGTCGAATAGAGGAGAGATTCACACACAAAAAATTCAATAAATGAAATTGCAAATAATATAATAAAAATCTCGAGTCGAATAGAGGAGAGATTTATTTCTTCCTTCCATACCTCCCTTCACTCCCTTTTCTACCTAAAGGCACAAATAAATGCCTCCACCACCCTGAAATACACCAGTGTCAGATCAGATGCACACTTGTTGTTTTGCGGGTATCTCTGGACTCTTACGAACCTCTTTGACATGCTTGTTGTTGGAAAAAGTGAGGAGGAAGTGAAGTTGGAAAGCAAACTTAGGAATGACGATATGGTAAGATGTGTTCAGTGATCTCAGGAAGTTGAGATGCATAGTCATACTAAGCATAAAAGAAACAATCGTGATGTAAAGAGGAGGAAATCACATGACCAGAAAGTATTCATTTGGTGACTGTTTTAGATTTTGTGTTACTCAAGGACGAGCAAAGTTTAAGTTTGGGGTGTTTTGATGAAT
This sequence comes from Alisma plantago-aquatica, assembly GCA_963693085.1. Lineage (NCBI taxonomy): Eukaryota > Viridiplantae > Streptophyta > Magnoliopsida > Alismatales > Alismataceae > Alisma > Alisma plantago-aquatica. The sequence goes on from OY856411.1 coordinate 796,265,966, forward strand.
GCATATTCATCATGATTTTCAGTCGCCTTCTTTGGCTCTTTTTTATTCAATACATCCAATTTTAGTTACTAAATATCAAAATGTGCAAAATTTCCTAATTGGTTCAACTATCAAGGTTCTTAACTGAGTTTATGTTGATTTTATGCAGGTCTTGATGAGGTTGAACAATTAGATGGCACCCAGCTCCTTTCAACTCTAATCCATAAGAATCACCACCATTCGATCTTCATCTCAATCAACCATCATCCACATCAAACCCAAAATGAGTAGGATCCACCTTTATTATCCCTTGACTCATCCTTGGTCTTGACCATACGGTCTCGCCCATGCGGTCTTGACCATACGGTCTCACCCATACGGTTTCAAAAAGGTTTGTATGAAACTGTTTGTGCTGAACCATTTGGAGGAAGGCTACCGAGACCGTTTGGAGGAAGGCTACTGAGACCGTTTGGAAAAAGGTTTGTATGAAACCATTTGAGCTGAACCTGTGATACTGTTTGGAAAAGTAACATAGCAAACCATATGGAGAAAGGCATGCAATGCAAACCATTTGGAAAAGTGACTTGCATGAGGCCGTATGAAAAAGCATGCAAGACCGTATGAAAAGGTGCATGAGACTGTTTGAGAAAGAACACAACCCAGACCGTTTGGTCAGTACAAAGCAAGACCGTATGCTCTCTTATTCTAAACCGTTTGGGCAAAAAAGTGACCAAACCATTTGGACCAGACTGTATGGAGGACTCACACTAAAAATGTGAGAACCAAACTCGAGCCTATAAATAGGACCAACAGGGTCCTCATTTGGGCATCAGATCTGGGACGCCGCCAAGCTGCCTAAAACGCTGGTCTGATCCTGCCACTGTCACTTCACCTGCCATTCCTACTACAACTCAAGGAGATCAAGAAGAGAAGGAAGGAGGAGTGAGAAAGACTGCTCAGTCTGTCTTGGCGTCCCTCGTTCTTTGTCTAGATCTGCTCCGACACGACGTAGGAGACTACATCATCTTCACCGATCTGTGACCACCTTCTACATCATGCTCATGGAGGAATCCTCTCTCTTTCTTATTCTTCTTATTTCTCACATCATGAGCGAGTAGTTCATTTTCGCCGGGGTACGAGGACTAGCCCCGTTGTCCATGCATTCATTTCTTTTCATTTAAAATTCCAAGGCAATGTATATAACTTTTCATTTCATTACTAATTGATATGCTTGTAGTTGATTACCTGCTTACTTTCATCTTGTTCTTCTCTTTGTATCATAGAATGTCAATTAATGAGGTAGACTCCTTGACGAGAAATCTGATAGGGTTCCTTGAGGTCACAAGTGTGTGACCCGTGAGGGGACGATCCATCTAACCTACGGTGATGCTTCTGTGGTCTAAACATCCCTCAGAGAGGACCACAACCTTAGTTGGATGTTGTATCTTCTTGTTACTTGTTGATGTTTGCTTGCATACTTATCGCCTACATGCTTTTCAATTAGCGTGGTTGACTCTCGGACTAGAAATAGAATGGGGTTCCTTGAGGTCATAAGTGTATGATATGTGAGGGGACGAGCCATCTAGCCCACGGTGACGCTTCTGTGGTCTAAACATCCCACAGGGAGGACCACATCCTTAGTTGGATGTTGTATCTTTGGAATCGTAAGTGCATGATCTGGATGGCGATGAGAAATCGAATGCCTAAGGGGATGCTTACACGGGCCTAAACAAACCTTTGGGAGGGTTCGCAGCAGTTCCATTTGGATAGTTAGATGCTTGCCTGGATGTTATGTGTTTGGATGTGTTTGCATGTGCAGTGGTGGTGAAACCCAATACCATCCCAGTGATTCCATATCATTTAATCTAAAACAAACTTTCATTCTGCTCATTTACTTTCCTGCAATTAGTTTAATTAACCTCAACCAAATCAATCGTTCTAAATATTAGTCTCACTTGAGCTAGATTCGACTGACAAAGATTCTTAAAAATCTTGTCCTTTGGGATTTGATCCTTAACTATACTGCGATAAGACCTGTCCACTTGCGGGTGGTATTATTGTATGAGGTTTTGGTAAAAGCTTGGGGATTTCAACCCCGAGTGAAGTTGTTAGTGCGATAATATAACACGTCAAAGATACTTTATATAAATAAGCATGTATAATCATTATTTAATTGCAGTGAAAAGCAATAGCATTGATAAGATAGTTCAACTATCCATAACAGAGCTATCGATCATTTATTTGCTTCACGTATAATGTCTATCAACTAAGATGTATAGAAGTAATGAAACATCAACCAATGTTTTCCGTATTCATTCCTTAAACAAATACACTACACGGCTGATTAAATGGTATGCCTAGAGGAGATGAGGTATACCGCTCATGCTCCAACCGACCACCGCTTAGTCGAAATCGGTACCATACAAGGTCAATGGAAGAGCCAGCTGACAAGACCTCACCCGTCTCAGTCAGTACGAGACTACTGTCAGGACATCTTGTGTCAACATCAATTAGCTTCCAGGGTATACTGGTATCTTTTCTGTAGAGCTACAGCCACAACATGCACTCTCTTTGGGATGGTCACTGAGTTTTCTCAATTATTTTCATCGGGATGGTCACTAAGCTTTCTCGGTTATTTTCATCGGGATGGCCACTGAGCTTTCCCGGGTTATTTTCATTGGGATTGAAAAACACTAGAGGGGGTGAATAGGGTTTTTAAATATTTTAACAATAATTCAACTCAAGCAACCAAAATTGAAATAATAAGAAGGAGGCAAGGTGTTTAGAGTGGTTCCACCTTTAGCAAAAACTAAAGGAGTCAGTCCACTACCCAATTGTTTCCAATTGAAATTTTGAAAGTATTTAAATTTTATTACCTTGCAAGGATGTTACATAAAATTACAAATACTTTCACCACCCTTTGGACAACCTTCACCTTGAAGTAGTCCCACCAACCTTGAAGTAGCCTTCCTTGAAGTAACTTCAAGCTCCCCCTTGAAGTAGCCTTCCTCTTGAAGTAGCTTCCCATTGAGATAGCCTTCTTGAAGTAGTCCAAAGTCCTCCTTCTCCTATGAGAAGATCAAACCCTCTCCAATCTGAAGCCTCCAACCCTAGGAGTAGCAAGGAGAGTACAAGCAATAAGAAAGAACAAGAAGGGAAAATGGAAATTACAATTTACCGTTGTAGCACAAGGCTTGATTTCCTATATCAAGCATTTTGATCTCCTAACCAATGTGTATGGAAGTAGAAGTGCAGTGGGTAGGAGATGCTAGCCTATAGGACACGAATTTGGAGCAGTAGAAATAAATATAAATGGCTAGAGTTGTTTAATTTCTCACAAGAAATGATTTCCAATTGCAAGTAGTATGCTCAAGTATTGCACAAGTGTATTTTGGGTGTCCTAAGGCATGTCCTATTTATAGGAATGGCCTATGAGTGCTTAAGGACGTTCTAAACACTTTCTAGGGGGTTCTTAGTGCTTAACTAGCCATTAGGCATCCACTAATTGCTTTAGCAATGACTAGTTAATTAATTCTGAAAAGTGCAGACAGAGCTCTTCTCGGTCGAGGAATTGTCGATCGAGACATTAGTCAGTCGAAGATGTTGTCGACCGAGGGATGGTATGGAGAAAGTGTATATAACGTTCGATTCCAACTCCCAACCACCTTATCTGCTAGGTCTAACGGTTACTTGGGTCAATTCTCGGTCGAGGAATTGGTCGACCGAGAGTGTCTCGGTCGAGAAGTTTGTCGACCGATAATGACTCTATTTCAATGTTTTAAACTATGTACTAAGTGTGTGTATCATTGTGCAGTTGTGACACTATTGTAGGGGATGAACTATCTAAGTGTTGTGATTGGATAGGGAAGATCTAAATGCTTGATTTACATGATATCTAATTACTTGTACATTATATTCTTGTACAAGTTTTTACATTTGATTACAATCATGAAATTAAGCATTTTGAGCATATAGATCTTCCAAAGGTTAGTCACCCACCTTGTTCCTGCAACACTCAAGTAGCACGTTAGATCCACAAGAATGAAATGTTTGTCATCATAAAAAAAAGGGATTATAATAATGTCCAATTTAGCCAACAATCTCCCCCTTTTTGAAGATGACAAACATTTCCAAAATATAAAATAAGGAAATATAAATCATATGAGTTTCATACCTGAAGTTTACCTTTTATATCCATTTTCTTGTTTGCAAGTGTGTGTTGGCTGAGATATTATGAAACTCATTTAAACTTATTTTATTTTATATTATTTCTCCCCCTTTGTTATTTCAAAAAGATAACCAAGATAATCATTAAGTATGACTTTTATTATTCCTCTTAAATTTTATTGCTATGCTCCCCCTTAATAAGATATTCAGTTTTAAAAGCAAGGGATTTAATTTGAATGCATGTGTTGTCAAATTTAGCCACAATTTACTTCTTAATCATTTTCAAAAAGGGTGTTAAGCCTTGAAATGATACGAGATCCTTTTAGGTTCATGCCATATATTTCCCCCCCTGATTGTTATGCTCCCCTATAATATTCTTATTTAACAAGGATATATCCAATTGAAGCCATAGGAAACACTTTTTATTCATAATAACTCAATGCTCATACAACTCATAAGATGACCCATATGACATACTAGCTTATAACAAAAAGATAGCCATTACAAACATTACAAAGATAGCCATAAATCTCATGATCTCACTGAAAAGACTGAAGAATTACATCAATTTCCGGGTCTCTCCCAAGAAAGGGCTCAACTCCATAGTATTTGACCAATGTCTGCCACTCCAAGGCACCTGTCTTGGTCAAAGCATAAGCCTCCAAGAAGGTGGGAACACGATCGAATCGAAAGTGGGCAACAATGTCTTGAAGTTGGATTGGGGAAAATTGAGTGTGGCTGAGGTCATGAGATGGTGGTGATGGGATTTGAGTGTAGTTGTAGGTTGGGTTGTAGGGGTAGAGCATGCCGAGATTAAGTGAATAAGGATTTGTGTCAGGTGTATCAGGAGAAAGAGATTGCATCCTTTGATTCAAGTAAGACATGGCATGATGATTGTAGTCTAATTGCCTACTTAAATGATATTGAGAACCGACAATGTATGTTAATGTATTTGTGATAGGATCATAAGGTAGGCTAGAAGGAGGAGGTGGTGGAGATGGTTCTTGGGTGGATGGCTCCCCTTCAGTCCTAGCCCTCTTGTGTCCAAAATCAATCCCCATCTTCTCTATCTATTTCTAGTGATCTTTTGGGGTTTCCTATCACATGTGAAACCTAGATCCTTAATGTTTTTCTTAAGATGACGTTGCATAATTTGGCAAACAAAATCAGCATAGGGTGGATTGCCAGAAAACTCAACCCTATTCTTAAGAATAAGACGAATAAAATTGATGGGTATGCTATTTAGGATGGCATAAATAAGATACATATGAAAGGTGGGTACTTCGGATTTGTTTGCTCTAGGATAGATATTTGTGGCAACAATTAGATTGATTATCCTAGATTTGGGTTTTAAATTGATGGCATAATAGGTACCCCTTTCTTCATGGCAAGTGGTATTAGATAAAAAATGGCTTTCTTGATATCACTCAAACTAGTGGTAGTGTTATCTTGGGATAGCTTATTGAGAGGATTACCAGTGGTGAGATCAATAAACTCCTTATATTCATCTACATTAATGTTGAGCATAGTAAGAACATCCTCCTCAGAAAAGTGAAATCCATACCCACTAACCAAAGAAGAGAAAGAATTATCATGGTCAGGATGTGTGGCTAGATTGGCATAGAATTCATTGACGGCTTGGGAAGAGTAGGAACGGAAGGATGGTTTTATAAATTCAGAAAGATGTTGCACCTCAAAGAGTTCTTCAAGATCAACAATGTTGATAAAGTCCATGACGTCCACCGGCCATCGAGGAAGAGGAGTCTTTGAGGACAGCCTGAGGTAGCGATCTCCGGCATCTACGTCATTGAATGGAATGTCGTTGATGATCGCCAGTGTCGGGGAGACCGTCCTTCCCTTCCTAGACGCAACTTGCTTCTTTCCACGCGATGATGAGGAAGCCATCTTGATGATTTGAAGTGGAGAAGAAGCAAGACAAGATTGAGGTAGAGAAGAGCTAAAAATTCACACAAGAAGGCACTAGAGAAGAGCTAGAGAAGTTAGAATGTGAGTTTGTGAAGAATGGAACCGTTTTGGGCTCTATTTATAGAAAAACAAGACCCTGCTCGGTCGACAATTCGTCGACCAAGGACCGCAACGTTCGATTCTGCAAATGCTCCACTCGGTCATCCAACGGTCGATCGAAATATAGTCGTTGCAAAAAAAAATTAGAATTTTTTTTATTATTTTAATCAGAAAAAGTTGCCTTTTAATTTAAGCGAATCGGGGGGTTCACCAAGTTGGTCTTGGTCGATAATTTTGTCGACCGAGATAGACTCGGTCAAACATTTTTTCGACCGAGCTGAGTTTGAGTGTGGCATTTTCTTGGCGAGTGTCAGTCGAGAAAGGTGACCAACCGAGATATCTTCGGCCGACAAACTCGTCGACCAAGTTTGTCTCGGTCGAGATTGTTGTAGACCGACATGATTGCTGTATTTGAGCATTGTAAATGAAATTTTGAGCTAGTTTTTAATAACAGATATGAATGCAAATGAGAGACTGTAATATTTTAAGAGTGTGGAGCACATTATTAGGAGTATTTTCCAAAATATAATTTCCATGTTTATAAATAACCATTAGAAATAATAGAATTTATCCAATGATTGACATTCATATATTTCTCATTTATTTATGATGAATGTTAATCCTGAAAATGATATGAGATCTCTTAAGAACTCATTAGAATCAAGAAAGATATGTCAACCAATGATGAGCAAGTTTATACTAATGTTGAGTGCACAAAAATAATTTCCAATTAAGCATTTTGTCAAGCTTATTTTAGGTTGACCTTGACTTCAACCTCAGCGCCCCTTGGTCAAATTTGATTTCAACCAAGAGGTAATTTCTGCAGATTTCCAATTTAAGCATTTTCATAGCTTACAAAGTATTATTCATGTATAACAAGAATATCATTTTCCATAAGCTAAGAACAAGATAATCATTTAATTAATATGTCGAGATGCATTTGTGCCATAGAGATTCATCTTAATATGTAATGAGCTAAATCACAATGATCATTTTGAAAGCAATATCCATTCATGGTTTGTATATATAGATCAAAGATTATTTAAGGCAAACCAAGTAAAAGATGAAGACACAATGATCATGGTGAAACAGTAAAGGCATATCCATGATTATGATATAACAATAGAAACATATCCATAATTTTATGAAATGCAATGATTATGATTATTTAAAAAGCAAATTTCAAGACACATGGTTTTCATATAGATAGACCAAAGAATACTTAGGAAAAACCATGTGGATTAGTAATTTCCTTGATTAAACCATCGTGGTTCATGAATTTTTAAATTTAAGACAAGCCATGAACATGCTTAATCATTTTAGTAGCAATTTAGTAAAATCAATCTTTTTCTCTTGTATATTTGACAAATATAATTTAATCATGAAAAGTATTAAGTTTTGAAGCTCATATATTATTCCTTTTGATTTGGATCATTCAAATATTTAAGGCACAAGAATATGTAAAGGTCATTACATACTTAAGTTGATTCCAATTTAAGTGTCTTGTTTTTATTTAAATAGTTCTGCCAGAGTTTCACTCGGTCGACAAAGTTCTCGACTGACATTGTCTCGGTCGACAACTTCCTTGACCGAGAATGTTACCGTTTCTCTAAAAAAATACAGATTTAAGGCAGAAATCATGTCGGTCGACTATTTTCTCGACCGACATTGTCTCGGTCGAAGATATTGTCGATCGAGATTGTTTGTACTATTTTCAGTAGTTATTTCCAAGTAAAACATAGATCACTTCCAATTCAAATATGCAATTTAAAACTTATTTTAGTTGATATAAAACATTTAAGTATCAAAGTAACATTTGAGTCAAATCTCATCTAATCATATTCAAATCTCTAGGTTTTAGGAACCTAAACTAAAACAAGTTATTAAAGATGTGTCTCTGTAGGTTTATATAAAAATGTGTATTTTCAAGTTAGAAATTTTAATTACTTAAATCAATTTGTTATCTCATTATGTTAAGTTGAGATAGACATAAAGATATACAATTCAGAGTCTTTGGTCATATCTCAACTTAATTTAATCTATTTAATTTGGGGGTTTTTGAACCCATACCAACTCAACATCCTTTTTCTTGTAAGGACATGAGAAGGAATAGTGTCCAAGATGAAAACAATAATGGCAACATATGGAATCAATCTCATTTCTCTTTTTATCAGTTTGATCTAGATTGTTCTTGGGTACATATGTATACTTGCCTTTAGGTACATACATAGATTGAGTCTTTGGCACTTGTGTCCTTCCCCCATTAGGTTTTTGATAGGATTTTCCTTTAGGCTTGTAACCTAGTCCTCTCCTTCCATTATAACTAGAAGATTTTTTTAGAATCTCATCAAGAACATCATTGTTTCTCAAGCTACTAATTTCCTTTTGTAACTTAGCAATCTCATCCATTCTCTTTTTGATATCTAACTTTTCTTGATCTAGATTAGATAATAAAGAATCTCTTTCTTTCGCAATAGTATCATAATCTAGATGATTGCATAGGATTCGTTGTTTTTGAAGATCATTAATTTGGGCTGGCAAGTTTATCTTTTCTAGAGAGAGAAGATTGCAATTTGCCTCTATTGATTTCAGCTTAATATCATGGTCTTTAATATTTAAGTTTAATGTCTTCTTAAGATCTTCATTTTCAGATGTGAGAGAAAGAAGATTAGCATGTAACTCATCATTTTCTTTATTAGATTTCTTTAATTTATTTTTGCATTCAATATACTTATCATGTGTTTCTTGAAGGCTAGCGATTAAATCTTCTTTAGATAAATCAAAAAGGCTTACCTCTTCTTCTTCACTTATTGTAGCAATAAGGCATTCTTTATGCACATCTTCCTTCTTTAACCTCCATGGACAGCTAGGTGTTGTGTGCCTTGTTCCTAAGCACCAATTACAGCTTGTTGAAGATTGGTCCATGCTTCTCCTTTGCTTGCGGTTGTAGACACCACCACCTTCCTTTATTCAAGACTCGATTAGAGCTCCTTGAAGCCTGCTATGATACCAAATGAAAAAACACTAGAGGGGGGTGAATAGGGTTTTATAAATATTTTAAAAATAATTCAACTCAAGCAACCAAAATTGGGATAATAAGAAGGAGGCAAGGTGTTTAGAGTGGTTCCACCTTTAGCAAAAACTAAAGGAGTCAGTCCACTACCCAATTGTTTCCAATTGGGATTTTGAAAGTATTTAAATTTTATTACCTCACAAGGATGTTACATAAAATTACAAATAATTTCACCACCCTTTGGACAGCCTTCACCTTGAAGTAGTCCCACCAACCTCGAAGTAGCCTTCCTTGAAGTAACTTCAAGCTCCCCCTTGAAGTAGCCTTCCTCTTGAAGTAGCTTCCCGTTGAGACAACCTTCTTGAAGTAGTCCAAAATCCTCCTTCTCCTTCAAGAAGATCAAACCCTCTCCAATCCGCAGCCTCCAACCCTAGGAGTAGCAAGGAGAGTACAGGCAATAAGAAAGAACAAGAAGGGAAAATAGAAATTACAATTTACCGTTGTAGTACAAGGCTTGATTTCCTATATCAAGTGTTTTGATCTCCTAACCAATGTGTATGGAAGTGGAAGTGCAGTGGGTAGGAGATGCGAGCCTATAGGACACAAATTTGGAGCAGTGGAAATGAATAGAAAATGCTAGAGTTGCTTAATTGCTCACAAGAAATGATTGCCAATTGCAAGTAGTATGCTCAAGTATTGCACAAGTGTATTTTGGGTGTCCTAAGGCATGTCATATTTATAGGAATGGCCTATGAGTGCTTAAGTATGTTCTAGACACTTTCCGGGGGGTTCTTAGTGCTTAACTAGCCGTTAGGTATCCACTAATTGCTTTAGCAATAGCTAGTTAATTAATTCTAAAAAGTGCAGACAGAGCTCTTCTCGGTCGAGGAATTGTCGTCCGAGACATCAGTCGGTCGAAGATTCGGTCGACTGAGGGATGGTCTGGAGCAAGTGTATATAATGTTCGATTCCAAGTCCCAAACACCTTGTCTACTGGGTCTAACAGCTACTTGGGTCAATTCTCAGTCGAGGAATTGGTCGACCGAGAGTGTCTCGGTCGAGAAGTTTGTCGACCAAGAATGACTCTGTTTCAATGTTTTAAACTATGTACTAAGTGTGTGTATCAGTGTACAGTTGTGAAACTATTGTAGGGTATGACCTATCTAAGTGTTGTGATTGGCTAGGGAGGATCTAAACATTTGATTTACATGATATATAAGTACTTGTACATTATATTCTTGTACAAGTTTTTACATTTGATTACAATCATGAAATTAAAGCATTTTGAGCATATATATCTTCCAAAGGTTAGTCATCTACCTTGTTCCTGCAACACTCAAGTAGCACGTTAGATCCACAAGAATGAAATGTTTGTCATCATCAAAACAAAGGTATTATAATAATGTCCAATTTTTCCAACAGGGATGGTCACTAAGCTTTCGTAGTTTATTTGGGGAGTACACTGAACAACCCTAGCATTCATCAGGGAGATAACAAATCAATCCTCGATACATTTTCATCAGGGCAAACACACAGCAACCCTGGCATTCATCAGGGAGATATCATATCAATCCCCATCTGGACGTAAGGATATGTCCGTCCTTCACCCCCCACATATTAAAAAATATGCACTCTGAGTTAAACTCGTTTCACCATTCAGCAAATCCTAACACTAAATGGATCTATGGCTTAGGTAACTGCATGATAAGATTAAACTTGATTAATTAGGTGTATTATAGTATCTTTTAGCATCAATCAAGTTACAAGCAAGAATTATAACAAATGGTACAAAGAAAGGTGTAATACATTTATCAAGTACTTTTATAATCTTTGGAACACAGTGAACACATAACACTCAGGATCTTAGTCCCTTATCACATACTGGGAATTCTCATCCCTTAACATTATCAACATTATGATTGCTAGATCTGGGTATTCAAACTCTTAGTTCATCACTGAACATTGTTACCAATTATCAGGTAACCATTACCTCTAGGTCATCAGACCAAGGTATACATTATACATTTTTTTTATCCCAGGTATACATTATACTTGTTGCACAAGTATTTCATGTAGCTCACAAAGCCCATTTAAATCTGTATTATATGAAACATCATAGGTCATACCTGGCTATGCTCATAATCTCATGATTCCTACATGGTTAGCACTTCATGATAAAAACAATAGCAAGTACATAACATCACTATGTGATATAAGAGAAATACAACCTTCCCATTATTAGGGTTAGGGTTTCTCATTCTAACCGATTAGGGTTTTAGATTCATATCATCATTATGTGATACAAGAGAAATACAACCTTCCCATTATCAGGGTTAGGGTTTCTCATTCTAACCAATTAGGGTTTCAGATTCATATCATCACTATGTAATACAAGAGAAATACAACCTTCCCATTATTAGGGTTAGGGTTTCACCTTATTAATCAATATGGGTTTCAAATCATATCATCACCCTTCATTAGGGTTAGGGTTTCCCTTATTTAACTGATTAGGGTTTCAAACCATATCATCACCCTTCATTAGGGTTAGGTTTTCCCCTTATTATCTTATTAGGGTTTCAAATCATATCATCACCCTTCAGGTTAGGGTTATCCCCTATTTAACTGATTAGGGTTTCAAGATCATATCACCACCCTTCATTACGGTTAGGGTTTTCCCCTATTTAACCGATTAGGGTTTCAATATCATATAGCCACCCTTCATTTGGGTTAGAGTTTTCCCCTATTTAACTGATAAGGGTTTCAAGATCATATCACCGCCCTTCATTAGGGTTAGGGTTTCCCCTTATTATCCGATTAGGGTTTCAAGATCATATAATAAGGAATCAAACCCTAATTCATACTCCACTCATATTAGGAGTATCAATGAATGCTCATTACATGATTATCAAACAAGTATAAGTTTCTCTCTCATCCTCACTAGAATGTTAATTGCATCATGCTCTATTAAATTGGCTCAACCCTTCCTTCAAGGTACATTGGCCTACTTATCGAAATGCATTAAACTCTTTACATCTTAATGCATTACATACATAACACACTTCATGTGTTACTCCATCAAGTACATTGAATTGAGATGCTTCCACCATATCGGGCATAGAGGAGTGTACTTGACACCATATCATGCTTCCATATCGTGTTTGAGGTATATCCTCATCACCATACCGTGCTTCCATATCGGGTTGCTTCATCATTAGGGTTTGCATATCGGGTTAGACCCTTATGCTCATATCTCTTAAAACATTCATGGTATCATCCTACCCTTCCTTATATGATAAGTGATAGGATAGATATCATGTTAGTCTAAACCAAACCAGGTGTGCAAACCAATAGGGTTTTGGAGTTCCAATGTATATCGGGTTCCACATTACCATGTTGGGTTTCAACACCATATCGGGTTGGAGTATATACTTGACTCCATGTCGTACATAGGGTATGTGCTTGACCCCATATCGTGTACAAGGTGTATTCTTGACACCATATCATTCACAAGGTGTGCACTTCATCATCACAACATGCAAAAGGTATAAGCTTCAATATTGTATCATGCTAATGGTATGTTCACCTCACCATATTGGGTTAGAGGTTCTTGAACCCGATATCGGGTTGGAACATGATGATGTCATCATCATCAACCTCTACACTCTTGTTCTTACTATTATAGTTCATGGAAAATAGTCCTAAACAACTTTTAGAACTCATAGGATCATCAATTATTCAAGAGAATTCGAAATTGAAAGTAGATTAACAAATATAACAGAATTGAAGGTGAATAATAACATAATTGGGTTCAAGTTATATAACCTACCTCAAGAACGACTTCAAAGCTCCAAAGATTCATGTTCCCAAGGTTGAAGATGAGATTTACAACTCTTCTATATGCAAAGAATCACCATGGATAAGTATTTGGTGAAGAAGAAAAGAAAGGAAGATCACAACCCTAGATCCATGCTTTAATCCAAGGTTGAAGATGATCATGGATTCACCTTAGGGTTAAGGCTTGATCTCCTTCTTGTTCCTTAGAACCATGCACCATACCTAACCACCCATTCACAATATCCCCTCACTTGTGGCCGATATCCCTTCACTTATGTCCAATATCACTTCACTATGGTCGATATCACCTTGCTATGGCTGATATCACTTCACTATGGCCGATATCACCTTGCTATGGCTGATACCAAGGCTCTATGCACAATACCCCTTTACAATGCATGATATATCATATAAATAAGGTGGTAAGATTCGAAAATTTTCACTAGTAGGTGAAAGGAATGGTATATATAGTTGTGGTTCATGAAAAAGAGTGTATATGAGGTGTCATCATTTTACAATACTAGGTGCCACGTGTCCATGCATGGTTGACACGTGTCCCTGCATGAATATTTATATTGACATGAAAAACACTTGAGGATAATCTATAGATGAAATTTTGGCCATCACTTATCTTGTTGGATAAGATATTTCAACTCAATCATCACTTTATTCACAACCCGATATACTTTTTCTAAGGAAAGTTACAAGTTGATATCCATCACCTCCTTGAGGTGATTAACCCATAATGGACAAGGTCAAGAGTTCACAAACGGATATGAGACTCCCTCTCAGGCTCCTTGGCTGATAGTCACTCTCATATGAACTCTACAACCCGATACAACTCAAATAAGGGCTTCAATTATGCATCATCTCTTGGTCTTTTCTTCACCAAGAGTACCATCACTCAAAGATGATTCAAACATGGTGTATCATTCTTTCTCTCTCCTCTATATAATAATAGGTGGGAGTAGGGACACTCTAGAAGTGGTAATTTTCATATCAACCCTACATATTGGGTAAATTACAATTTGTACCAAAATTGGTGCACATGGCCCTAGCTTTATTCAAACAAGCTCAAACTTGAAACTTAGGCTTTCCACAAGCCATCCCTTAGCATCATTCTTTTTCTTATGATGCTAAAACAAATGAGGTACATTCAACATGTGACATATTGCAATATAACCCCTCATCTTGGGTAAATTGCATGTTGGTCCAAAATAAGAGAACATTTCTCAAACATCATTCAAACAGGACCAAACTTGTAACATAAGTTTGTCACCTAATAAAAAAACTCTTTAGAGAATTATATTAAAGTTCTAAGCAACTTATTTAGGCCAAACAAATAGGGTTAGCCCTAAACCCAGGTAAGGCATGTTACATATACGATGACAGTTCAAATGTGATATGTGTACATGAATAGGTTATCACATGTAACAGGTTGTGGCTAGATATCCCGTGAACTATGTCATGTAACAACTTTTGATATCAATTAAATACAAGGGGCTCGAGTTTATGAATTTGTACATAATGAGTTCAGCTTGATGCATGTCTATGAAATCAATTTTAATTTCCTATGTTTTTTGGTAATCTGCTTGCTTCGTGTTAATTGTGTATTTGGTTTTGAGTAATCTCACTTTGTGTGACAAAGGGTGTCACATAGGCATTTACCACTGAGTAGTAGAATAATTAATATTTTAAGAAGGAATATGAAGAACATGTATAACAGTTGATTTCTCTTATCTCATTATAATTCAAGAAATTAGTAAAAAGATAAGGCAAGGGGGTCATCCAATGTTATTCATATTTGACCTTAAGAAAAATCACTACAAGGCTGTATTACATATTTTATTTTTCCTTGGGGATTTGAGTCATACCACTTAAATCCAACCGACCACTGTGAAGTCAAAATCGATGTTGTACAAGGTCAATGGAAGAGCTAGAATCCACGACCTCTCCAGCACCTCTTGGTTAGTATAAGAGAAACACCGCAGAGACATATCCATAAACAACAAACAGTGACATATAATCAAGCTGAAGGATTGACTCACACATGGCCATCGATATAAAACACCTAGCCCTCCTTAGTATAGGTTAAGGTGCTAGAAGAACAGGCTCATACAAGGTTATTCTAAAAAGATACATCACATGCAGATAACTATTTCCTATCTCATATCACAAGGAGAACAACTCACGTATGACCGTCTCACACAAGTTGTGACAATTGTCACCACTGCCACTAGGCTAGATATTGGAAAAGAAATTGACGTCTTTATCTGGAGGAATTGTAGAAGGAGAAGTAGGGGATATATGTAAGATCCATGACCTAGCTTTAAGCTTAATTGTAATTTTCATAATGAGATGTTTAAACCTTAATCTAATCTTGTGAGATGTCTTAATATCATGTGGCAAGCTTATATTTTCATTTTGGTCCAATTTGATTGATGTTTGAGCTATCTTTGCTTTATATGTGCTTGTTGTGGACTAGATTGAAATTTAACCATATGTGAGGGTTATCTTGAAAATGTTCACATGTGGAGAATATTTATTATGTTCTAGCATCTTGAGAGAGAAGATTATGCAATGGGGCACCTTATTTGAATCATGTGTGGTGATGTGACATCTCATGGTGATTCTAGGGTTTTCGTAAGTTGATAGAGTTATTAACTTAGGGTTTGACGTTGCAACCCCTACACCACTTGTGGTGAGGGTAGTGACTGCAGCACATACCTTGTGTAGTGTTATCTCGATTGAGACAACCTAGA
Source organism: Alisma plantago-aquatica (assembly GCA_963693085.1). NCBI lineage: Eukaryota > Viridiplantae > Streptophyta > Magnoliopsida > Alismatales > Alismataceae > Alisma > Alisma plantago-aquatica. The sequence goes on from OY856411.1 coordinate 796,281,746, forward strand.
GGTGGATGGTCAAGACAGTTTGTCATGTAGTATTCTGACTATGTGCATATGGTGACCTAGGGTTCCGACCTAGACATGTTGATGGAGGTGTCTCGACTGAGACAATAGGGCAACTGACCTAGTTGGTTGTGAAACCTTGCTGGATAAACATGAATATGTTGTAATATGCATGTAAGTGGGGATATGCTTGTTTGCTTCGAAGGCATGTGTCCCTTGATGATCTATTATGATGACACCTCATGAACCTCTACTTCTCTCATTCACTTGTGAGCAATCTTTCTTGGCCCCACACTCTTCCATCTACCTTTAGATCCTCCTTGGAGCTTCAAGAGCAAGGAAGATCATATCTTGCACCTTGGGTGGTCAATCCTATGCATGTTGAAGATCTTATGCTAGATCAACATATTGGTGGTGATTTCGTGGAGATTTCTTCTCTTGGTAAGTAATCTTCTTTTATTGATCAAGTTTTCCCCTCTTCTAAAATCCCCATCATCTTCTTGTTCCTCCTTGGTCATAGACTGTGGACTACCCATGGTGGCCTTCTTGAGAGAAACTCCTCTTCAGAAAGGCCTTAGACTATGTTTTGACATGGTGGTAACTAGTGAGAGGATTATTTCATTTCTTTTCTTCTTTCTCCTTTAGTTCAGACTAGATCTATTTTCCCTTCTTCTTGAACTCCTTTGTGACCATGGTTTTCTTCTTCTTGGTGGTAATTCTTTGACCAAAAAGTTGAGGCTTGGTTGAAGCTTTTAGAGCTTGAGATCTTAGGAGATAGTTTCTCTTCAAAATAGGTGGGTTTTAGAACTCTTCCTACTTCTATTATGTGCATCTTAAACCTAATTTTATTGTTGTTGTTTTAGGTCTTAAAATGTATTCATTATAGTAGAAAGAATAATGATGTTTAGGGTTCAAATTTTGTAGTATTCTTGATAATTTTATTCTTTGTATAAACCCTAAATCTATGTACCTGATTTTGTGGTGATTGAGATGTTGATGTGTTACTTTAGATCATCATCTATGGAATACTAACGTCTAATATATGGTTTGTTTTCTATAGATAACAATATGGTTTAAATATGATAACATGCATAAGAGTCTTAGTTTTCTCTATATATACATAACCCTGTTGGTGATTTTCTATGATCATGTTTTAGGGTTGATCAACACCATGATCCAAGGTGTCGTTCACCCGATTGACATTTGGTATTCCTAATTTGATTGCTTGTCTCAACCTAGTTCAGATGTGATGTGGTGTTGGGCATGTGGTCGACACGTTCTTTGGTCTTCCATCATAGTCGACACCCTTGAAGTGGGTGGTTTTGACTGTGACACCCCCTAAACCTAAGGGTGGCCACTACACTGGTATGCAACATTGTTGCATGGTCTCCCAACCTATTCATCGATGTTGCGACTAAGTTTGGCTAAGTCTGATGGTCAAGACACTTGTTCAGTTTGTGTGAGGGTCGTAACTACTAAGGGTAGGATGGTTACACTCATAACATAATGGGTTAAGGTTGTAACACCTTGTGACAGTTGGGGCAACACTCTATTGCATCTTGGTCGTGATGCATCCTGTGGTGTGACGGTTGCAACACCCCTTAGTGTAATCATGGTCGTGATGCTCTATTGGGTGTTTATTTGGGTCACGGTCGTAATGTGGTGTTTGGGTGGTGTCTCGATCGTGACCAGGTATAAGGGTGGTCGAGATGGTTGGTTGCAGGTGGTCACGACGCCCCATAAGGGTGGAGTTATGGACGTAACTTCTAGGGTCAAGGAAATATAGGATGTGTCTCAGTCAAGACACATGTGTTATAGTGTTTGAGACCCATATGTTATGAGAGGTTGACACCAAGTGTTATAGGAGGTCAAAACCATGTGTTGTGAAGTGGTTGAGACACCTATATACATACATGTACATGATCAATACAAAGTACAATAGTTAACATATTGTGATGTGATTAAGGATGGCTAATCATAAATGGTAGTGCTTAACCCCAGTACTCTCCAATAATATGGGCGATGAGGGAATTAGGTTTTATAAGTGGCATGAGATTATGAATCCCTAATCGATTATATATGAATCTTAATCCTAATCTTGTGATGACCTGATGTACGCACCCATACTACTCAAAGGATTCATTATGTGATTGCATTTTCTCTCTCCTACTTGTGTAATACTAACTTATAGGTGAGATGAATGGCATAGATATGAGTATTCTATGATGATCCATGTGTAATATGGGATGGTGATTATGAGTAGTGTTGAGGCATACTATGATATTGAAAGTGCAGGAGTTATATGAATTGGTCTAATGAACTAGCAAGTGCTTTGGGCATAAATTGAGGGTTTGATATCCCGTAGCGATGTGATGATGAGGTAAGCTCTCACCTTATATGTTTTATATCTTATGGAGTTGCATCTTATCCTTAATCTTATAGAATTTGTTTAGGGTTTATGTGTTGTAACTTAATTGATGCATTAAGAGATACCCAATTGGAATATCTAATCAAGTGAAACCCTAATAATGTAGTGGCCATGTACCATAGATCCATATTCAACGTCAGTAACTAGCTGTATGGTGAAACAAGTAACTCCTACGGGAAACTAAGAGTGCATATTATTGAATATGTGGGGTACCAGTCGAGATACTCCATGTATCCTAAAATAGTTGAAATAGTGGTATATTATTTATTATTGAACGGCCATGTGTGAGACCGTTCTCTAGTGTTGTGCCATGTACCAAGGCATACTAGTTGTTTTATAGGACCATAGCTTTGACTATGAGTTGTTGTCTACATGACTATAGCTTTGACTATAAGTTGTTGTTCAGCAGTTTGATTGTTATGTCACTGCATTGCAGACTCGAACTGACCGAGTAGTGTTGGTGATGATTATGGAGTCTGACTCCTCCAAAGATCTTATATGGTACTAATTTTGACTTAGCGGTGGTTAGTTAGATTTTAGTTGTATGCCTCAAATCCTCAGGGCATAACAATTGAAGTGATAATGCAGTTGTGTAGCATGTTTGCTTAGGGTCCATACGAATCACATTGGATGACACCATGCCTTATTTCTTGTACTATTTAGTTTATAATAGTTATACATGTTGTTCATATTTCTTCTATAGGTTTAAGATGTTCTACTACTTAGTTGCAAGTGCTTAAACTGGTTAACTAGTATTTACTACTTTATTTTACTGCTCTATTATCATACCATGCTTATTATAGATTTTGATGAAAAGTTATATCTCTCATTGGAACGTTTAGTCTCACCCCATGGGTTCCATAACTTTTTAGGTGGTTGTGGATGAGGAGGACAAGGTCGTGGTGCAAGTGGTGAGAAGCAAGGAGAATAGTGACTGCTAGATGTTGGAATTGCTGCTAGAGTTCTGTTGTAGAGTCCTATGTGTCGTCCATGTACTCCCAGGTCTTTGGAGAGATTTTGTTATTTTATATATATCGAAACGTAGATTTTGTCTTTGTGCCATGAGTGCATAGAAATGGCATATATATATATATATATATATATATATATATATATATATATATATATATATATATATATATATATATATGTAATATGTAACATTGATGGCTTGACAAGCTCTGAACATGATATGTAACATCTTTTAGTATATATGAAATATAGATGGCTTGAGTTGAAGGCTTGTTTATAAAATACTTCCGCTTGAAATATTAAATTGCAAATGGTTTTAATTTACCCTATTTTGTGGCAATATTGTTAATAGTGATAATTCAACGCTTTGTTTTGAGTAATCTCACTTTTTTTGGTGATGGTGGTCACAATTTAGTGGTATCAGAGTAAGGTTTAGTGGGTCTACATGGACATAGGACTAGGGTTTGAGTTTGTTCTAGTGTCCTACAATATATCTTATGGTCACTTCTGCTTATGTAGAAGAAGAAGAAGAAGAAGAGAAGAAAAGATGTCTGGAGAACATGAAGAACATGTTGTTGAAAGTGGTTTTGATGCACTAGGAGGTGGTGCTAGGAGACAAGAGACGGCAGAGGCTGTGCCAGAAGTGCCCCAGGTTGACCCAGCTAATGTAGCCAACCATGCATTCCAATCCATATTTGGACAGTTCATGGCTACAATGACACACATGGCAGATAGGATGCTTGCAACCCAACCTAGGACAACTATCCTTGGTGGTGAAACTCAAGGGTCTGGGAAGACTTTTGAAAGACTTTTACATGTAGGAGCATTGGAATATATGGTAACATCTGTTCCAACTGATGCAGATATGTGGCTGATTGAATTGGAAATGGATTTTAAGATCTCAATATCCCTAAATAGGATAAGGTGAAACATGTTGTATATCTATTAAAGGGGAGTGTTGGCCCTTGGTGGGCCATAGAGGAAGAGAAAAGGTCGGGTGTTGTGATTACTTGGGAAGAATTCCAATGAAATTTTGTAAGTAGGTATTTTTTGGAGACTTATTTGGATGAGAAGATTGTATAGTTTGAGAATATCTGGTAGAGATATGTCAGTCAGTGCTTATGAAGCTAAGTTTATGGAGCTTCTAAGGTTTTGTCTGCATATGGCTACAATAGACAAGGAGAGAATCAGGCACTTTGATAAGGGTTTGAGTTCTGAACTGACAACTCCAATGTCATCCTTAGAGAACAAAGAGAGGTTTACTACTTTTATGGAATCAGTTAGGAGAGTGGAGAGCTTTGTGATACAGAAGCATGAGACAAAGGCCAAGAAGAGGCTTGTATAGTACCAAGGATAATCATATGGATGCTTTAAGAAGCCTAGGTACTCAACACCTCAGTCTTAGCATAGGTTTGTGACTCAGTCACAGTGTACATATAGTAGAGATAGAGGTCATAGTTTTCTACCTATAGGAGCTTGCAGTGCAACATCAGTATCTGTTATAGGGTCATCCAGGCTGTGTTACGAGGGCAAGACCTACTTCAAGTGTGGACATGTGGGGCATCTAAGTGGTATTTCCCTGTTAAGGATGAAGAGGTGACTCAGAAGTCCATGCAGAGATAGCAAGGGTTTCAACAGCAATAATAATACAGTGGCAGTGGCAGAGGATGCAGATAGGCGTCAAAGTTGGTTCTTTGAAACATGCTGCCAGAGGAATAGGGCAACAACAAATAATGAATTTATTCTATGTGATGAGTCAGCCGGAAGGAGTCGTTAACCCTCAGTCGTGACAGGTTAGATGGAATTATTTCATTCTGATTTATCTTCTTCATGTTTTGCATCTATTTTGATTGATCTGGGTGTGACACATTTCTTTATCACTAGAGAAGTGATAGCTAGTTGTTCCTTATCTTTTAATCATAGACAAGATAATATTCATCTAGAAACTCCTTTAGTTGGTTCCACATATTTGTGGGAAGTGTGTCCATCCTATTTTCTTTCCTTTTCTCGAAATAGCATTCAACGGAATCTCCTACCACTTGAAATGCATGAATTTGATGTGATCCTTGGGATGGATACTTTGGAGAAGTATCAGGTGATCTTGGACTATAGTGCAAATGTGGCAACATTTGTCGATGATGATATTTCATGGGTCTTCCAAGGTAATAGGAAGATTCTTCTGACATGTCTAGTTTCAACCATGACATCAGAGAAGTGGATGAGGCAGGGTTGTGATGCATTCTTGGCACATGTGGTGGATACTTGTATAGAGAGAAGTGGCATATCTTCACCAACCACAAGAACCTCCAATACATCTTTTCGAAGCATGAGTTGAACATGCGACAACAACACTGGATGGAGTTGATAAAGGACTATGATTGTACCACAGATTACCATATAGGGGAGGTGATTGTAGTGGCAGATGCCTTAAGAAGGAAGTCTTCTTCAACATCATCTGATGAGAAGGCACAGTTGAGTGCTTTGGTGTGTCATGAGAGAGATATGTTGGTATCTTTGCGACAGATGAAGGTTCAATTAGAAGTGTCCATGTTAGCAGGTTTGTTGGCACAATTACAAGTAAACCCAACGTTGAGTCAGCATATTAGAGATCAACAGTAGAATGATACTATGGTCTAACAAATTTAGGTAGAATTAGGTAGTGAGAAGCATGATGGATTCAATGAATCTGATGACAGGACAGTGTGCTACCATGGCAGGACACTTGTGCCATATGTAGATAATATGAGGATGTTAGTTCTATAGGAGGATCACTCTTCTATGCACGCTATGCATCCAGGTAGCATCAAGATGTATCAAAATCTAAAGGATCTGTGTTGGTGGTTAGGATTAAAGTGTGATGTATCCTAGTTTGTGTCTAAGTGTGCAGTATGTCACCAGGTCAAAGTTGAACATCAGAAGCTTGCAAGGACTTTGCAACCATTACCTATACCACAATGGAAGTGAGGATCATATTACAATGGACTTTGTGGTTGGACTTCCAAGAACAACCAAAAGTCATGATTCCATCTAGGTAATAGTGGATAGGTTGACTAAGTTAGCACACTTTTTTCCATTAAAGACAACATATATGACGGAGAAGCTTGCACATGTGTATGTTGATGAGATAGTACGTATACTTGGTATCCCAACTACTATAGCAACAAAAAGAGGTCCAAAGTTTACTAGTCTTTTTTTAGAGCATTTGCATAAAGCAATGGGTATGCAGTTGAGGTTCAGCACTGCATTCCATCCACGGACAGATAGATAGTCTGAGAGGACAATACAAACCTTGGAGGATCATAGAGAGTATGTGTGTTACAATTTTTGGGCAGTTGGGATATACACCTTAGTCTGATAGAGTTTGCCTACATTAATAGCTATCAGAGGAGCATAGATATGGCACCATATGAAGCATTGTATGGGATACATTGTAGATATCCTTTGTGTTGGTATGAGATGGGATAATATCACCTTTTAGGTCCTGCATTAGTGCATCAAACAATAAAAAAGATCAAAGTGATTTAGCAGCACATGAAGGCAATTCAGGATAGACAAAAGTCTTACACTGATAACTGTCATAGACCTTTAGATTTCCGTGTGGGAGACATGGTGTATCTCAAAGTCTCTCCTTGGAAAGGTGTTCTAATGTTTAGGAAGAAGGGTAAGTTAGCTCCCACATATATGAGACCTTATTGTAACATCCCTGACTTGGGTTATGCTTTAACCCTAGGAGTTTTGATTAAGAAAGATGGTTATATGCTTAATCTTATTTGGTGAAAAGTAATTAAGGCTCAAGAGGAGCTCATGTTTCAATTTTGGTCCTGGTTGAATAATGTTGATGCAATGTTCACTTATTTTGGACTAATGTGCAAATTACCCAAGTTAAGGGGTTAACTTGCAAATTTTACATAATAATATGCTCCTATAATGTTGAAACATCATAATAATGCATATGATGTAGTGGTATGGTTTCCACAAGCCTGGGCACCAAGATAGAGTTGTTGGATAGTGTTTGTGCATTAAAACCTAGTTTTGGTGAAATATGCAATTTACCCAAAACCTAGGGTTCAATATGCAAATTACCACTTCAATAAGGTCCCTAATGTTTCTTGACATCCTTTAGAGCAAATAAAATGAGAGGGGCGCCTCATTTTAATTAAGTTGGAGGAGAGAGAATCTTAATATTAAAATAATCAAGATTTAAGCCCAATTGAACCTCTAATTCAATTTAATGCAAAAATAAATAAAATAATTGAAGGGGACTTCAACCAAAATTAATATGTTTGGATTCCGATATGTGTGGACATCCTTAAGCCTTGCAAAGGCACTAGCATATCCTAAGGAGGTGAAATTCCACTCACCATTATTATAAGAAAAAGAAATTCCACTCAAAAATGGATATTCATATTATAAGGGTTAAGGTGCTTAATTTCTTTTCCCTTTATTATTGGATAATGGAAGGGATCTCTGTGGGGATATATATGAATTTGCATACATGAAACCAAGGGGAAGATGGTGGCAATAATTTTGGAATAAAAAGACTTTTATAAAAGTATTTTCTCTCTCATTGAATTTCTTATAAAAAGACCCTTTCCAAGCCAAATGAAGGGCTTTTCCATTTCCACTTCTTCTATTTGCTTGGAAACCGACCAAGGGAGCTAGGGAGGACCAGGAGGACGACCCCCAACCTGTTGGTAAGGTTCTTGATCCATTTCACCTTGATTCCATGGTGGAAATCGAAAATAAATTATGGATTTCTTCTTATTTCGATCTCCTCTTCAACCCTAGCTAATCTTTTCAACCAAAAGCTTGAGGACGAGCCTAGGGGGAGTTGCAAAAGCTCCATCCACCATTTTTGTCGTAATCTTGGAGCTTTGGATCTCAATTGGAGTCAGGTTTTATAACTTGAAACCCTAATTTTGTTATTGCATTCAATTCCCCATCAAATAATGATCATTTCTCTATTTACAATCATTGATTTGGTTGACTGATGCTATCTCCATGGAAATCACAGCAGGTTTCATGGGTCTAGAGCTTGATGATGATAACATCATCATAAGCACACATCTCCCCAAATATCTAGACCAAACGGTTTCAATCAAATGTCCAAACGGTTTCACAAACCGTTTGGGAGCAAACGGTTTCAAACTGTTTGGAATGAAATGGTTTCACTAAACCGCATAGAAGCAAACGGTTTAAGACCGTTTGGTGATGTTGACCAGGGTTGACCACTTGGGGAATTTTTCATAATGAACTAGGTTAATGACCCATCAATTATTATTGATTAACTCCAATTGGTTCATGAGTTGAAGGTCCATCAATCACCTAAACCCTAATCGGCTAAGTGCTGCTTTTGCAATTGAATAAGTTGATGCTTTGGGTTGATAGACCCAAACGGTTTCAAGACTATTTGGGGATAACCCAAACGGTCTCAAGACCGTTTGGTGATCACTCAAGACCATTTGGAGGTCTAGGGTTAGGTATGGTTGAGAAATTGAAGGTCCAAAGATATTAAGTTGAAGTATAATCAATTGTTGATTTGGTGACCAATCCTAGGATCCAAACCCTAATTGAATGACATGGTTAATGATGATGTGATGGGAAAATGGTCTCAAGACCGTTTGGAGGTCATCCAAATGGTCTCAAGACCGTTTGGATGTCATCCAAACAATCCCAAGACCGTTTGGGGGTCACCCAAGACTGTTTGGAGGTCTAGGGTTGACTATGGTTAGGTGTTTGAAGATCTAAAGGTACTAAGTTGAAGTGCAATCAATGGCTGATTTGGTGATCAATCCAATGGTCCAAACCCTAATGGGTTTACTTGGATTTTAATGTTGACATGGGCAAATGGTCTCAAGACCATTTGGAGGTCATCCAAACGACCTCAAGACCGTTTGGGGTCAGGTCATGCCCAATTTGGTTGAAGGGTCAATGGTTTCAAAGTAACCAATCTCACATTGATTAATGTTGAAGGATAAACGATTCCAAACCCTAAACCAATTGATTCAAACCCTAATTGATGATCAATGGAGGGTCTATTTAGGTCAAATCAATTGAAGGTTGACCTAATTAACTCAATTGAGGTATGGTGATAGGTCCATTTGATGAGTGATAACATGATTACAATCAATGAAGGAATCGATCTTGGAAACCCTAATTTAATTGGAATGGTTGAGACCCTTTTTGGTCCTTGCGGTTTTGAGGAGGTTTGGACCAAACTGTCTCAAGACCGTTTGAGTCCAAACGGTCTCAAGACCGTTTCAGACCAAACGATCCCAAACTGTTTAGGTGCATGCGGTTTCAAAACTGGTTGAGTTCATGCAGTTTCAAAAGTCAACTTTGGGCAAACGGTCTTCACCACCTACTTTACTAAATGGTTTCAACCCCAGCTTTGGCAAACGGTCTTAGTGGTTTGTGCAAGATCGTTTGGAGGTCTAAACGGTCTTAGATCATTTTGAGGCTTTTTGTGCAAGACCGTTTGGGGTCTACGTAGCCAAGACCATTTGGTGGATAATCAACCAAAACCGCATGAGTACTTAAAGAGGTCAAAGGACAAGTTGATCAATTGACTAATACATGATGTAATCAAAGATGATTATAGTGTTTGTATCCTAATAAGATAGGCTGATTAGTACCCTTTAAATAATCAAGCATTAATGATCATGGTGATGATGACATAACCCATGATATCAATTCTTCTTCAAGATTGAGTTGACTTAGCCTAATCAAGGCTGAAGTAAACATCATCTTATAGAAGATGAGAGAGAAAGGACTTCCTACATGAATGTTAATCCTGTAATGGACTTCTATTATAGATGAACGTTTCATTAGGGTATGATCCATGATAGTGAGATCATGAAACCCTAATTATGAAGGATAATGAATCATAACCCTAACTGAGGGAATTAATGGAAGTAATCCCAATACATGATGATGGTATGATCCTAATTCATAGTAATGACATGACAAACCTTAATTCAAGGTACTTTGATAATCACTCCTACTTGGGGTGAATGGTAAACCTTAAATATGGAATGTTGGTAATAAACCCTAATCTAGGGTGAAGTGATGTGAATAGTAAACCCTAATCGTGGGTCATTGAATATAAACCCTAATTGAGGGTGAATCCATGATAAATCCTAATTGAGGGTGATGATATGAGAATCCTTAATTAAAATTAATGTTATGAGAAACCTTAATCTAGGGTAATGTTATGTGAAACCCTAATTAAGGGTAATATTATGGTAACCCTGAAGAATGATGTGAAGTGAGACTTAAATCCAGAATGTTGCCATATAGTGATATGTGCAACCATAGTCATAGTATAATGGCCAATATACTAAAGTAGGAAGTGGTATTTATAATCAAGTAAGATGAGGATGTTATAACCATGAAGGGTAAAGTAGATGAGCTACATGAATGATAGTGTTGATACCCTAATGAATAAGGGTCTAAAGGACAAGATGATGCCTAGATCATTATACATCTAATTTCATGTATGTGTAACAATCCTATACATCTTATAAAGAAAAGGATATGAAACTCTTAGGAGTGATGTATGCAATATTATAAAATGGAGTGAATAACATCCTATGTGTTGAGATACTTAAAGTGGTTGATAATGATTTATTCTATATAAACAATGCCTAACCATTGGCTAAGTCCATATCATTAAAGATAGTTGGACAATTTCAATGAGTAATATATATACACCATATGAAGAAAGTAACAAGTTATAGGATAAAGTATTAAGAGGTAAATACCTTAATACAAGGTTAATTAATCTATTTAAGTAAGATGTAAATGAGAAGAAAGTGATACATTATGACATGATAGATATCACATTCAGCATTTCAAGGTAGACATTCCTTGATGAACTTCTAATCCAATATCCTTGGATAAGAAACACATGGAGTGTGTAATATATATAATTGTTACAATAAATGTGTAATGAACTCAATGTACTTTGATAAATGTTGATTAATAAACCTTGAGAATGGGACTAAGCCAAATCAATGAGTGTGATGCAATCATACCATGACAAGGATGAGAAATGAACTCATACCTTGAATTGATAATCATTAATGATATATGATGAGAATATTGATCATAAGCAAATACTTATGATATCTTTAAATACTCCCAGAGGTGTGGAGCAATACATTAGGTTTGAACTAATAATGTGAGCATGAAACCCTAATTAAACCATGATGGGAAACCGTAACCCTAATTTTGGGTAAAGGGAATGAAAAACCCTAATTGATAGATAACCCTAATCCTGATAAAGGATGGTGGTGTTACTGATGTTTCATATGATGTGACAAATGACTTACATGACAGTTATCATGTCTATTAATCATGTAGACATCGTGAGATGATGAACATTTCCAGATATGAGCTATGACTTTCATATAATAAACATGTTGTATGGCCTTATGTGCCTAATGTTGTTGTTGCTTAGTAAAAGTAACAAAATGTGCATGAACCTTATGAGTTCCACGAGTAAGTTGCTGCCTAGTGAAGGGTGGAAAAACATTTAATGGGCCTCGTGAGCCATGTGAGATACTTGTATATCAAGTATTATGTAGACCTCGGTCTAAAGACCTGAAGGTAATAGTTACCTAACAAGTGGTAACAGTGATAGTGATGATTTGAGGGTATGAATACCCAGACTTGATAAGTATGATAATGATGTTATTGAGAGATGTGAACTTTCAAAGAAATGAAATGAGGGACTGAGATCCCAATGTCTTATAAAGACTGAGAAGTGATTGATGAAATAGTACACATCTCTTTATAGCACATGTCTGAATAAGTTATGTTTGAGAACTTGATTGATGCTAAAACAATATGTTAACATACTTAATTAATCAAGTGAAATCATATCATGTAGAGCCCTGGCCATATAACCATCAGTGTTAGAACTTGCTGGATGGTGAAACGAGTGCTCCGCGGTAAAACCCAGAACGCATATTTTGAATATGTGGGGGCAAAGGGTGAATGTATCATGACGTCCTAATGAGGGAATTGAGGAATGGTAAACATTAAACCTCTCAATCCTTCATTACGTATACCGGGATGATGTATCACGAATCTCCCAATGATTGGGACAGATGCAGTACACATCTCCCAATAATATTAATGTCAGATCGATGGAGATAAACAAGAAATCTCACGATCACGAAGAGAGTGCAGCACATCACTGTAACTCTAATAGTGAAGTTGCCAGTATACCCTGGAAAGCTATTTAGCAGAGACACGAGATGTCCTGCATTTGATCTCGTACTGACCGAGAGAAGGGAGGTCTTGGTATCCGGCTCTACCCTTGACCTTGTATGGCACCGATTTTGACTTCGCAATGGTCGGTTGGAGTATGAGCGGTATACCTCATCTCCTCAGGGCATAAGTGTGATTGTAAAATGTAATCCGTCGTATAGCATGTTTGCTTAAGGATTGAATACGGAAATTCATTGGTTGATGTTACATTTCTTTTATACATCTCTAGTTGATAGATGTTATTCATATTTCTTTATACTCATTGCAAGTAGAAGGATGAATTATGATCCTATCATGGATAAATGCAATACTCTCCTTAGGAAAGGAGATTACATTACTTTGTTCATTCAATGATTAATATTGTTGTTAATATATAAGAACTCCTGCCCATTTTTAGTATAATAAACTGCTATGACAATGTTTTGGCGGAGAGTTATATCTCCCGCTGGGGAAATTTATAATTGTCTCACCCCCATGGGATCCAATGTGTTTAGGTAAACACAGAAGAAGAAGAAGAAGAAGGAACCCTATAGCAAGGGAAAGGCTACAGCAGTATCATAGACAGTAGTGATGACTCAGGTGGAGGCACTGGCTGCCAAGTTTTGTATAGATAGTAGTCTTATGTGTCATCTTTGTACTCTCAGGTCCTTGGAGTTTATAGCTAGTGTTTTAATGAATCGATCCGAGATTTTGGCTTGATGCCTCGAAGTTATATGTTGTCTATATATTATGTCTTGAGACAGCTGATGTTGTAAATCTCGAGAAGAGATAGTGCAAGACATGTACTTTGAAACAAAATGTAAATGTTATCTTTGGTTCTTGAAGAAAAAGATTTCCTATGTGTGGATCTCTTTGCAAAAAGTTTTAATTTTTAGTGATTTTCAGTAATCCGCTGCAAATGATTCGCTTCCGCATTAGTTAATCTTGTTTTTGCGAGACAGACACCACAATTTAGTGGTATCAGAGCTCTAGGTTCACTGAGTCTACGGAGACATAGGACTAAGGTAGTAGAGTCTGTTCTAGTGTCTTCCAATGTATCTGATAGTGTCTTCTGTTCATATAGGAGAAGAAGAACTTGAAGATGACTGGGTCTCATGAGGAGTTTGCTGCAGAAAGCAGCAATTTTGCACCAAGAGAGGATGCAGGGAATCATAGCAGAGAAGAACATACACCTGCACATCCCCAGTTTTACCGAGCCATGATAGAGAGCCCAGCTTTTCCTTCTCTGCTTGAGCAATTTAGTACAACTATGATGCACATAGTAGATCGTTCATTAGCAATGCAACCTAGACTACAAGCCCCCAATGATGAAATTTTGAACTCTAATAGGTTTCACGCTCAACATCATCCTGTTGGAGCAATGAATAATGATGGAAGGAATAGGATACAATCTGAAACCAGGATCTACCATAGGTGTAGGAAGCCTGGACATATCAGACCTAATTGTCCAGAAAAGGAATATAAAGGAAGAATTGAGAAAACGCCTATCCAAATCCAGGAACAGAGGTGTAGTAGTTCCAAAAAGAAGAAGTTTTTGGTACCGCCAATACAACCAGGGCCTAGTGCACCAAGGCAATGGTTATCTAGAAAGGGGAAAGAAGCCTCTAAACCACATCTAACACCTAGGATTTGCTACCAATGTAGACAGGAAGGATATCTGGCAAGAAATTGCTCAGCTAGAAATGTTATGGTGAATCAACCTCTAAGGCAGAGTCAGCCTGAGGCAATGAATAATCCACGAATCATGATAGGTTAGACAAAATAAATGTCATTTTAATATGTCTTTTATGGTTTTCTGAGTTAAAATGAGAAGGTAATTAACTGAGTTTTCTTTGATTAGTCCTATGAGGACTTATATTTTGCATAATAAACATTATAGATGTTTCATGTTGCTCTTACCTCTATGAGAATAATATGAGGTATTGAAGAGACGTCTGGAGAAAATCCAATAATGTCAAGTCTTATACTTGTGATAATATGAAAGGGAACGAATATGACAGTATATAAGTTCATACTACCTTATCTCAGTATTTATATACCCTGGCCAGGTATACAACTATTGATGATAAAGCAAGTATGGAAACTCTTAGATTGTAATCTTTTTTATTGCTCTGATCAAGTAGTCATTTTGATACAATCTAATGAGTATCATGAAATAAGAAATATGGAATAAATAAATGTGTCATGTCCTAAGCATAAGAAAGAAAATCTGAGATAATATTATATGAGTATGTTTGTATGAGGAAATAAAAGTATATTCCTCATAAGACAAGAATGGTACCAAGGGAGATGATCCCTGTCCAATAAAGATGTAAGTATAATAAAGATCTTTTCCATAATGAAGAAATGGGAAAAGTATGACGAGATTATGAGATGATCATAAACATGCTAGATAACAATAAGGAAGGGAATAATGTTATGTAATCGTCCTTATGGATTCCTATGCTGAGGGCAAGGAACCTAGGATGAGATAAAAGAGTAATGATTCATGAATAGATCAAAATACATGAAAAAAATAAGAGGAATATGAGTCCTTGATTCTCTTTCCTTTCAGGGACATGGCAATCAAGTGGGTCTTAGGACACTTGATGTGTATAATATAAATATGTTTATGTGATGAATACTTAGAAATGTATCTATTTATCTTGGACTTTGGCTCCAACATGAAGATAAATGTGACAAGTAATGTCCCGAGAGGAAAGGATGATAAAGATGTGTGTGTTTTCAGCACATGTAATAGGTATCAAAGAAGAAATCTTGGTATCTGAAGAAATATCAGATGATCTATGTTGACTATCTGGAATGGTCAACTATGAAATCAGATTGATCATGCAAAATATTATGAACCTCACATGTTAGGGGTTTCTGCTTTGCACAAACATAACAATTAATGATGTATATGAGATAAGTTCTTAATTGATAAGTAACATCTCCTTATGATAATAAAATATACAACTAATGAAATAGTTAGTACAAGTAATAAGGAAAGTGTTACCTATCACAGAATTTACTCCAAAGTCAATAATAAAGAACTATGGAGTGAGTGTCATGTATAAAAGAATCTGTGAAAACCTTGTGTGGGATAACTTTGCATTGATCAAAACTCTATGGTGTCTCCATAATAATGATATGTTATGTGATGACATGATGATATGATGCATGACTAATATTTGTTTCCCTTTATCTGGGATTTTGGGGACGAAATCCTTGTTAGGGGTTTATAATTTGTAATATCCCTGACCTGGGGTATGCTTTAACCCTAGGAGTTTTTTATTAAGAAATATGGTTATATGATTAATCTTATTTGGTGAAAAGTAATTAAGGCTCAAGAGGAGCTTATGTTTCAATTTTGGTCCTAATTGAATAATGTGGAAGCAATATTCGCTTATTTTGGACTAATGTGCAAATTACCCAAGTTAAGGGGTTAACTTGCAAATGTTACATAATAATATGCTCCTCTGATGTTGAAACATCATAATAATGCATATGATGTAGTGGTATGGTTTCCACAAGCCCGGGCACCAACATAGAGTTGTTGGACAATGTTTGTGCATTAAAACCTAGTTTTGGTGAAATGTGCAATTTACCCAAAACCTAGGGTTCAATATGCAAATTACCACTTCAATAAGGTCCCTAATGTTTCTTGACATCATTTAGAGCAAATAAAATGAGAGGGGTTAAGTTTGAGGAGAGAGAATATTGATATTAAAATAATCAAGATTTAAGCCCAATTGAAACTCTAATTCAATTTAATGCAAAAATAAATAAAATAATTGAAGGGGCCTTCAACCAAAATTAATATGGTTGGATTCAGATATGTGTGGACATCCTTAAGCCTTTCAAAGGCACGAGCATATCCTAAGGAGGTTAAATTCCACTCACCATTATTATAAGAAAAAGAAATTCCACTCAAAAATGGATATTCATATTATAAGGGTCAAGGTGCTTAATTTCTTTTCCCTTTATTCTTGGATAATGGAAGGGATATCGGTGGGGATAGAGATGACTTTGAATACAAGAAACCAAGTGGAATATGGTGGCAATAATTTTGGAATAAAATTACTTTTATAAAAGTATTATCTCTCTCATTGAATTTCTTATAAAAAGACCCTTTCCAAGCCAAATGAAGGGCTTTTCCATTTCCACTTCTTCTCTTTGCTTGGAAACCGATGAAGGGAGCTAGGGAGGACCAGGAGGATGACCCCCAACCTGTTGGTAAGGTTCTTGATCCATTTCACCTTGATTCCATGGTGGAAATCAAAAATAAATTATGGATTTCTTCTTATTTCGATCTCCTCTTCAACCCTAGCTAATCTTTTCAACCAAAAGCTTGAGGACGAGCCTAGGGGGAGTTGCAAAAGCTTCATCCACCATTGTTTCCTTAATATTGGAGCTTTGGAGCTCAATTGGAGGTGGGTTTTATAACTTGAAACCCTAATTTTATTATTTCATTCAATTCCCCATCAAATAATGATCATTTCTCTATTTACAATCATTGATTTGGTTGATTTATGCTATCTCCATGGAAATCACAGCAGGTTTCATGGGTCTAGAGCTTGATAATGATGACATCATCATAAGAACACACCTCCCCAAATATATAGACCAAACGGTTTCAATCAAATGTCCAAACGGTTTCACAAACCGTTTGGGAGCAAACGGTTTCAAACCGTTTGGAATGAAACGGTTTCACTAAACCTCATAGAAGCAAACGGTTTAAGACCGTTTGGTGATGTCGAACAGGTTTGACCATTTGGGGAATTGTTCATAATGAACTAGGTTAATGACCCATCAATTATTATTGATTAACTCCAATTGGTTCATGAGTTGAAAGTCCATCAATCACCTAAACCCTAATCGGCTAAGTGCTGATTTTGCAATTGAATAAGTTGATGCTTTGGGTTGATTGACCCAAACGGTTTCAAGACCATTTAGGGATCACCCAAACGGTCTCAAGACCATTTGGTGATCACCCAAGACCGTTTGGAGGTCTAGGGTTAGGTATGGTTGAGCAATTGAAGGTCCAAAGATATTAAGTTGAAGTATAATCAATTGTTGATTTGGTGACCAATCCTAGGATCCAAACCCTAATTGAATGACATGGTTAATGATGATGTGATGGGCAAACGGTCTCAAGGCCTTTTGGAGGTCATCCAAACGGTCTCAAGACCATTTGGGGGTCATCCAAATGATCCCAAGACCGTTTGGGGGTCACCCAAGACCGTTTGGAGGTCTAGGGTTGACTATGGTTAGGTGTTTGAAGATCTAAAAGGTACTAAGTTGAAGTGCAATCAATGGTTGATTTGGTGATCAATCCAATGGTCCAAACCCTAATGGGTTGACTTGGATTTTAATGTTGACATGGTCAAACGATCTCAAGACCGTTTGGGGTCAGGTCATGTCCAATTTGGTTGAAGGGTCAATGGTTTCAAAGTAACCAATCTCACATTGATTAATGTTGAAGGATCAACGATTCCAAACCCTAAACCAATTGATTCAAACCCTAATTTATGATCAATTGAGGGTTAATTGAGGTCAAATCAATTGAAGTTTGACCTAATTAACTCAATTGAGGTATGGTGATAGGTCCATTTGATGAGTGATAACATGATTACAATCAATGAAGGAATCGATCTTGGAAACCCTAATTTAATTGGAATGGTTGAGACCCTTTTTGGTCCTTGCAATTTTCAGGAGGTTTGGACCAAACGGTCTCAAGACCGTTTGAGAACAAATGGTCTCAAGACCATTTGGGACCAAATGGTCTCAAGACCATTTGGGACCAAACGATCCCAAACTATTTAGGTGCATGCGTTTTCAAAATCGGCTGAGTTCATGCGGTTTCAAAAGTCCACTTTGGGCAAACGGTCTTCACCACCTACTTTACTAAATGGTTTCAACCCCATATTTGTAAAATGGTCTCAGTGGTTTGTGCAAGACCGTTTGGAGGTCGAAACGGTCTTAGATCGTTCGGAGGCTTTTTGTGCAAGACTGTTTGGGGTCTATGTAGCCAAGACTGTTTGGTGGATAATCAACCAAAACCGCATGAGTACTTAAAGAGGTCAAAGGACAAGTTGATCAATTGACTAATACATGATGTAATAAAAGATGATTATAGTGTTTTTATCCCAATAAGTTAGGGTGATTAGTACCCTTTAAATAATCAAGAATTAATGATCATGGTGATGACGACATAACCCATGATGTCAATTCTTCTTCAAGATTGAGTTGACTTAGCCTAATCAAGGCTGAAGTAAACATCATCTTATAGAGGATGAGAGGGAAAGGACTTCCTACATGAATGTTAATCATGTAATGGACTTATATTATAGATGAATGTCTAATTAGGGTATGATCCATGATAGTGAGATCATGAAACCCTAATTATGAAGGATAATGAATCATAACCCTAACTGAGGGAATTAATGGAAGTAATCCCAATACATGATGATGGTATGATCCTAATTCATAGTGATGACATGACAAACCTTAATTCAAGGTACTTTGATAATCACTCCTACTTGGGGTGAATGGTAAACCTTAAATATGGAATGTTGGTAATAAACCCTAATCTAGGGTGAAGTGATGTGAATAGTAAACCCTAATTGTGGGTCATTGAATATAAACCCTAATTGAGGGTGAATCCATGATAAATCCTAATTAAGGGTGATTATATGAGAATCCTTAATTAAGATTAATGTTATGAGAAACCTTAATCTAGGGTAATGTTATCTGAAACCCTAATTAAGAGTAATATTATGGAAACCCTGAAGAATGATGTGAAGTGAGACTTAAATCCAGGATGTTGCCATATAGTGATATGTGCAACCATAGTCATGGTATAATGGCCAATATACTAAAGTAGTAAGTGGTATTTATAATCAAGTAAGATGAGGATGTTATAACCATGAAGGGTAAAGTTGATGAACTACATGAATGATAGTGTTGATACCCTAATGAATAAGGGTCTAAAGGAGAAGATGATGCCTTGATCATTATATATCTAATTTCATGTATGTGTAACAATCATATACATCTTACAAAGATAAGGATATGAAACTCTTAGGAGTGATGTACGCAATTATATACAATGGAGTGAATAACATCCTATGGGTTGAGATACTTAAAGTGGTTGATAATGATTTATTCTATATCAACAATGTCTAACCATTGGATAAGTCCATATCATTAAAGATAGTTGGAAAATTCCAACGAGTAATATATATACACCATATGAAGAAAGTAACAAGTTAGAGGATAAAGTTTTAAGAGGGAAATACCTTAATACAAGGTTAGTTGATCTATTTAAGTAAGATGTAAATGAGAAGAAAGTGATACATTATGATATGATAGATATCACATTCAGCATTTCAGGGTAGACATTCCTTGATGAACTTATAATCCAATATCCTTGGATAAGAAACACATGGAGTGTGTAATATATATAATTGTTACAATAAATGTGTAATGAACTCAATGTACTTTGATAAATGTTGA
The DNA here is from genome assembly GCA_963693085.1 of Alisma plantago-aquatica. Classification (NCBI taxonomy): domain Eukaryota; kingdom Viridiplantae; phylum Streptophyta; class Magnoliopsida; order Alismatales; family Alismataceae; genus Alisma; species Alisma plantago-aquatica. The sequence continues at coordinate 796,301,916 of OY856411.1, forward strand.
TTAATAAACCTTGAGAATGGGACTAAGCCAAATCAATGAGTGTGATGCAATCATACCATGACAAGGATGAGAAATGAACTCATACCTTGAATTGATAATCATTAATGATATATGATGAGAATATTGATCATAAGCAAATACTTATGATATCTTTAAATACTCCCAGAGGTGTGGAGAAATACATTAGGGTTGAACTAATCATGTGAGCATGAAACCCTAATTAAAGGATGATGGGAAACCCTAACCCTAATTTTGGGTAAAGGGAATGAAAAGCCCTAATTGATAGATAACCCTAGTCCTGATAAAGGATGGTGGTGTTACTAATGTTTCATATGATGTGACAAATGACTTACACGGTTGTTATCATGTCTATTAATCATGTAGACATCATGAGATGATGAACATGGCCAGATATGAGCTATAACTTTCATATAATAAACATGTTGTATGGCCTTATGTGCCTAATGTTGTTGTTGCTTAGTAAAAGTAACAAAATGTGCATGAACCTTATGAGTTCCACGTGTAAGTTGTTTCCTAGTGAAGGGTGGCAAAACATTTAATAGGCCTCGTGAGCCATGTGAGATACTTGTATATCAAGTATTATGTACACCTCGATCTAAAGACCTGAAGGTAATAATTACCTAACAAGTGGTAACAATGATAGTGATGATTTGAGGGTATGAATACCCAGACTTGATAAGTATGATAATGATGTTATTGAGAGATGTGAACTTTCAAAGAAATGAAATGAGGGACTGAGATCCCAATGTCTTATAAAGACTGAAAAGTGATTGATGAAATAGTACACATCTCTTTATAGCACATGTCTGAATAAGTTATGTTTGAGAACTTGATTGATGCTAAAACAATATGTTAACGTACTTAATTAATCAAGTGAAATCATATCATGTAGAGCCCTGGCCATATAACCATCAGTGTCAGAACTTGTTGGATGGTGAAACGGGTGCTCTGTGGCAAAACCCGGAACGCATATTTTGAATATGTGGGGGCAATGGGCGAATGTATCCTGACGTCCTAATGAGAGAATTGAGGAATGGTAAACATTAAACCTCTCGATCCTTCATTACTTATACCGGGATCATGTATCACGAATCTCCCGATGATTGGGACATATGCAGTACACATCTCCCAATAATATTAATGCCGGATCGATGGAGATAAACAAGAAATCTCACGATCGCCAAGAGAGTGCAGCACGCCATTGTAACTCTAATAGTGAAGTTGTCAGTATACCCTGGAAAGCTATTTAGCAGAGACACAATATGTCATGCATTTGATCTCGTACTGACCGAGACAAGGGAGGTCTTGGTAGTCGGCTCTACCATTGACCTTGTATGGCACCGAATTCGACTTTGCAATGGTCAGTTGGAGTATGAGCGGTATACCTCATCTCCTCAGGGCATAAGTGTGATTGTAAAATGTAATCAGCCGTATAGCATGTTTGCTTAAGGACTGAATATGAAAATTCATTGGCTGATGCTACATTTCTTTTATACATCTCTAGTTGATAGATGTTATTCATATTTCTTTATACTCATGTCAAGTAGAAGGATAAATTATGATCATATCATGGATAAATGCAATAATCTCCTTAGGAAAGGAGATTACATTACTTTGTTCATTCAATGATTAATATTGTTGTTAATATTTAAGAACTCATGCCCAGTTTTATTATAATAAACTGCTATGACAATGTTTTGGTGGAGAGTTATATCTCCCGCTGGGGCAATTTATAATTGTCTCACCCCCATGGGATCTAATGTTTTTAGGTAAACGTAGAAGAAGAAGAAGGAACCCTATAGTAAGGGAAAGGCTACAGCAGTATCAGAGACAGCAGTGATGACTCAGGTGGAGGCACTAGCTGCCAAGTTTTGTATAGATAGTAGTCCTATGTGTCGTCTCTATACTCTCAGGTCCTCAGAGTTTATAGCTAGTGTTTTAATGAATCAATCCGAGATTTTGGCTTGATGCCTCAAAGTTATATGTTGTCTATATATTATGTCTTGAGACAGTTGATGTTGTAAATCTCGAGAAGAGATAGTGCATGACATGTACTTTGAAATATAATGTAAATGTTATCTTTGGTTCTTGAAGAAAAAGATTTCCTATGTGGGATCTCTTTGCAAAAAATTTTACTTTTTAGTGACTTTCAGTAATCCGCTGCAAATGTTTTGCTTCCACATTAGTTAATCTTGTTTTCGCGAGACATATGCCACACTTATCTTGTGGTTGCATGTGTTGGGAAGGTGGCCAATAAGCTAGAGTTGCCACTTGAGTTGCATAAGTTAAATCCTTTGTTTCATATCTCTATGTTGAGGAAGTGTCACCCTGATATAAAGTTGACTCTTCAACCTGTTGAGGTGGATCTGGATAATGATATATTTTTTGTGGAAGGTCTTGTTCTGATCCTGGATAGAAGGATCAAGAAGTTGAAAAAGAAGGACATTGTGTTATTCAAGTTTATGGTATCATCATGGTGTAGAATAAGCCACGTGGGAGCTTGAGGACGAGATGTAGAAAAAGTATCCATCTCCAACTGTGTATGATTTTGGGGGCAAAATCCCTATTAGGGGTTTATAGTTGTAAGATTCCTAACCTAGCTTTAAGCTTAATTGTAATTTCTTTGCATAATGAGATGTTTAAACCTTAATGTAATCTTGTGATATGTCATAATATCATGTGACATGCTTATATTTTCATTTTGGTCCAATTTGATTGATGTTTGTGTTGTCTTTGCTATATATGTGCTTGTTGGGGACTAGATTGCAATTTAACCATAAGCGAGGGTTATCATATAATTTGTCACATGTGGAGAAGGTTTCTTGTGTTCTAGCATCATGAGAGAGAAGATTATGCAATGGGGCACCTTATTTGAATCATGTGTGATGATGTGACATCTCCTGGTGATTGTAGGGTTTGATTAAGTTGATAGAGTGATTAACTTAGGGTTTGATGTTGCGACCCCTACACCACTTGTGGTGAGGGTAGTGATCATAACAGATACCTTGTGTAGTGTTGTCTCGACCGAGAAAACCTAAAGGTGGATGGTAGAGATAGTTTTTCATGTTGTGTCTCGACCATGTGCATATGGTGACCTAGGATTCCGATCTAGATGCGTTGATGGAGGTGTCTTTACTTAGACAAGAGGGTAACCAACCTAGTTGCTCTCAACACCTTGATGGATAAACATGAATATTTTGTAATTATGCATGTAAGTGGGGATAAGCTTCTTTGTCTGGAAGGCAAGTGTCCCTTGATGATCTATTATGTTGACGCCTCAAAAACCTCTACTTCTCTCATCCTTTGGGTATATAACCCCTTCCCTTCACTTGTGAGCAATATTTTTCGACCCACACTCTTTCCTCCACCTTGAGATCATCCTTGGATCTTCAGGAGCAAGGAAGATCATCTCTTGAAGCTTGGGTGGCCGATCCTTTGTGCATGTTGAAGATCTTGAGCTAGATCAACATCTTGGTGGTGATTTCGTGGAGATTTCTTCTCTTGGTAAGTGATCTTATTCTCTTGATCACATTTTCCCCCATTTTAAAATCCCCATCATCTTCTTCTTCCTCCTTAGACATAAACTATGAACTATCCATGGTGGCCTTCTTGAGAGAAACTCCTCTTCACAAAAGCCTTAGACTGTGTTTTGACATGGTGGTAACCAGTGAGATGATGATTTCATCTCTTTTCTTCTTTCTCCTTTGGTTCGACCTATATATTTGTTTTCCCTCCTTCTTGAACTCCCTATGACCATAGTTTTCTTCTTCTTGGAGGTGATCCTTTGGTCAAAAAATTGAGGCTTGGTTGAAGCATTTGGAGCTTCAGATCTTAGGAGATAGTTTCTCTTCAAAACATGTGGGTTTTATAACTCTTCCTACTTCTATTATGTGCATCTTAAACCTGATTTATTGTTGTTGTTTCAAATCTAAAAAATGTATTATTTATAGTAGAAATAATGATGACGTTTAGGGTTCAAATCATGTAGTATTATTGAAAGTTTTATTCTTCATATAAACCCTAAATCTATGTACCCGATTTTGTGGTGATTGAGATGTTGATGTGTTACTTTGGATCATCATCTATGGAATATTAACATTTGATATATGGTTTGTTTTCTACAGAATAGTAAGTTTTAAAGATGATAACATGCATAAGAGTCTTAGTTTTCTCTATATATAGATAACCCTATTGGTGATCTTCTATGGTCATGTTTTAGGGTTGATGAGCACCATGATCTAGGGTGTTGTTCACTCGGTTGATGTTTGGAATTCATGATTTGATTACTTGTCTCGACCTAGTTCAGATCTTCTATGGTGTTGGAAATGTCATTGAGATGTTCTTTGGTCTTCCATCACAGTCGACATGGGTGAAGTGGGTGGTTTTGACCGTGACACCCCCTAAACCTGATTGTGGTCTCCACACTGGTAACACAACATTGTTGCATGGTCTCCCAACCAGTTGGTCGACTTTGAGACAGCGTTGTAGATAGGACTTCTATCTACAAGATATGACAGATAGTACACTCAACCTGAGATGTTACTGCTATCCCAATTGTTGTTGTTCTCCCTATGTAGAATGGTCTCTACCTCCTCGTGCACGTCCACCTAAAAATTGTGGATCCCACGGGGTGAGACAATTGTCCCAGTGAGAGATATAACTCTCCACCAACAATATTATTATCATAGGTAAGAAGTATTAAAATTAGCAAAATTAATCACTGTTTTATAAGCAGAACATAGCAATCTCATCTCTTATAGTAATGAAGCTATCTATGATAGAGAAGTAAATCATCTATTCTCTTTATAAAGACTATGAAGAACATCTATAACATCTATCCAATTAAGATGTATAAAATAAGTGTACATCAACTAATGTCTTCCATATTCAATCCTTAAGCAAATATGCTACATCGCTGATTACATATTACAATCACACTTATGCCTTGAGGAGATGAAGTATACCGTTCATACTCCAACCGACCACTACTAAGTTCAAATCGGTACCATACAAGGTCAATGGCAGAGCTGGCTGTCAAGACCTCACCCATCTCGATCAGTACGAGACAACTTAGTAGGACATCTTGTGTCATCTCCTGGTAGGACATCTTGTGTCATTTCCAAATATCATGTCGGGGTATAGCAGCATCTTTTCTATAGAGTTGCAGACACAACATGTACTCTTTTTGGGAGAAGACCACGTAGCTTTCCCAAATTCATTGAGTTATGGTACATAACCATACTCTGAGCCATGAGCTAGTTCACCGTCCTCATTACTGAGTCTATGACCACAGTCGCACTCGAGCCAGGATATGGCATATAGCCAATCCCCAAGACCATGGACATAAGGGGATCAGTCAACATATCACCGCCCAAGCTCACACCCCCGCATATTCAAAAATATGCACTCTAGGTAATCCCGTGGGAAAAACCTGTTTCACCATTCAGAAAATCTTGACGTTGATGGATCTATGGTCAGGGCAACTACATTATGAGATTCCACTTGATTAATTAGGTGCATTACGGTATCTTTTAGCATCAACCAAGTTTCAAACATATTTATAATAGATGCTATAAAGAAAGATAAAATATGTTTATCAAGTACTTTCATGATTCTTTGGAACACATATAACACTTAGGATCTCAATCTCTTATCATCATCATGCCTAGGTATTCAAACCCTTAATTCATCATTGAGTATTATTACCACTTATCAAATAACCATTACCTTTAGGTCATCAGACCAAGGTATTAATTCACATAGTTCACAAAGCTCATTAAATATTTGGTCACCTTTCACTAGGAAACAACTATCTTTTAAGACATCATATTATATAAACATTATACTTGTTGTATAAATAATTCACATAGCTCACAAAGCCCATTAAATAACTTGTCACCTCTTACTAGGAAACAACTATTCACATGGCTCACAAGGCCCATTAAACATCTTGTCACCTCTTACTAGGCAACAAATATCTTTTTAGGTCATCAGACAACATAAACATTATACTTGTTGGACAAGTATTTAACATGTCTCACAAGGCTTATGCAATAAGGGAAATACAACCTTCCCATTATTAGGGTTAGGGTTTCCCTTTCTATCCGAATAGGGTTTCAAGTTCATATTATCAATCCAAACCCTGATTCATTGCTCCACACATCTAGGAGCATACACTGATATCATAAGTATTCCATAATACTTATTTATTCTCATTATTTATCATTAAATGATTATCAACATGAAGTATGAGTGTCTCTCTCATCCTCACTAGGATATTGATTACCTCATACTATATTAGTTTGGCTTAACCCCTTTCTCAAGGCATGTTAGCCTACACTTATCAAAGTGCATTAAACTCATTACATCTAAATGTAACAATTAACATGACACACTTCATGTGTTACTCATCCAAATATATAGTATTTGAGGTGCATCAAGGTGTATCAACCTTGAGGTGGTGAATATGATATTTATCATGCCTTGGTGTATTACTTCCCTCATCACTTTTAACTTACTTAAGTTCACCAGCTTATCTTACATTAGGGTATTTCCCATCCTAATACTTTATGCACTAAGTCATCACATTTACCCTATAGTGTATTGGCCATAAATCACATAGTTGAATTACCCAGCTATCATCAAGTGACATGGACTCATCTTAGGTTAAGGCATTGTTGATATAGGGTTGACCATTATCAACCACTTTAGGTGTTTCACCTATCAAGGTATTAGCCACACCATTACTTGTTGTTATACTCATCACTCCTAAGAGTGTTTTACCCTCACCTTTACAAGGTGTATCAGGTTGAATCATATATGTCAAGTTGAACGCATGTATTGAGTTAGGTGTATATCAAGCTAGGAATCATCATATACCTCAACACTTACCCATTAAGGTATTAACCTTAACAATCACATGGTGTATCACCTTCACCATTCATAGGTGTAACGTCCTTACCTCACTTGAAGATATTGCCCACACCATACTTTATTAGGTTGACTTAATTCTCCTCTTTGAGGTACCCTAACTCACAATTATCAAATTGCATTAAACTCATTACCTCTTAATGTAGCATTTGACACGATACATGACATGTACCACTCAACCAAGTACATTGAATTGAGGTATTCTCACCATATTGGGTATCAGGGTGTGTGTATGCTACCATATTGTGTTTATGATGCACCTATCATCATATCGTGTATCCATATCGGGCATATGGTGTAGTCTCATGATCATATCATGTTTCAGGATGTATCCCCTAGTTCCATATTTTGTACCCATATCGGTTTGGCTATCACTTAGATTTTATCATCTCAAATTAACTTCATATTGTGTATGAGCTAAAAACTTGACCTCATATCTGGTATGAGAGTATACTTGGTATCATATCATGCACAAGGTGTGCACCATGTCGAGCATGGGGTATATGCCTCATCATGGTATCATCTAGTAGTATATACACAATACCATATAAGGTTTCTATGTTGGATTGTCATATCGGGTTACCATGTTGGTTGACATATCGATTTAGCATATCGGTTAGACCATTATGCTCATATTCTTTTATTCCTTACAAGGATCAGTCCTATCATATATATTTGAACACTAGACTATATATATCATTGATCTCTTTCACAAACAACCATTTACAAAATGATAGGGGTGTGGGTTCAAAAGCATGTCGGGTTTCACTTCATCATCTAGGGTTTCAACACCATATCGATTAGAATGTACAATTGGCACCATATTGTGCATGAGGTATGGACTTGACCTCATATCGTGTAAGTGGGTATCACCCATATCATTCATGGAGTATCACTCATATCGTTCATGAGGAATCATTTATCTCTATAACACGTTACCCATCATCTAGGGTTTCATATCGGGTTTAAGGTACTTTAACCCTATATCAGGTTGTACCATGATGATGTCACCATCATCATCCTCTAGACTATTGTTCTTACTGATCTAGTTCATGGAAAACAGTCCTAACATACTTTTGGAACTCAAAGGAACATCAATTAATCATAAGAACTCAAAATTGAAAGTAGATCAACATGTTCAACAATATTGAAGGTGAATAATAACATAATTGGGTTTACGTTATATAACCCACCTCAAGAGAAACTTCAAAGCTTCAAGCTCCAAAGATTCACGCTCCCAAGGTTGAAGATGAGCTTATTAAAGGTCCAAGACTTGAGTTCCTCAGCACCATGCATGATACATCATCACTTGTGATCGATATCACCTCACTTGGCCGATATCACTTTGCTATGGCCGATACCAAGGCTCTATGCATGATACTCCTTCACCTATTCACAATACTAAGACTCTATGCACAATATATAAGATCAAGAGGGTCATAAATTTCGAAAATTTCACTTATAGGTGAAAGGAATGGTATATATAGTTGAAGCTCATGAAAGAGAGTGTATATGAGGTGTCATCATTTTAAAGCTACTAGGTGCCACGTGTAACATCCCTGACTTGGGTTATGGCTTAACCCTAGAATTTTTGCTTAAGCAAGTTATTTACAAACTTTCTCTAATCTTTTGATAAGTAATTCAGGCTCTTTAAGAAGCTTATTTTCAAATTTGAGCTTATTTGCAAACTATGTGTGCATTATATGATTGTCTGAGTGAAATGTGAAATTTACCCAAGATGTGGGGTTACATTGCAATATATCACATGTTGAATGTGTCCTAAATGATTTAATATCATAAGAGAGAGAATGATACTAAGTGGTGGCTTGAGGAAAGCCTAAATTTCAAGAATTAAGCTTGTTTGAACAATGCTAGTGCCTTGTGATACCAATTTTGGTACAAATTGTAATTTACCCAAAATATAGGGTGATATGTAAATTACCACATCTAGTGTGTCCCTAATTCCTCTATGTATCATTTAGAGGAAATAGAAAGAAGTAGGTGCCATGATTGAACAACCTTTGAGTGATGGTACTCTTAGTGATGAAAAGACCAAGAAAGAATTGAAGGTGAAGCCCTTACTTGAGCTATATCAAGTTGTAGACTTTGAATAAGAGTCCCTATCAGCTAAGGGGCCATATAGGGAGTCTCCTATCAGTTGTTGGACTCTTGGAAAAGGCCATGACGACCTAAGCACCTCAGGGAGGTAATCCATGATGGGTTAGATGTTCCTTGCAAAAAGTGTATCAGTTTGCTTTATTGATGAGATAAAGATGAGATAGCTTATCTAAAGGGATAAAGGATGGCCGAAATATCACCTTTAGATTATCCTTAAGACTTTTGCATGGCAATATATATATATATGTTTTCATGCATGGACATGTGTCAATCATGCATGGCCATGTGTCACTTAGTACCATAAGGTGAGGACACCTTTATACACTTCATCTCAAGGACCCAAGTATATATACATCTTCCTTCAATTACTAATGAAAATTTCAAACCCCACAACTCTCCTTTCCTTGAGATATTGTGCATAGACTCTTATATATCTTGCATACCACTTTGGTATCGTGCACAAGTGATGTAGTGTCGAGTTTAGAGCTTGGTATTGGCCATAGAGGAAGGATATCGACCAGCCAAGGTGATATTAGTCAAGCAAGGTGATATCGGACACAAGAGGTGAATATATCATGAAAAGTGCTAAGGAGCTCAAGACTTGGATTTCTATTAGATCATCTTCTACCTTAGGAATGTGAAGCTTTGGATCTTGGAGCTTTGAAGTTTTTCATAAGGCGGGTTATATAACTTGAATCCAACTATGTTATTATTCACCACCTATCTTGTGATACTTAATGTTCTACTTTCAATTCCGAGATTTTCTTGAATATTTGAAGAATCTATGAGTTCTAGTATTTTCTTAGACCTGTTGTCCATGAACTACAATAGTTATAACGAAGGTATAGAGCTTGAAGAAGATGGTATCATCTTATAAAGTGATAGTGGGTTCAAGCACCTAAGCAAGTACCTCTAACCCAATATGGTTATGTACATACATCACTAGTATGATATGCTTATGAGTTTATACCTCCTTTCATGATATGGAGATGAATTTCACATCTTGAACATGATATGGTGTCAATCATACATCCCTTACACGATATGAAGTCAAGCAAAGACTTCATGCACGATATAGTGTCAAGTACATACTTATAAATTGAATGCTAAACCCTAATTTTGAGTAACCTGAGATAAGGGAGACAAGCAAGCACCTCTTACACGATATGATCATGAAATACACACCTAGTAAACGATATGTTGTTAATAACATACTTGTGCATGATATAAGACATGTAGTCAAACATATGGTACAATCTGACATAGGTTGAAATACCTTAAACTCGACATGAAACCCAAGATGGGGGTTAACCCGATATAGAGATAGGTGATACCTCATACTCAATATGAAGCATATCTTATGAATGATATGGGATATACCTACTTACACCTTGTACACAATACAAGGTTAATATCATACCCCTACACGATATAAGTGATAGTTGAACACTCTAAAAATAATATAGAGTTGAAACCCAAGATGAGAGGTAACTTGATATAGTGGTGAGTGATACCACATGGACGATATGATTGATATCTCTTGTACAATAGGAATAGCACCTATTTCTTCCTTGTAAACGATATGAGGTCAAATTCATACCACATGAACAATAGGGTACACTCTACCCGATATGGTGGAAAACCCCTAAATGATGGATTGAAACCTGATATACCCTATCTTTTGTGTAATAGATTGTGGTAAGATAAATTCAACTAGACACCTAGCTTGTCGTATAACCATATGATAGAGTTAATCCTTGAAGGCATAAAGAGGTTACGAGCCTAAGGATCTACCTAACATGGTAACCTAATATGTTACCCAACATGGAGACCAGATATGATAATCTAAGATGGTAATCTGATATGGTACCTTGTATATATCATTAAAATGATACATGATGACTATGTCTGATATGGTGCATACCTCATGCATGATATGGAACCAAGCATTTAGCTTATACCCGATATGAGCTCAAGCACCTAACTCATACATGATATGAAGCTAGCTTGAAATAATAAGAACTAAGTGATAACTAACCAAGATGGATACATGATATGGTGTTAAGAGGATACACCTAAAATACGATGTGGTGATGTGGTGATACCAAACGCCCTATATGGATACATGATATGAAGTAAAAGATGTATCTTAAGTATAATATGATAGTATACACACATCTTGACACCCGATATAGTGGAGATACTACAATCATATATATTTGATTGAGTAACGTGTTGTGTTGTGTAATTGCAATATAAAAGATAATGAGATTTGATAATGGTGAGCTAATGTACCACTAGAGGAGAATTGAACCAACTTAGTAAAAGTAATATGTAATCAATATCCTAATGAGGATGAGATAGGGACCTTTACATGTGTGATAAACATGTTAATAAGTATGCATTGATTCTCCTATGATGAGTGGAGTATGAATTAGGGTTTGATTCTAGACATTATGATCTTGAATCCTAAATTTTTTAATAAAGGGAAAATCTAACCCTAATGAAGGGTGATGATATGCTCTTACAACCATAATCGGTTAAATTGAGAAATCCTAACCCTAATAATGGGAAGGATGTACTTTCTTATATCACAGGGTGTAGATGTAGATAATCCTATCCCTACTCATGGGGAGGATACATTTCTCTTAAATTGTATAATGATGACATATGTTGATAAGAGTTTTTCATCATAAAGTGTACACTATTCAAGAAATCATGAAATGATGAGCATAGCAAGATATGAACTATGATGTGCTATATCAATAGATCCAAATAAGTCTTGTAAGATGTGTGAAATACTTGTATAACAAGTATAATGATTATACAATATGATGACTTAAAAGATAAGTTGTTTCCTAGTAAGAGGTGACAAGATGTTTAATGAATCATGTGATATATGTGAAATACTTTTACAACAAGTAAGATGAATACCTTGGTCTAAGGACCTAGAGGTAATAGTTACCTATTACAAAAGTAAAAATGATATGTGGTGATCTAAGGGTTTGAATACCTAGATCCAATAATCATGATGATGATGATGATGATGTCAAGGGATGATAATTCCCTGTGATGTGATAAGGGACTGAGATCCCGATTGATATACTTTCAAAATGTTCCAAAGATCTTAAAAGTACTACCTTTTCTTTATAGCATCAATCGTAATTCATGTTTGAAACTTGGTTGATGGTAAAAGAATATTTTAATGTACCTAATTAATTAAGTTAAATCTCATCATGTAGTGCCCTGACCATAGATCCATTCAGTGTCAAAAATTGTTGATGGTGAAACGTGTTTAACTCAGAAGTGCATATTTTTGGATATGCGGGGGTGAAGAATGAAGTATATCCAAACATCCCAATGAAGAATTGGTGTCACACCTTCCTTATTTATCACGGGATGATGTGAATCTCCCTACCAAATAAGAAATTGATGTGAAAATCCTTCTTCATTTCTAAGTGGTATCGGAATTGAAGTATAAAATCTCCCGACCAGGAGAGGAATTGATTTGATCTTACTTATCCTTATATTATAATCCGAGAAAGCTATGTGGACTCTCCTAAAGAGAGTACATGCTACAGCAATAACTCTATAGCAAAGATGCCACTATAACCCTACATGTTATTTTCATATGACACAAGATGTCCTGCCAACAACTGACATAAGATGTCATGCTGAATCTAAGTGGTCTCGTAGTGACCGAGAAAGGTGAGGTCTTGATAGTCGACTCTACCATTGACCTTGTATGGTACCGATTTCGACTTACTAGTGGTCAGTTGGAGCATGAACGGTATACTTCATCTCCTCTGGGCATAAGTGTGATTGTAATATGTAATCAGCCGTGTAGTGTATTTGCTTAAGGATCAAATATGAAAAGACATTGGTTGATGTACACTCCTTTTATACATCTTAGTTGAATAGATGTTATTCATATTTCTTCATATTCCCTTGTATAGTGAATAGATGATTTATTGCTCTACCCTAGACAGATGCATTATTTTAAGAGAAATGACTACTATGTTCTACTTATAACAGTGATTAATCTTTCTTATTAATATAAAAGAATCTTTGCTCAGTTTTTATACTACTTAACCTTGATAATAATATAGTCGGCGGAGAGTTATATCTCTCACTGGGACAATTGTCTCACCCCATAGGATCCACAATTTTTAGGTGGACGTGCACGAAGCGGTAGAGACCTTTCTACAGAAGGAGAACAACAGCTGGGACAGCAGTGACAGCTCAGGTTGAGTGTATTATCTATCATGTCTTGTAGTTAGAATTCTTATGTGTCGTCTTTGTATTCTCAGGTCCTTGGAGTTAGTACGTAATGGTTTCATGAACGATCTGAGATTTTGGCTTGTATGCATCAAGGTTTTATGTTGCTTCAGTATATGTTTTGACAAAGCAACTTTAATATGTTGTCCTCAAGATGAGATGAAATAGTGTATGTACTATGTGAACCATGATATATATAAGTTTTGGATCTCTTAGTAAGAGTTTCCTAGTAATGGATCTCCTTGCAAAATGGTTTTAATTCTTAGTGATTTTCATTAATCTGATGTTTATGGTAAATTCGCAATTATTTATTGGTGATGGCTCGATTTGTTTCGAGTCATTACAAAGTTTTGGTATCAGAACTTAAGGTTTGTTGAGTCGACAGAGACATAGGACTAAGGTGTTGAGTCTGTTCTTGTGTCCTCCAGTATGTCTTATAATGACTTCTACTTTTGCAGAAGATAGAGTAAAGCTTAAAGATGTTTGGAGAACACAAGGAACACAGTGCTGAAAGCAATGCTATTGCACTAGGAGAAGGTGCAAGGGATCAGGAGAGAGAAGAATGACTGCCTAAGAATCCCCAAGTTGATCCAATCATGATAGAAAACTCTAGTTTTAAAGCTCTCACTAGACTAGTTATGACATCATTGAGGCATATCGAGGATTAGATACAAGCAATACAACCTAGATTACCAGTTCCCAATGATGAAAATTTGGGCTCTGGCAGGAATTATGATCCACATTGTTATAATAGAGCAGCGGAAAATGTCAGAGGAATTAGATTACGACACGAAAACAAAGTTTTCTACAGATGTAGGAAACCAGGACATTTTATAAAGTACTATCCAGAAAAGGATAATGAGGTAGGAATTAAGAAAAGATCTGCACAAATTTGAAAATAGATGCCTAGTAGTTCTAAAAAGGGGAAGTTTTTGGTGCCACCAATGCAACAAACATCTAATGCACTAGGGCATTGGCTACCAAGAAAGGGTAAAGTACCTAATGTTCCACCAATTAGAACTCTTGATGTAGCCCCTATATCGGTAACAAGGACGACAAGACCAAGTGATGTGTATAGTACATGTTTTGGTTGTGAACTGATTGGGCATATTAGCCCCTCTTGTCTGAGAAGAAGGAAGGAAATGACCCAACCACCAAGGCCGAGTCAACAAGACTCTCAAAGGCAATGGTTTAACAGTGGCACGTGAGGACGTGGACCGGAGTCCCGAGAAGATCCATCCACATCAAATGATAGAGCACAATGTTGGGATCAGGCAACGATAAGATTCAATGCAATGAATCAGCCTGAGACAGTAATCAATCCATGAATTGAGACATGTCAGATGAAATTGTGTCAATCTGATATGTCATTTCATAATTTTATCTATTAAGTATGAGAAAGTAGTTATTATTGAGCTTCCTTTGATTAGTCCTATGAGGACATAAGGCAGATAAGAACTTATATTCTGCTCAGTGGTCTTTAAAATGCTTTATAATTTTTTTTATCTATGTGAAAGAGGATGAGGTGTAAAGTGATGTCTGGAGAAAATCCAGGGATGCTAAGTCCTATGAGTTGGATAATTTGAAAATTAAGGTATATGATATTAAACAAGGTGCATACTACCTAATCTCAGTTCTTGTATACCCTGGCCAGGTATTCAACTATTGAAGACAAGGTAAGTACGGAACTCTTAGATTGTTATCTTTCTGATTACTCTGATCAAGTAGTCATTTTGAGACAATCTAAAGAGCATAGTGAAACTGGAAATATGGCATGGATATTTTTATCACATCCTAAGTGCAATAAAATGGAATCTGAGATGATCTCAAATCAATCTATGTGTATGAGGAAGTAAAAAGTATAATCCCCATGATAAGAGAAAAGGAACCAGGGAGATGATCCCTATTCGATAAAGACTGTGTGAATAGTAAAGATCTTTTCTATAATGTGAAAATGAGAAATGTGATAAAATTATAAAATGTTCATGAACATGTTAGACAATAACAAAGAAAGGAGTGATGACATGTAATCATCCTTATAATTCCTATGTTGATGGCAAGGAACCTAGGATGAAGCAAGAGTAAATGACTCATGAATAATCAAAAAATCATGCAATAATTAGAGGATATGATAATCTCTTCTCTTTGATAAGCAACCATTGGTAATGATGGGGTGATAAGAGGAATGTGTTTCCATATGTTTTTTCCTTATAGGAACATGATACTTAAGTAAGTATTATGACACTTGATGTACATAAGTTAGGAGTGTTCTTTTGATGGATACCTAGAAAAGTATTAGTTAGCGTTGGATTTTTGGTTCCAAGATAAAGATGTGTAATAAGTAATGTCCTAAGATGAAATAAAGGTCTTATTATATGTTTGGCTTTGGTAATAATAATAGGGAGATGGATATAATAAGAATATGATATGTTTTTGGCACATGTAATAGATACCAAGGTAAGGAATCCTAGTATCCAAGGACTTTCAATGGTATAAGAAAATAAGAACATGACTCCTGATAAGATGAATCATGTTTGGTTACCTAGAAGGACCATATTTGAGATAACTATAGTATGTGTAATGACCCCACCTCCCAGTAACCTCCAATTAAGGGAGACTAAGAGGTCTGAGTCATTATCCCAATTGTCTGGATCAAAGGTTCGACATATAATCGATAATAATTATCAAATTCTACCAAACTAAACTGAAAGGTTGTAATAAAATTAAAATTTGCATACCTTTTTCAAACACTTGGATATCTACTTCTATCCACATCTGCAGTCTATTCTAACAAATCCTCCTTTGTACTTTAATTCATACTTAATTCCATATATACCACTTTATTGTTTGTCCTTTTCACTTGCACCTAAAATGTAGACAAACAAAATGTCAATCAGCATAAATGAATATGTCGGTATGTGGGGGAAACAATAATCAGGCAATTAACTGTAACAATATATAGTAGTCAATTATGATTTAACAAACAACTTTACATTTTCAGCATAACTGCTCAATCCATACATACCCTAGCCTCTGCGCTATCCCTGCAGTGGACATGGATGCTACCTTCCTTATGGTAGATCCCCATTAAACCCCTCATGATCCTACCTAACAGGTGAATCAATTTCTATGGTTGAGTCACATGGTACTACCCATAGGTATCCCACTCCTTAACTCATGCTAAAGAGTCTCATGGCACTACATGTGGGTAGTCCAATTTCTAACTCTTGATAACCTGATGGTCCCACTTAACAAATAGACCCTTTACCAGATTACCCTTTTCATCATTAGCAAAGCCACAGAGGAAGACCAGGACCTGAGCCAGTCATGTATCTATATTTATGGTGATAATCATAGTCACTTTATATTTGAATGAAATAATAGTCATCCAAGGAGTTATTTTCAGGAAACCGATAAAACTTTCGGGAATCACCGTGAAACTAAAGCGATTAACTATAAGTGTAACCACATACCTGTGAGGATGATTTGAGACAAAATTAATCCAATAAATGCAAGAAATCCAAATAGGCAAGCAAGCACAAAATGAGATCCTAAAATATGCATACAATTTCTTATTATTAATCATTCCATCAAGATCTATTAAACCTAGCTCACTTCCTAGGGTTTCTAGTCCACTTTTAGGGTTTCCATTGCAATCAGGGTTTCACTTCCTTTTTTACTATTTTAAACCCTAATTTTATACAATTACTCACAAACCCTAATTATCTCATCTATTCTTCACGAAAGATATTAAGGTTACCTTTTAACAACATATAACCCTAATTTCATATTAAAGGAACAATTAAATATCAATTAAGTCCAATATGCCTCTTTTCATTAAAACTACCAATTTTATCCTTTTAATTCATGACAAGATCTTTAGGCCCATTTATCATCTTTGGTTCCTTTCAAATTAACAATTCATATTTCATTATGATCTAATTCACATATGAACTCTATTTATCATTAATTCCACCTTTATCCATTAGAAAAACCCTAATTTTCATATTAAAGGTATTTATCCACAATTAGGAACCTTTATACTCAAAATAGCTTAGCACCATCATATCTCGGCTTTATTTATGAATTCGAATAATTAAATCCATTAAGAGTCATAATTACTAACATTAGGGTTTCAAGGCCCATTAAAGCTCATTCATGTACATGGAACTCTAAATTAAACCAATTACGTGCAAAGTTCATCCTTTTTGTTCATAATGTGCCTTTTTACAATTAACAGGTTAATATCAACTTTAACCATCCATTAAAACCCATCCTTTTTGTTCTTAATGTGCCTTTTTACAATTAACAAGTTAATATCAACTTTAACCATCCATTAAACCCTACTAAATACATTAATCATCTCAAAATAGGGTTTCTTAATCATTAAAGTTGATCACTTCCATTACTTTTCGAATTGCAAGAGGAATTAGCTTATAAATATATTTTTAGTGGATTCTCCTTGTTTTTCTGAGCAACTTTCATATTTTAAGTGCACTCATCCGAGCTACTAATAAGGAGATACAATTTTTGCAAAATAAACTTACTTGAGTCAATCCATGAGCGCCACGTCACCCCATTCCATTCAACGTTGCTTGTTGGTTTGGAAATATAACGAAATGACAAAACTGCCCTCAGTAAGTTAATCGACGCTTCAGCCTATAGAGGGGAAAAATGGTCCAATGCCCTGAGCCTTCTTCTTCCTCCTCGCGACGGCGCACTGTTGTCGCCCTAGTCATGCTTTGTGCGGCTCCTTCTCCTTCCCTGGACCCTGACGACCACCGATGATGGTTCCTTTCTCTTCGTCGCACTCTGCCACACCTACAGGGGCTCTAAACTACTGTCGCGGTGGTGGGGATTGGGTTGGGTAGACCTGCAACTCAGCCGCCATATGCAGCCGTGATGTTGCTATGGTGTGTTGTTTAGGGCATGGTGATGCTGGCTAGACCTTGCTATGGCATCGTGGCATAACTAGCTTCCATCGCAACCCCACCTAGGCTCCTCGTTTCTCTAGGATCATGTTGCTCCCCTCTGCTAGGGTTTATGGACGAAAACAATGAAGAAGGAGATGGGGAAGAGAGAGAGGGAGACGTGGGATCTCTCTTGAACTCGAACCAGGGTTCTACCCTTTATATAGGGGTGGGTAACAAAGCCCTAGGTTGGTTATTCACGGATTAACAAGGCCCTCTCCCAATAGGAGTCATATTCCTTCAAGGAGAAGTAATCTTCTCTCTCATGTTTATCTTCTTAATATTCCTTATTTCATGGCTAATTAGAAATACGAAAATTATCTCTAGCCTTGACTTTTAATCTATTGGCCACAAAATTCTATTTTCTTAAAGAAAATAATATCTCTTTTTGAAATCATCAAAAAGTCATTAATGATGTATCACATTATCCTCTTATTTTGTTATTATTTGTCATTTTTCTTTCTTTTTCCCCCATTGGGGCTCCTTGGACCCCATGAAACTCTAATATTTTGAAATCCTTTTTAGTGGATACTTTTAAAAAAATTGTCCATTCATTCATCCCGTGGCCGGGGGGTTTTGAACTTGAGACCTCTCGGTCTTACATCAGTACTTTTACCATCTGGGTGCCATCTCTTTTTAGTGGATACTTATTATCCTTCTAGATGCATCTATGTCCATTATTTCTCATTATCTTTTTTATTTTTTTATTAAAATATCTCTTTTCAAGGATTTCTATTTATCTTTCTTTTTATTTTCCTCATTGTCATTCCTTTTAACATTAGGAATCCTTTGGATACGAAAATCCACCAAGGATAACTCAATTATACCTCTTTCCACTTATTTTCCACATTTTATCATTATTTTCAATTTCTTTCTTAATAAAGAAATATTTAATTGATCTTTTCTTTTCATGTTGCATTATCTTTGCAACTTTGGACTCCTTGGTACCCAAGTAACCCAATAGGCATGAAACCCAACTTTGGATTATATTCTCTTGCCTTATAGAGGTTTCTACATTTTCCTTTCCTCCAAATCTCAATTATTCATTTACTAATTGAATTTCGTTGTTATTGGGCCCAATAGCCAATAAAGCCCAAAAAACAACCAACGAGGCTATTTCAAATGAAATCCTTTTATTCAAAACAAATTATATCATTATTTTTTCAAATATCTTTAATAGGAGAGATTACATTTCTCACCAAAAGAACCCAAAAATTGGGGTTGTAACATCCTTCCGCCCTTATAAGAATTTTGTCCTCAAAATTCCATCTAGCAAACAAACAATTCAGGATAAGACTTTTCCATGTCCATCATTGGCCCCTATGTGGTTTACCTTATCCGTGGTGCTTCCAAAGAACCTTTATCATCACATATTCTTTTCTCTAAGTTCTTTCACCTTGGCATCTATAAACTTCACAGGTGACTCAGGTCATTTCAGCCTCCCTTGGGGCTCACTAGGTTCATTGCTCAACACATGGCCCAGGTACCTCACATAGTGCTCTAAATTGGACACATGGAACTCATCACACATTACTTTATCTTGAGGGGTAAGGTCAAACATAACCTCCTCCACCAATCCATATCAAATGGACCCATGTATCAGGGACTCAGCTCTTTCGCCTATAGCTCAGAGGAGTCATATTTCATATCACATATCCTCCCACAGTGAACTGCATGTTAGTCTACTTTGCATCCGCTCACGTCTCATGTCGTCTCTGGGCTTTTTTCAGCCATTGCACAATCAAAGCGACTTCATCTGCACACACTGTGGTCTTTTTCTAACCTTTGCGAGGTCCATTCACCAACATCATCTTAATGAAGTGGTGACTGGCACAACCTCCCTTGCAGAGCTTCTTTACATCCTGATATTGGCTATGGTGGTTATCATCACATCTTATAGAAGACAAGAAATGTCTCCATGTATTACCCTGAATGAGAACACATGCTCTCAACAGACCCTCTAGTCTGGATCATACTATCCATTAGTTAGGGTGATAAACTGTACTAATATCGAGTTCTTCACGTATCTACTTCCACATTATGGAAATGTATCTTTCAAGAACTTTTGAACTCACATCATGGTGTAGTTGAACCATCGCTCTTACTTGTAGTTCAACTGGATCTGTCCCTTGACAGTATTCTTTCTTTCTCATGTCATCTAGGTAAGGCGAGCTACCATAACCCATATTGCATCTTGACCTTCCTTAGTCTAGGGGATACTTACCACAGCATCCATAGTGATGAACTCCCATTCCCTCTCGGGGACTCTTTATCCTCTATATCAATACACTGGGTTATCGGTGTTCGTCCTTCCCTCTTGTCATGCATGGCAACATACCACATGCAACTTCGTCTTAGTCATCCAAAGTACTACTGTCACTTACTGTCTTCATAGTACCATGGTGTATGGTGATCTTAAATCATGATCTCTTGTATGTCATGATTCCTCAAGATTGATTCCTTAAAAACCCTAAACCACTCTCGTCGGGATTTCATTGCCTTCTTTTCTAGAGAAGTGCATCAAAGTTTCTACCACCATCCTTTTATTACATTAAGGCCTAGGCTGGCTAACCAAACAACTACTAACTTGATCAACAGACTTAGTTACCTCTGAGTCTTAGCCAAACATATCTCCTTTTTTTCAAGCTTAAGGTTAGCCTAACTTTTTCTTCTAGCCTTAACCCAAACTAGGCAGCTGCATGTCAACCAGAGCATCCATTACCACTTCACATCCTTAGGTGTTCGGTAATGTTGAAGACATACACCTCCATGTATTCCACTTATTATTTCATCTCAAACTCTAATTCTATCTTCATCAAGAAAACGTTGAGCTCATCCTATTGGTTTTCAAACTCAACCTTGTATAACTTACAAATTCCACATAGCTCATGCTAAAACATCCTCATAAGATGACTACCTTATTTCTCTTGATATTTGTGAACCATTCCCATATTGTTCACCCCATAAGAGTATGATATCATCTCTGTCCTCATACCTCATAGCAATGATCCAACTCACATCATCTTTATCCTTGGTGTATGGCATGCGTACTGTCTTATCTCTCACTCCCATAACAAGAGGAAATAAGCATTTGGCAACCGTCCAAACACAAAGTTCTTCCTGTTCCAAGAGTAGAGATGGTACATCCCACATTGCCAGTGCACCTTCAAACCTAAGTTGAAATGTGCAACTTATGTCTCTATTTCACAATCATCTCGATATCAAAGTTACTTCCATGGAAAATTGGTCTTGAACCTACTTGGGTCCACACACATTCCTTGGTCGTCTCCTCTAGGTCTATAGGGTGTCGGCACTTTTGGGGTCATCCCTCTTCCCTTATGCATCTAGAGAGTTCCCTACTCATCTTCCCTTTGGGTCCCTTGAGTTCATGAAGGTGATCAATCTCCTAACCCATGGCCCTCAGACAATGATAGTTGTTAGCTCCCAACCCTATGGTCATGTGCAACTAGGGAATTAGGAAACTCCCACTTCCATTGGTCTTATCCCTACCTGAACCTAGGATAGACTTAGGATCCTATTATAGTACATGTCCAACTTAGAACCTTACCCAAGCCTTCATCATCTCTCTCTGCATTCATGGGCTGACTTTCATCCTTTCATAGGGGCCATGGCAACCTTCCTACCATGGTCAGGCCCCATACCGATTACCTCCATGGTAACACATCCACATGCACATAGAGATGGTTATCTATGGGTCTACAGGTTCATTCTCATACCATGTACTTTCCACTTAGCTTCTCAAGATCCTATGAGACCTCTTTAGGTTACCTTAAACCAACAAAACACTCTACAATAGGGTCCCTCTCCCAGGATGGGAGGAACTACATCTTGATAACAAAGGTCACAAATTTCCTTATATCTAGGGTTTACATCCACATGAGCATGCTTAACCCTAGCAAGCTACTAAGGCACAAGCAGACCACCTACTAACCATTCTAGGTCACACTTGTTCTCATCCTCAACATTAGATCAAGATGAAACCTTCCCATGTCATCAACTTAGCTGTGAGGGGTTCATCAAACATACCTTAAACTTAAGGGGTTTCCCATTTCCTCTAAACATGAGGAATGTCATGCTCAAATATATAGAAACTCAAATCTCATCATGAGGAGTAGGTACACCACTTCCCCCCTTAGGCCTAGGAACCCTAGGTTCACTTTTCTTATGACCAACTGCCTGCTCAACTTTCAACCATGAGCCAAGCATGTATAGGGTATGACATGCAATTCCCATGATCCTTCTACTTGAACAACACTTTAGAGTGGAGTCCTCCTCAAGGACAACCAACAAGGTACAAGGCCTCACAACCTGTTACTAAACCTCTTCAGGGTCTAAGGAACTCTTCTAACTATCTCAGAAGTTAAACATCTATACCATAGGCGCATATGTACCAGAAGCCTCATCTTCTGTCTAGGATTTGGTTCCTCTAAAGGCAACCAAGATATCATCAGCCTTTAGGAATTAAGCATGAGACAGCCGCAACCATCCACTTGAGTCGCATCATCCTCAACACCCATTGTTCCTCATATCTTAGAGTCTAAGCTTCCAATCTTCTTTCTTGAGTCCTGCTCTCTCTCTCTAGAGCTAACTCCACAACTAGCCTACCTACTAGAGTTCCTCCCCCCATGAAGGTGGATCAAGCTCACAAGCATACCCCTACATGGGTGAAGCCTCTGTTCAACTTATTTTTTCTCAAGATTATCCATATCCCTTTATGCTTATCTCATAAGCCATCCATCATGCCCTTCTGGCCTCAGTTTCAACCTACTATTAGCACTACTGATGCACTCTAGGTGCATACGATGCCATGCTCGTATAATCTCATGGGGTTTCCATCGGTTCTTTGCTAACCTCATCATTGAAGGAGTTATCCTTCACTCTAACATGCACGACCCTTCCCAGGGTTGGGTCGCCACAGGTACTAGGTCATCCAACCTCTCATGGCTCATATGGGCATCCAAAGGCATGTCCATACACCTAGTCTAACATGACATCTAACTCATCATGCCATCTCTCTCTCTAACTACCACTTAGGGTTAGGGTTAGCATCATCCTCAGAGGATGTGTCAGGCCTCTACTTATAATGGAGGTCACTACCTCTAAGACTAACTCTCTCTACTCATCCTCCTAACAAGGAGGTCTAGCCTTAGTTCTCTCCTGAGGTCATGACAACTCATGTCATATGACCTAAGCATGTATCTATTATTTAGTTTACACTTAAACTATTAAGCTTATGTCCATGACATCTTATTTACATGATTTTCATTAATTTAGTGGAGGATTCCTTAAGCCTTATCAACTTTACTCATACCTCAAGAGGGTGGGGAAGAGAGAGAAAGCCCTAATCCTTAAAATCCTTAACATCATTTGAGTTGAGAAGGGATGAACAAGATGAGAGAGTCCTAAAGGTATCTTATTTCGAGTCAAATCCTGAGACATTGGCCAGGCAGTCACACTAATCCGAGAGTCATCATATTCCGAATAGTGGTGCGGAGGAAAATCATGCCAGCCCCTGGACGTGATCCTTTTCTAGACACCTCTGTCTTTCAGAAATTCCTCTAATAACTCCCATGGGTTTTACAGAGTTTGTAAAATTTAATAATTATTACAGATTATATGAGGAACCTATGCTCTGATACCAAATGTAACGACCTCGCCTCCCAGTAACCCCCAATTAAGGGAGACCAAGAGGTCTGAGCCGTTATCCCAATTGTCTGGATCAAAGGTTTGATAAATAATCGATAATAATTATCAAATTCTACCAAACTAAACTGAAAGGTTGTAATAAAATTAAGCTTTGCATACCTTTTTCAAACATTTGGATATCTACTTCTATCCACATCTGGAGTCTATTCTAACAAATCCTCCTTTGTACTTTAATTCATACTTAATTCCATATATGCTACTTTACTGTTTGTCCTTTTCACTTGCACCTAAAATGATGACAAACAAAACATCGATCAACATAAATGAATATACCGGTATGTGGGGGAAACAATAATTGGGCAATTAACTGTAACAATATATTATAGTCAATTATGATTTAATAAACAATTTTACGTTTTCAGTATAACTGCTCAATCCATACATACCCTAGCCTCTGTGTTGTCCCTGCAGTGGACCTGGATGTTACCTTCCTTATGGTAGATCCCCATTAAACCCCTCATGATCCTACCTAAAAAGTGAATCAATTTATAGGGTTGAGTCACATGGCACTACCCATAGGTAGCCCACTCCTTAACTCATGGTGCACTAAAGAGTCTCATGGCACTACACGTGGGTAGCCCAATTTCTAACTCTTTATAACCTGATGGTCCCACTTAACAAGTAGACCTTTTACTAGATTACCCTTTTCATCATTAGCAAAGCCACAGAGGAGGACCAGGACCTAAGCCAGTCATGTATCTATATTTAAGGTGATAATCATAATCTCTTTATCGTTGCATGAAATAAAAGTCATCCAAGCAGTTATTTTCAGGCAACCGATAAAACTTCCGGGAATCTCCGTGAAAATAAAGCGATTAACTATAAGCGTAACCACATACCTATCAGGCTGATTTGAGACAGAATTAATCCAATCAATGCAAGAAATCCAAATAGGCAAGCAAGCACAAAATGAGATCCTGAAATATGCATACAATTTCTTATTATTAATCATGCCATCAAGATCTATTAAACCTAGCTCGCTTCCTAGGGTTTCTAGTCCACTTTTAGGGTTTCCATTGCAATCAGGGTTTCACTTCCTTTTTTACTATTTTAAACCCTAATTTTATGCAATTACTCACAAACCCTAATTATCTCATCTATTCTTCACAAAAGATATTAAGGTTACCTTTTAACAACATATAACCCTAATTTCGGATTAAAGGAATAATTAAACATCAATTAAGTCCAATATGCCTCTTTTCATTAAAACTACCAATTTTATCCTTTTAATTCATGACAAGATCTTTAGGCCCATTTATCATCTTTGGTTCCTTTCAAATTAACAATTCATAGTTCATTATGTTCTCATTCACATATGAACTCTATTTATCATTAATTCCACCTTTATCCATTAGAAAAACCCTAATTTTCATATTAAGGGTATTTATCCACAATTAGGAACCTTTATACTCAAAATAGCTTAGAACCATCATATCTCAGCTTTATTTATGAATTTCAATAATTAAAGCCATTAAGAGTTGTAATTACTAACATTAGGGTTTCAAGGCCCATTAAAGTTCATTCATGTACATGGAACTCTAAATTAAAACAATTATGTGCAAAGTTCATCCTTTTTGTTCTTAATGTACTTTTTTACAATTAATAGGTTAATATCAACTTTAATAATTCATTAAACCCTACTAAATACATTAATCATCTCAAAATAGGGTTTCTTAATCATTAATTCATTAAAGTTGATAACTTCCATTACTTTTCGAATTTCAAGAGGAATTAGCTTCTAAATATATTTTTAATGGATTCCCCTCATTTTTCTGAGCAACTTTCATATTTTATGCGCACTCATTTGAGCTACTAATAAGGAGATATGATTTTTGCAAATTAAACTTACTTGAGCTAATCCATGAGCGCCACATCACCCCGTTCCATGCAACGTTGCTTGTTGGTTTGGAAATATAATGAAATGATGAAACTACCCTCAATAAGTTAATCGGTGCTTCAACTCATGGAGGGGCAAAACGGTCCAACGCCCTGAGCCTTCTTCCTCCTCACGACGGCGCACTGTTGTCGCCCTAGTCGTGCTTTGTGTAGCTCCTTCTCCTTCCCTGGACCTCGACGGCCACCGGCGATGGTTCCTTCCTCTTCGTCGCACTCCACTGCACCTACAGGGGCTCTAAACTGCTACCGAGGTGGCGGGGATTGGGATGGGTAGACCTGCAACTCAGCCACCATATGCAGCCATGTTCCTACTATGGTGTGTTGTTTAGGGCATGGC
Source organism: Alisma plantago-aquatica (assembly GCA_963693085.1). NCBI lineage: Eukaryota > Viridiplantae > Streptophyta > Magnoliopsida > Alismatales > Alismataceae > Alisma > Alisma plantago-aquatica. Next base: position 796,328,193 of record OY856411.1, read on the forward strand.
GATGCTGGCAAGACCTTGCTCTGGCATCATGGCATAACCAGCTTCCATCGCTACCCCACCTGGGCTCCTTGTTGCTCCAGGATCACGTTTCTCCCCTCTACTAGGGGTTATGGACAAAAACAATGAAGAAGGAGATGGGGAAGAGAGAGAGGGAGATGTGGGATCTCTCTTGAACTTGAACCAGGGTTCTACCCTTTATATAGGGGTGGGTAACGAAGCCCTAGGTTGGTTATTCATGGATTAACAAGGCTCTCTCCCAACAGGAGTCATATTCCTTCAAGGAGAAGTAATCTTCTCTCTCCTATTTATCTTCTTAATATTCCTTATTTCATGGCTAATTAGAAATACGAAAATTATCTCTTCCATTATCTCTAGCCTTGACTTTTAATCTATTGGCCATGAAATTCTGTTTTCTTGAAGCAAATAACATCTCTTTTTGATATCATCAAAAAGTCATTAATGATGTATCACATTATCCTCCCTTTTTTTTGTCATTTCTCTTTCTTTTTCCCCCATTGGGGCTCCTTGGACCCCAAGAAACTCTAATATTTCGAAATCCTTTTTAGTGGATACTCATTATCCTTCTAGATGCACCTATGTCCATTATTTCTCATTATCTTGTTTATTTTTTTATTAAAATATCTCTTTTCAAGGATTTCTCTTTATCTTTCTTTTTATTTTCCTCATTTTAATTCCTTTTAACATTAGGAATCATTTGGATGTGAAAATCCACCAAGGATAACTCAATTATACCTCTTTCCACTTATTTTCCACATTTTATCATTGTTTTCAATTTCTTTCTTAATAAAGAAATATTTAATTGATCTTTTCTTTTCTTGTTGCATTATCTTTGCAACTTTGGATTCCTTGGTACCCAAGGAACCCAAGAGGCATGAAACTCAACTTTGGATTATATTCTCTTGCCTTCTAGAGGTTTCTACATTTTCCTTTCCTCCAAATCTCAATTATTTATTTACTAATTGAATTTCCTTGTTATTGGGCCCAATAGCCAATAAAGCCCACAAAACAACCAACAAGGCTATTGTAAATGAAATCCTTTTATTCAAAACAAATTATATCATTATTTGTTCAAATATCTTTAATAGGAGAGATTACATTTCTCACCAAAAGAACCCCAAAATTGGGGTTGTAATAGTATGGATATCATATGTTAGGGGTTTATGCTCTACATAAACATAACATCATTAAGAATCTATTAATTAAAGGAAAAATTGTAGAATCATTTTGGAATAATTCCTTAGAGTACCCCTACCTAGATTTGTTGAGGTAGTTTATACATGACATCTAGAGATACCTCTGAGATAAGTTCTTCTTTGATAAGTAGCCTCTCCTTATGACAAGGAAATAGATAGCTAATGTATAGTTGGTATAAGCCATAAGGAAGTTTAGTATTGTGTTAGTAGATTAGAATGGCACAATTGAAATATGATAGAACTGGTAGTCCAAAACGAATGACAGAATGAAACTCTAGTCTTTCCTTAAGAAGAGGAATGCTAAACTAAGTAAGGAATATGGAAGACTCCTAAGGTCAAGAATCTTATTACATAAAAATATGTAAGTTGAGAAGGTGATAAGTCAATGAGGTTTGACACTATAGTCCTTAATCAAAAGGATAGTTGAGTATGAATCCTATATGGAAGATTCTATGATAACTCTAAGTGGAAGGACTTTGTACTAGTCCAATTTATATGGCATCTTCATGACAATGAGATTTTATGTGGAGACTTGATGATATGATACATGAATAACGATTGACTTCCTTCATCTGGGATTTTGGGGATGAAATCCTTGTTAGGGGTTTCTAATTGTAACATCCCTGGCCTGGTTTATGGCTTAACCCTAGAAGTTTTGCTTAAGAAAGTTATTTACAAACTTTCTCTAATCTCTTGATAAGTAATTAAGTCTCTTTAAGAAGTTTATTTTCAAATTTGAGCTTATTTGCAAACTATGTGTGCATTATATGACAGTCTGAGTCAAATGTGCAATTTACCCAAGATGAGGGGTTACATTGCAATATGTCACGTGTGGAATGTGTCCTAAATGATTTAATATCATAAGAGAGATAATGATGCTAAGTGGTGGCTTGAGGAAATCCTAAATTTCAAGAATTAAGCTTGTTTGAACAATATTAGTGCCTTGTGATACCAATTTTGGTACAAATTGTAATTTACCCAAAATATAGGGTTGATATGCAAATTACCACCTCTAGTGTGTCCCTACTTCCCCTATGTATCATTTAGAGGAAATAGAAAGAACGAGGAGCCATTATTGAACCGCCTTTGAGTGATGGTACTCTTAGTGATGAAAAGACCAAGAAAGAATTGAAGGTGAAGCCCTTACTTGAGCTATATCGAGTTGTAGACTTTGAATAGGAGTCCCTATCAGCCAAGGGGCCATAGAGGGAGTCTCCTATAGGTTTGTGGGCTCTTGGAAAAGGCCATGAAGACCTAAGCACCTCAGGGAGGTAATCCATGATGGGTTAGATGTTCCATGCAAAAAGTGTATCGGTTTGCTTTATTGGTGAGATAAAGATGAGATAGCTTATCCAACAAGATAAAGGATGGCCGAAATATCACCTTTATATTATCCTTAAGATTTTTGCATGGAAATATATATATGTGTGCATGCATGTACATGTGTCAACCATGCATGGTCATGTGTCGCATAGTACCATAAGGTGAGGACACCTTTTATACACTTTATCTTAAGGACCCAAGTATATTTACCTCTTCCTTCACTTACTAATGAAATTTTCAAACCCCACAACTCTCCTTTCCTTGAGATATCATGCATAGACTCTTATATATCGTGCATACCACTTTGGTATCATGCACAAGTGAGGGAGTGTCGAGTTTAGAGCTTGGTATTGTCCATAGAGGAAGGATATCGACCAGGCAAGGTAATATTAGTCAAGCAAGGTGATATCGGCCACAAGAGGTGAAGATATCGTGAAAAGTGCTAAGGATCTCAAGCCTTGGACTTGTATAAGCTCATCTTCTACCTTAGGAACGTGAATCTTTAGATCTTGGAGCTTTTGACGTTGTTCATAAGGCGGGTTATATAACTTGAACCCAACTATGTTATTGTTCACCACCTATCTTGCTATACTTAATGTTCTACTTTCAATTCCGAGATTTTCTTGAATATTTGATGAATCTATAAGTTCTAGTAGTTTCTTAGACCTATTTTCCATGAACTACAATAGTTAGAACGAAGGTCTAGAGATTTAAGAAGATGGTATCATCTTATAAAGTGATATCGGGTTCAAGCACCTAAGCAAGTACCTCTAACTCGATATGGTTATGTACATACATCACTAGTACGATATGCTTATGAGTTTATACCTCCTTGCACGATATGGAGATGAAGTTCAAATATTAAACATGATATGGTGTAAATCATACATCCCTTACATGATATGAAGTCAAGCAAAGACTCCATGCACGATATTATGTCAAGTACATACTTATAAATTGGATGCTAAACCCTAATTTTGAGTAACCCGAGATAAGGGAGACAAACAAGCACCTCTTGCACGCTATGATCATGAAATACACACCTAGTACATGATATGTTGTTAATCACATACTTGTGCATGATATAAGACATGTAGTCAAACATATGGTACATTCTAAAATAGGTTCAAATACCTTAAACCCAATATGAAACCCAAGATGGGGGTTAACCCGATATAGAGATAGGTGATACCTCATACTCAATATGAGGCATGTCTTATGAATGATATGGGAGATACCTACTTACACCTTGTACACAATACAAGGTTAGGATCATACCCCATACATGATATAAGTGATAGTTGAACACTCTAAAAACAATATAGAGTTGAAACCCAAGATGAGAGGTAACTTGATATAGTGGTGAGTGATACCACATGGATGATATGATTGATATCTCTTGGACAATAGTAATAGCACCTATTTATACCTTGTGAATGATATGAGGTCAAATTCATACCTCATGAACAATATGGTACACTCTACCCGATAAGGTGGAAAAACCCTAGATGATGGATTGAAACCTGATATACCCTATCTTTTATGTAATAGATTGTGGTAAGAGAAATTCAACTAGACACCTAGCTTGTCATGTAACCATATGATAGAGCTAATACTTGAATGCATAAAGAGGTTACGAGCCTAAGGATCTACTTAACATGGTAACCTAATATGTTACCCAACATGGAGACCCGATATGATAATCCAAAATGGTAATATGATATGGTACCTTGTATAAACCATTAAAATGATACATGATGACTATGCCCAATATGGTGCATACCTCATGCACGATATGGCACTAATCATTTAGCTTATACCCGATATGAGGCCAAGCACCTAACTCATACACAATATGAAGTTAGCTTGATATAATAAGAACTAAGTGATAGCTAACCAAGATGGATACACGATATGGTGTTAAGAGGATACACCTAAAATATGATGTGGTGATGTGATTATACCACATGCCTGATATGGATACATGATATGAAGTAAAAGATGTGTCTTAAGTATAATATGATAGTATACACACATCTTGATACCGGATATAGTGGAGATACTTCAATCATATATATTTGATTGAGTAACATGTGTTGTGTTGTGTAATTGCAATATAAAATATAATGAGATTTGATAATGGTGAGCTAATGTACCTCTAGAGGAGAATTGAACCAACTTAGTAAAAGTAAGATGCAATCAATATGCTAATGAGGATGAGAGAGGGACCTTTACATGTGTGATAAACATGTTGATAAGTATGCAGTGATACTCCTATGATGAGTGTATGAATTATGGTTTGATTCTAGACATTATGATCTTGAATCCTTAATTTGTTAATAAAGGGAAAATCTAACCCTATTGAAGGGTGATGATATGCTCTTACAATCATAATCGGTTAGATTGAGAAATCCTAACCCTAATAATGGGAAGGATGTACTTTCTCATATCATAGATTGATGATGTAGATAATCCTAACCCTACTCATGGGGAGGATACATTTCTCTTAAATTGTATAATGATGTCATATGTTGATAAGAGTTTTTCATCATAAATTGTACACTATTCCAGAAATCATGAAATGATGAGCATAGAAAGATATGAACTATGTTGTGCTATATCAATAGATTCAAATAAGTCTTGTAAGTTGTGTGAAATACTTGTATAACAAGTATAATGATTATACAGTCTGATGACTTAAAAAATAATTTGTTGCCTAGTAATAGGTGACAAGTTGTTTAATGAACCATGTGATCTATGTGAAATACTTGTACAACAAGTAAGATGAATACCTTGGTCTAAGGACCTAGAGGTTATAGTTACATGTTACAAAGGTAACAATGCTATGTGGTGATCTAAGGGTTTGAATACCCAGATCCAGTAATCATGATGATGATGATGTGAAGGGATGAGAATTCCCAATGAAGTGATAATGGACTGAGATCCTGAGTGATATACTTTCAAAATGTTCCAAAGATCTTAAAAGTACTACCTTTTCTTTATAGCATCTGTCATAATTCATGTTTGAAACTTGGCTGATGCTAAAAGAATATTGTAATGTACCTAATCAATTAAGTTAAATCTCATCATGTAGTGCCCTGACCATAGATCCATTCAGTGTCAGAAATTGTTGATGGTGAAACGAGTTTAACTCGGAAGCGCATATTTTTGAATATGCGGGGGTGAAGGACAAAGTATATCAAAATGTCCCAATGAAGAATCGATGTCACACCTTCCTTATTTATCACGGGATGATGTGAATCTCCCTACCAAATAAGAAATTGATGTGAAAATCCTTCTTCATTTCTAAGTGGTATCGGGATTGAAGTATAAAATCTCCCGACCAGGAGAGGAATTGATTTGATCTTCCTTATCCTTATATTATAATCTGGGAAAGCTATGTGGACTCTCCCGAAGAGAGTACATGCTACGGCAGTAACTCTATAATGAAGATGTCGCTATACCCCGACATGCTATTTGCATATGACACAAGATGTCCTGCCAGCAGCCGACACAAGATGTCCTACTGAATCTAAGTGGTCTCATACTGATCGAGAAAGGTGAGGTCTTGACATTTGGCTCTGCCATTGACCTTGTATGGTACCGGTTTTGACTTACTAGTGGTCGGTTGGAGCATGAACGGTATACTTCATCTCCTCAGGGCATAAGTGTGATTGTAATATGTAATCAGCCATGTAGTGTATTTGCTTAAGGATCAAATATGAAAAGACATTGGTTGGTGTACACTCCTTTTACACATCTTAGTTGAATAGATGTTATTCATATTTCTTCATACTCCCTTGTATAGTGAATAGATGATTTATTTCTCTACCCTAGACAGATGCATTATTTTAAGAGAAATTACTACTCTGCTCTACTTATAATAGTGATTAATCTTGCTTATTAATACAAAAGAATCTCTACTCAGTTTTTATACTACTTAACCTTGGTAATAATATAGTCGGCGAAGGGTTATATCTCTCACTGGGACAATTGTCTCACCCTGTGTGATCCACAATTTTTAGGTGGATGTGCACAAAGCGGTAGAGACCTTTCTGTAGAAGGAGAACAACAGCTGGGACAGCAGTGACAGCTCAGGTTGAGTGTACTTTCTATCATGTCTTGTAGATAGAAGTCTTATGTGTCATCTCTGTATTCTCAGGTCCTTGGAGTTAGTACGTAATGGTTTCATGAACGATCTGAGATTTTGTCTTGTATGCCTCAAGGTTTTATGTTGCTTCAATATATGTTTTGACAAAGCAACTATAATATGTTTTCCTCGAGATGAGATGAAGAAGTGTATGTACTATGTGAACCATGATATATATAGGTTTTGGATCTCTCAGTAAGAGTTTCCTAGTAATGGATCTCCTTGCAAAATGGTTTTAATTCTTAGTGATTTTTGTTAATCTGCTGTTTATGGTAAATCCGTAATTATTTACTGGTGATGGCTCGATTTGTTTCGGATCATTACACCATGTGTGCATGCATGGTTGACACTTGTCCTTGCATTCACTCATATTTATCTTGACATACAAAACACTTGAGGATAATATAGAGATGATATTTCGGCCATCACATATCTTGTTGGATAAGATATCTCAATTCAATCACCACTTTATTCACAACCCGATACAACTTTTCCAAGGAAGTTGTAAACTGATACACTTCACCTCCTTGAGGTGCTTTTCTCATCATGGACAAGACCTAGAGCTCACAAACCAATATGGAACTCCTTCTATGGCTCCATGCAAGAATACTATCACACAAAGATCTAGACCTAGAACTCATCACCAAGAATACTATCACGCAAATGATTTAAACATGGTGTCTCCTTCTTTCTCTATCCTCTAGATGATGTTAGAAAGTAGTAGGGATACTCTAGAAGTAGTAATTTTCACATCAACCCTACATTTTGGATAGTTTACAATTTGTACCAAAATTGATGCACAAAACACTTAGCATTATTCAACAAGTTCTAACTTGGAATTTAGGCTTTCCACAAACCACCACTTAGCATCATTTTCTTTCTTATGATGTCAAAACACTTAAATTACATTCATCATGTGACATTTTTCTATGTAACCCCTCATCTTGGGTAAATTACACTTTATACCCAAACTATCATATAATGTACAAATAGTTTGCAAATAAGCTCAAACTTGAAAATCAAACTCACAAAGAGTCTTATTTACTTTTTAAATAACTAACTTAAGCAAAAATTCTAGGGTTAGTCCATAACTCAGGTCGGGATGTTACAATTATAAACCCCTAACAAGGATTTCGTCCCTGAAATCCCAGATGAAGGAAGACAATTATCATTCATGCATCATATCATCAAGTCTCCACATAACATCTTGATGTCATGGAGATGCCATAGAACTTTGACCAACACAAAGTCCTTTCATTAAAGATCATCATAAGATCTACCACACGTGACACATACTCAACTGTCCTTTCCATTACTGACTGTAGAGTCAACTATGTGTCAGATAACACTTTTCTTAGTCAGATAAGCATTATACATACCTTATTTAACTCAAGTGTCATATCTCACTAATTGTCACCTTCTCAACTTACAACTTATGTGATAAGATTCTTGACCTTGGGATTCTTCCATACTCCTCACTTAGTTTTAGCATTTCACCTTCAAGGAAAGACCAGATTCATGTTCTGTTACCCACTTGGAACAACAAGTCTTATCATACATCTATTGTGCAACTTTAATCTACTGACACAACACTAAACTTTCTTATGACTTATACCAACTATCATATTAGCTATTTATTTTCTTGTCATAAGGAGAGGCTACTTGTCAAAGAAGAACTTATCTCAGAAGTATCTCTAGATGGTATGTATAAACTGCCTCAACAGATCTAGATAGGGATATTCTAAGGAATTATTTTTAGCTTGATAAGCTTTTTCCCAAAATGATTCTACAATTGTTCCTTCAACACATACATCCTTTCTGGTGTCATGTTTATGTGGGGCATAAACCCCTAACATATGGTATCCATACTACAGTATGTAACTAGACAAATCTCAAAGTTGGCCCTTCTAGGTAACCAAACATTATTCATCTTATTAGGAGTCATGTTTTCATTTTCTTATACCATTGAAAGTTTTTGGATACTAATATTCTTTACCTTGGTATCCATTACATGTGCTAAAAACACATCACATCCTCATCATTGCCAAAGACAAACATATAATAAGACATTTCTTTCATCTTGGGACATACTCACCACATATAATCTTTACTTTGGAATCAAAATTCGAGACTGGTTGATATTTTCAAAGTATCCATCTATAGATTACTTCTAATCTAGGCACATCAAATGTCATAAAACTTACTTTATTGTCATATATTTGAAAGGAAAGAACACAAAGAAACATATTCCTCTTATCACCCCATCATCACCTAGGGTCATTTATCAAAGAGAAGAGATTATCATCTCCTATGATTATTGTATGAACTTTCAACTGTTCATGAGTCATTTACTCTTATTTCACCCTAGGTTCCTTGCCATCAGCATAGGAATTATAAGGATGATTATATTTCATCACTCCTTTCTTTGTTATTGTCTAACATGTTCATGAACATTTTATGATTTTATCACATTTCTCATTTTCACATTTATTGAAGAGATCATTATCCTTCACATATTCTTTATTTGAACAAGGATCATCTTTCTTATTCCCTTTCACTTATCATGACGATTGTACTTTTTACTTCCTCATACACACAGACTGGTCTAAGATAAACTCTATTTCTATTTCATTGCACTTAGGATGTGATAGAAACATTCGTGCCCTATTTTCAATTTCACTATGCTCTTTAGATTGTCTCAAAATGATTACTTGATCATAGTAATCAGAAAGATAGCAATCCAAGAGTTCCATACTTAGCCTACCTTCAATAGTTGAATACTTGGCCAGGGTATACAAGTATTGATATTAGGTAGTATGCACCTTGTTTGTAACATATACCTTACTTTTCATACTATCCAAATCATAGGACTTAATATACTTGGATTTCTCCAAGCATTTCTTTCACACCTCATCCTCTTTTATACAAACAAGAGCAATCATAAAGCATTTAAAAGAATATTGGACAGAATGTAGATTCTATTCCCCATCATTTCTTCTCCATGTTCCCATAGAACAACCAATGGGAAGTCAAAAACAACAATCCTTCTTCTGATTATCAGATAAAATCAAGAGAAGACATATCAGAATGAAAAAGCTCTATCTGACTGTCACCCCTCGGGGTCATCTACCACCTTAGGTTGACTCAAAACATAGATTGTAGCTTTTTCATGTGGTTGCTTTTTCCTTTTACACCATTGGGATATAACTTTCATAAGCCCTGCCGAGTCTGACTCGGTTGTTGAGTCATTTCCTTCTTTCTTTTCAAACAAAAAGGGTTTAGTATGCTCAACATGTCCATATCTATAACTTGTCTTATCCTCATACCATGGTCTTATCGGTCTTATTACCGATGTGGAAGCTAAGTACGGAGTTCTTATAGGTGGAAAGTTAGGACTTTTGCCTTTACTTAGTGACTACTGCACTGGTGCACTAGGCATTCATTGCACTGGTGGCACCAACAACTTTGGCTTTTTAGAACAACTAGGAAAATGTCTCTAGAATTGTAGAGACCTTTCCTTAATTTTCAGCTCATTGCCCCTTCTTGGGCATATCCATCACAGATGTACTATCTATCTATACTTATGATAGAGTCTATTTTCTTGCCATATGTTAATCCTTCCCGCATTTTCCACAGTTTTTACATGATTATGTCATTCAAGAACCCTTTCAGAACTCAAAGTTTCTGCATTGAGGGTTGGTAACTTAGATTGTATTGCTAGTATCCAGTCCACTATATTCATCATTGTTATCCTAACCTGCCCAACAAGAGCATAAAAAGCAGGATTCTCTATCTTGATTGGGCCAAGATGGGAATTCTTAAGCACTCATTCTTCTCTTTTCTGATCCCTTGCACCTTCTCCTGGTGCAACAACAATGCTCTTAGCAACGTATTCCTCATGTTCTCCAGTCATTTTTAAACTTCACCCTTTCTTCTGCATAAGAAAAAGTCACTATAGGGTATACTGGAGGATACTAGAATAGACTCAACACCTTAGTCCTATGTCTCTATAGACTTAGCGAACCTTCACTGCTACAGAAACAACGTTCAACGTCACTTTTCAAGGCGTCGGTTATTTAACGAAACTGACATTGATCATCATTACACGTCGGCTATTAAGGAAAACCGACGTCCATATTTGAAGACCAGCCAGACACGGGTATCACTTTCTATTCAGTGTCAGCTGAAGAAATGAAACCAACGCATAAAATAGCCCACGAAATCCAATTTTTTCGAGCAAAAAAAAATTGCCCCCAAAGTGTAACATACAGCGTCGGTGTTTTACCTAATAACCGATGCCTAAAGAAAATAAAATTGTGCATGAATATTACCATATGGGTGTCGGTTGTCGTAGGATAACCGATGCTGATAAGGGTTCGCATGCCCTCCCCGCCAAAAATTTTAGGGTAAATTGACGTCAGTTTTATTAGGATAACCGATGTCGAATAGTAAAGGTGTCGGTTGTTATAGATAACCGATGCCTTTTAGTAACTTAATAGCCCCCGTGCACAGTAGAGTACTCTAATTCCCCTTTTTTCTATTTCATCGCGCGATCGACTCTCGACCCCTGCTGCGTCGCCACCGCCGGCCCCTGCCTCCGCGCGGCCTGCTGCTGCTCGCCGCCGCCTACTGCTGCTTTTCTGCTCACTGTCGATGCCTTTCCTTCTCTGCTCGGCTCCCTTCTCCTACCGCTGGTGTGCTCGGCGCCCTTCTCCTGCCGCTGGTGCTCGGTGCCCTTCTCCTCACACTGTCGCCTCTGTCTCCACGCTGCTACCAACAGTAGGCCCTCCTCTTCTTGTTCCAGTAGCCTACTCTTCATCTTTCTTCTCCCTCCTTACCAACAGCAAGAACGGCCATGTAGGATGGAACGTCCGTGGTTGTGTTGGCCGACCACATGGTCGTGCTCCCCAGCACGGTCATGTGGTCAGCCAACACAGCCACATTTGTGCCAGCCCACACGACCGTGCTTGCTGCTGGTAAGGAGGAAGAAGGAAGAAGAAGATGGTATATATTCAAATGAAATCAATTATGAATTTGTGATGAAATCAATTATATTATGAAATCAATTATGTTCAATTAATTATGTTCAATTATACGATGAAATCAATTAATATGTTCAAATCAATTATGTTCAATTATATGATGAAATCAATTATGTTCAAATCTTGTGATGAAATCAATCATGATGAAATCAATTGTGATGAAACCCTAACATCTACATGAATCCCTATTGCATGATAAAACCCTAACATCGACATACTCTATATGATACCTAAAATTGTGATAAAACCCTAACATCAATTGTGAAGAAACTAGGATGGTCGGTTGTTCTTCATGGTAAAAGACAGTTCATTGCAGATCCTATAGATGAAGAAGAGTACTATGATAAGTGTAACATCCCAACTTTTCTACAAAGGATTTGTTTTCTTTATTTCATCAAATATACATTCTTGAACATGAGGGGCCTTTATATAAACTCTTTCATACCATTGAATTTCTATCACTCAAAATATAGTCCCAAGTGATGTCTTGGTTGTAGTTTACTAATAAGAGTCCACTAAGGGACCAAGTAATTTTATCCATTGTTAAATATGTAAATGAATTCGTAAAAGACATATTATATGTAATCAATACCCACATCATGGCTTAATATGTATAATTGATAATATAACTGATTGTTTCATACAGAAAATAATTTGACCAATAGATATAGTGTTATAAAAAAAGGGGGGAAGAAACTAATAAGGAATCTAGTTTATATAACTAGAGTCTTGAACATGGGTGCTAGAATATTGATAAACCAAGTAAGAGGCAGAAGAGTTAGTGACTCAGAAATTAGGACTTGTGCAACCACTATGGGTACTATCTTTTGGTTCTATACGATTTAATATGTGAGAGTGCATCTGATAGTAGGATTCATAATATGATCACTTTTCTGCCTAGATGAGGAGGAGTTTGCTTAGCAATCCTAGTAGTATTGGATTTACACAAATCTCCTATGACATTAAGACTTCCTAGTCAGGATAGTATTCGGATGGAGCCGCTCATGGACCCTCAGACTCCAATGAAATAAAGGAAGGGCTCGTCAAGCGCTAATGCGAAAGACTAACACCTAAGGGTTTTATTTATTCAGATCTTGGAAGACCTTGACCCTATATAAAGGAGTAGATGGTTGATATCGTGTCGAGGGATTTAGGGCTAGCGCCGTCTTTGTAGAGGCTCTCCTTGTCATTTTGGAAACGCACTGAAGGACAACTACGCTCAGAACTCAGCTGTGATTGCTGTGGAAGGATCGACCACTCAGACAACCTCTTGGCACTAGTATAATGGCTAGGGAAAGCGAGGTCAAGGTTGTGCCGAGGTAAAGGGACATCCTCCAAGTAATATGTAGCGTCAAGGCAGTAGGGAATCACCACCCCACCTGGGCAGATGCCCTGCTCCTGCCGCAGAAATAGGGGAGGCGGCGCCCCTAGTCATACCATGTGGGTGAGCACTCAACTTACTAGATTCTGTGTTTGTGCATGCATCATCATCATCAAGGGGAGCCGCAGCAGCGATGTGGCCCCGAGATGGCTGCCAGATCGGTCTCAGACGGTCGGTCTTTGTTGGAGAGGAGACCAAGAAACACCACTCTATTTCCACAGTAAAACATGGGCTCGTGACCCTGTGTTGCGCCCCGCTAGAGGAGGAAGACAGGGTCCCAATCATCCTTTTTGGGTCGCTAGCCAGTAGGCCCAATTAACCTAAAAGCACAGGAAAATAAGGTAAATATCAATGATCAGATTTTAATTGGTTCTAAACTTTAAGGATTCGTAGATATTGATTCGATTGTCGGAATATGGTGTATAAGGGCTCGTTGGAAACCTTGAGATACAAAGAACATCTTGAAGGAGATTATAGACTCTGGAAATACATGGATAAGGTAATTTTATTTACGGAATGTTAGATAGGTGGATTAAGTGCATATATGATGGTGCTTTGTTAAAATAATGATATAGGTGTGGACCTCATCATTGAAATTCAAGTAAGTGTTACACCACAATCTTAATAGGTATGATGAAATGACCACTCATGATTTAGATGTTTTGTTGATACTATATGAGGTATTGGGTATGCATGCGTGCATGCCATAAGATTGTGTAGGATGTGATTTAAAGATGAAGATGCGAGTAGATGGATAGTTGAGATTTACAAGAAGTGTCTTTACAAGAATTTAGACCTAACTAGAGGAATCCAAGATGAAGATTTTATACTCTATGACATAGGTAAGTGGTCCATGCACATGAGTACTCATAGTTTATGTTCAATATGTTTACATGTCTCCTAATAAGACTTTCATGATCTATTTTGTTTAATGTTATAAGACTTCAAAGTTAATATGTGCAAACAATATTACTCTCATATTTCTATCATTATATAAGTTTAGATACCCAAAATATCGAGTAGAGATATGTTGTCCAAAATAGTTGTGACTCATGGGCCAAGTCCATGAGAAAGTTGAAGAATCATGTTCCTATCAGTTATCTTAGAAATGTTTGGAACTAATAAGTAAGATTTCAAGATAAGATATTGAAGTAATGCATCCATACTTAGTTTATGATTTGAATTAGCTTTGGATTAAGAATGTAAGTACATATATGTTATTAGGATTTCTCATTTTTATAGGCATAACTATGTAGTAAGATTTCAAGCAGAAACATGTCAGTAAGCTTTCATGCATATGTATAGATATAACAACTAGATTCCTTAGAATGAATAATATATATAATTTCATTACAATATAAGAATGTGAATTTCAGAATATTAAGACATGGTCTACTTTTATAAATAAAGGTACTTTTGGTATCACAATGTATTGTAAAAAGGAGTTCATGATGGCATTATAAGATAATGACACATTAAGTTATGATTAGGCTGCAATACAATATTGTGTAAGATTTCTATTTTGAGATTTAAGGTTTAATATGCAAGTTCATATGCAAAGTTTTAGGGTAACATCATATTTTATAAGAAGGATTGAACCATCTTGCCCGAATTGATGTTTTTAGATATGTTGTACTTATGATACTTTCACAAGCTTGACTTAAGATACTTTGTATACTTAGTATTTCTATATTCATGTCATATACTTTTTCATAAGACATTAGACACCTTTATGATAATTGGTATAATGAAGTAATCTTACCAAATAAGAGTTTTAGAATAAGGTTTACCCAGATAATGAGATACACATTCAAATCCAAAAATGAATTCAGTTTAGAATTTAAGAATAAGATATTCAGATTCAAACTTAGACTACTCACTATGTGAGTAGCCAGATTTTGAATAAAGATACATGATAACGGTTTTAGACCAAATCTCAAATATGAAGTAATTGAGATTCATATTCACATTCAGTTGTAGATTCAGTTTATCACTTAAGAATAAAAGATTCATATTTAGAATTTAGTACCTGCTCAGTACTCAGTAATCAGTTTCAGATGAGTCAGTTATCAATGTTTAGTTTTAATATAAGATAAGTTCAGATTCAGAATTCAGTAAAGCTATCAGAATTCAGCTTCAGTTCAGATTAAGGATTAAGTAAGTTTAGACTTAAGATAAATAAGTCGAAACCTTCACATGAACATTATTTGATAAGTCCTCATTCAGTAGTCTCGGGACGATGCAGAGGCATCTGTTGCCAATTCAGGGGAGTGTTACTCCAATTCAGAGGTGTTGCGGCACCAATTCAGGGTGTAGTCACGCCAATTCAGAGACACCTCGGTGTCATTCAGAGGCATGTAGTGCCAATTCAGGGTACTTTAGTACCAATTCAGGGCATAGATATGCCAATTCAGGAGGACTTATTGTATAATGGTGGCCACAAATAGATAAAAATTGTAAGTAAAAGATACTTAAGATTAGAGCATGTCTGTAATCTCATCCACGAGTGTGATGAGAGGAATTCATATAAGATGTTTATGATCTATACACTTTGGTGTAGGCCATGAGACCCGAAGTATAGGTCTCCAGAAAGAAAGAATAGAAGATAAGAGTTTGAGTAATGAGAGATAATATGTTTCTAGATTTAATCAGAGTTAAATGTTCATTTCATATTTATGATGTTCAAGAATATTTTGTAATATTTCATTTCTTTAACAATGTATATTTTAGAATACTCATGCCACTTACTCTAACGATTGTTTTCCCAATGCATGGCTGGGGACGTGATGTCCGCAGGTTTTGGAGCAGCTGAGAATCAAAGGAACAAGTAAAGGTCTAGGAGATTTTCACACTTGCCTAGTGGGGTGCCATCTACCGAGACGATCTAGAGTTTAGACATCTTTTATTATGCATAGTCTTTTTAGTAGAGTATATTAGATGACTTGTCTTTCTTTGTCAAAACTATGTATGAATCAGTTTTCCAATTATGCAAAGTGTTTCATTTTCTTTTATTGCAATGATTATCATGTTTGTGACACTCCCAGATGAACAAAAAAATAGCTTCTGCTCATGTGTTATAAAATTCTGGGTGTTACAATATGGTATGAGAGCAATTTGGTAAATGGCCACTAGGCAAACATGATTCTCATAGTCACCCTAGAGTGAAGAGGTAAGATTAGGGTTTAGGGATAAATTCCAGAAGAAGAATACCATGACCTAGAGTGATTATGGGTCTTAACCTTAGAATAGATAGATATCTTAGAGGTAGAAGTCATCCTTTTCTAGATCTAAAGTAGCAACCTAAACCTGGATGATGAGGTTTCTTCTCCATTCTCAGTGGTTATGGCCAGCCAATTGAGAATTGAAAAGGAATGTCATAAGCACTAGACTTTTATGCATCTCTCCTTTCTTACTAGTCCATGTGGTATGAGACACATGTGTTAATGGGTTAGTGAGAGATAGCCTATCAGGATCCCACATTTCTGGGTATGTGCCTGATCACCACATATCTAGGAATGTAGGAGTTACCTAAGGAACTTAATATTAGTCAGTCATCTACACCTAATGTTAAAAAGTATGACAAGGTTGAGTTAGATGCCTAAGTATAGTGCCAAGTTTAGTTTCATATACCTTAAGTATGAGTTGAGCAGTAGACTAAGGTAGTAGTTAATGTTCACACAAATGTTTTGTGAAATTTAAATGTCACATATCCTTTTTTTATGAAAATTTTTGAACATAAGGGTACTTCGATTTAGTGAATGAAGAAGTAAGCAAAAACCTAAGGTGGGTAGAATAATTGAATTTTGGGGACGAAATTCCTATAAGGTGGGTAGTATTGTAATATCCCAACTTTTCTAAAAAGGATTTGTTTTCTTTATTTCATCAAATATATGTTCTTGAACATGAGGGGCCTTTATATAAACTCTTCCATACCATTGAATTTCTATCACTCAAAATATGGTCCCAAGTGATGTCTTGGTTGTAGTTTACTAATAAGAGCCCACTAAGGGACCAAGTAATTTTATCCATTGTTAAATATGTAAATGAATTCGTAAAAGACATATTATATGTAATCAATACCCACATCATGTCTTAATATGTATAATTGATAATATAAATGATTGTTTCATACAGACAATAATTTGACCAATAGATATAGTGTTATAAAAAAAGGGGGGAGAAACTAATAAGGAATCTAGTTTATATAACTAGAGTCTTGAATATGGGTGCTAGAATATTGATAAACCAAGTAAGAGGCAGAAGAGTTAGTGACTTGGAAATTAGGACTTGTGCAACCACTATGGGTATTATCTTTTAGTTCTATACGGTTTAATATGTGAGAGTGCATCTGATAGTAGGATTCATAATATGATCACTTTTCTACCTAGATGAGGAGGAGCTTGCTTAGCAATCCTAGTAGTATTAGATTTACACAAGTCTCCTATGACATTAAGACTTCCTAGTCAGGATAGTATTCGGATGGAGCCGCTCATGGACCCTCAGACTCCAATGCAATAAAGGAAGGGCTCGTCAAGTGCTAATGTGAAAGACTAACACCTAAGGGTTTTAGTTATTTGGATCTTGGAAGACCTTGACCCTATATAAAGAAGTAGATGGTTGATATCGTGTCGAGGGATTTAGGGCTAGTGTCGTCTTTGTAGAGGCTCTCCTTTTCATTTTGGAAACGCACTGAAAGACAACTACGCTCAGAACTCAGTTGCGATTGCTGTGGAAGGATCGACCACCGAGACAACCTCTTGGCACTAGTACAATGGCTAGGGAAAGCGAGGTCAAGGTTGCACCGAGGTAAAGGGCCATCCTCCAAGTGATATGCGGCATCAAGGTAGTAGGGAATCACCACCCCACCTGGGCGGATGCCCTGCTCCTGCCGCAGAAATAGGGGAGGCGGCTCCCCTAGTCATACCATGTGGGTGAGCACTCAACTGCCTAGATTCCGTGTTTGTGCATGCGTCATCGTCAAGGGGAGCCGCAGCAGCGATGTGGCCCTGAGATGGATGCCAGATCGGTCTCAGACGGTCGGTCTTTGCCGGAGAGGAGACCAAGAAACACCACTCTATTTCCACAGTAAAATAGGGGCTCGTGACCCTGTGTTGCGCCCCGCTAGAGGAGGAAAACGGGGTCCCAGTCATCCTTTTTGGGCTGCTAGCTAGTAGGCCCAATTAACCTAAAAGCAAAGGAAAATAAGGTAAATATCAATTATCAGATTTTAATTGGTTCTAAACTTTAAGGATTCGTAGATATTGATTCGATTGTCAGAATATGGTGTATAAGGGCTCGTTGGAAACCTTGAGATATAAAGAACATCTTGACGGAGATTACAGACTCTGGAAATACATGGATAAGGTAATTTTATTTACGAAATGTTAGATAGGTGGATTAAGTGCATATATGATGGTGCTTTGTTAAAATAATGATATAGGTGTGGACCTCATCATTGAAATTCAAGAAAGTGTTACACCACAATCTTAATAGGTATGATGAAATGACCACTCATGATTTAGAGGTTTTGTTGATAATATATGATGTATTGGGTATGCATGTGTGCATGCCATAAGATTGTGTAGGATGTGATTTAAAGATGAAGATGCGAGTAGATGGATATTTGAGATTTACAAGAAGTGTCTTTAAAAGAATTTAAACCTGACTAGAGGAATCCAAGATGAAGATTTTATACTCTATGACACAGGTAAGTGGTCCATGCACATGAGTACTCATAGTTTATGTTCAATATGTTTACATGTCTCCTAATAAGACTTTCATGATCTATTTGGTTTAATGTTATAAGACTTCAAAGTTAATATGTGCAAATAGTATTACTCTCATATTTCTATCATTATATAAGTTTAGATACCCAAAATATCGAGTAGAGATATGTTGTCCAAAATAGTTGTGACTCATGGGCCAAGTCCATGAGAAAGTTCAAGAATCATGTTCCTATCAGTTATCTTAGAAATGTTTGGAACTAATAAGTAAGATTTCAAGATAAGATATTGAAGTAATGCATCCATACTTAGTTTATGATTTGATTTAGCTTTGGATTAAGAATGTAAGTACATATATGTTATTAGGATTTCCCATCTTTATAGGCATAACTATGTAGTAAGATTTCAAGCAGAAACATGTCATTAAGATTTCATGCATATGTATAGATATAACAACTAGATTCCTTAGAATGAATAATATCTAGAATTTAATTACAATATAAGAATGTGAATTTCAGAATATTAAGACATGGTCTACTTTTAGAAATAAAGGTACTTTTGGGATCACAATGTATTGTAAAAAGGAGTTCATGATGGCATTATAAGATAATGACACATTAAGTTATGATTAGGCTGCAATACAATATTGTATAAGATTTATATTTTGAGATTTAAGGTTTAATATGTAAGTTCATATGCAAAGTTTTAGGGTAACATCATATTTTATAAGAAGGATTGAACCATCTTGCCCGAATTGATGTTTTTAGATATGTTGTACTTATGATACCTTCACAAGCTTGACTTAAGATACTTTGTATACTTAGTATTTCTATATACATGTCATATACTTTCTCATAAGACATTAGACACCTTTATGATAATTGGTATAATGAAGTAATCTTACCAAATAAGAGTTTTAGAATAAGGTTTACCCAGATAATGAGATACACGTTCAAATCCAACAATGAATTTAGTTTAGAATTTAAGAATAAGATATTCAAATTCAGACTTAGACTACTCGCCATGTGAGTAGCCAGATTTTGAATAAATATAGATGTTAAGGGTTTTAGAACAAATCTCAATTATGAAGTAATTGAGATTCATATTCACATTCAGTTGTAGATTCAGTTTATCACTTAAGAATAAAAGATTCAGATTTAGAATTTAGTACCTGCTCAGTACTCAGTAATCAGTTTCAGATGAGTCAGTTATCAATGTTTAGTTTTAATATAAGATAAGTTCAGATTCAGAATTCAGTAAAGCTATCAGAATTCAGCTTTAGTTCAGATTAAGGATTAAGTAAGTTTAGACGTAAGATAAATAAGTCGAAACCTTCACATAAACATTATATGATAAGTCCTCATTCAATAGTCCTGGGACGATGCAGAGGCATCTGTTGCCAATTCAGAGGAGTGTTACTCCAATTCATAGGTGTTGCGGCACCAATTCAGGGCATAGTCACGACAATTCAGAGACACCTCTGTGTCATTCAGAGGCATGTAGTGCCAATTCATGGTACTTTAGTACCAATTCAGGGCGTAGATATGCCAATTCAGGAGGACTTATTGTATAATGGTGGCCACAAATAGATAAAAATTGTAAGTAAAAGATACTTCAGATTAGAGCATGTCTGTAATCTCATCCACGAGTGTGATGAGAGGAATTCAGATAAGATGTTTATGATCTATACACTTTGGCGTAGGCCATGAGACCCGAAGTATAGGTCTCCAGAAAGAATGAATAGAAGATAAGAGTTTGAGTAATGAGAGTTAATATGTTTCTAGATTTAATCAGAGTTAAATGTTGTTTTCATATTTATGATGTTCAAGAATCTTTTGTAATATTTCAGTTCTTTAGCAATGTATATTTTAGAATACTCATGCCACTTACTCTAACGATTGTTTTTCCCAATGCATGGCTGGGGACGTGATCTCCACAGGTTTTGGAGCAGCTGAGAATCAAAGGAACAAGTAAAGGTCTAGGAGATTTTCACACTTTCCTAGTGGGGTGCCATCTACCGAGACGATCCAGAGTTTAGACATGTTTTATTATGCATAGTCTTCTTAGTAGAGTATATTAGATGACGTGTCTTTCTTTGTCAAAACTATGTATGAATCAGTTTTCCAATTATGCAAAGTGTTTCATTTGCTTTTATTGCAATGATTATCATGTTTGTGACACTCCCAGATGAAGAAAAAAAATAGCTTCCGCTCATGTGTTATAAAATTTTGGGTGTTACAATAAGTATGATGACTCCAGTCCATTCTCAGTTGGGTTGCCAACTCCACAAAATATTGAAGCTAATGATGACTTATATGTGCGCGGAGATCACAATGACGCATTGTTAATTGATAAAAGATCATAATTTTAGAGGCATGCATGTTTATTTTTTATATGTTTCATTTTTCAATGTTTCATTTTTATATGTGAACTATATAAAATGCTAAATGTTTGCTTTTTTAATATCAATATTATTTTAGATATAATGTTTCATTATCTTCTAGTTAATACAAATGCTAAATGTTTGCCTTTTTAATGACATTTTTATATGGTTGACCATGGGGATGATGTCCATGATGAGCATGATGTCCATGATGAGCATGATGTCCATGATGAGCATGATGTCCATGATGAGGATGATGTCCATGATGAGCATGGTGAGGATACCAATGTAAGTTTTAAAAACATATCATATATTTCTATAGAAATTCATTATCTTCTAGTTATGTCATATATCTTATATTTCTATATTGGGCAATTCAGTGTGTTTATTTTGTCAAATTTTAGGTTGATAATGCACATGTACCCTCTGAAGCACTGGAGGCACTTGATGCGCATCACCAAAAAGTTAACAAGAAAAGGGGCATCACTCTACTGAAGAAGTTAACAGCAGTAAGGGGCAGTAGATCCAGATTGGCTGTGGAGTTTGATAATGCAGGAAATGCAATTGGAGTGAACTGCAATAATTTTGTAAACTATCTTGGGTGTGTCACTCGATGCCATTATGGTGTTAAGTATGATAATTGTCATAAAGCTCCTTAGACGAAGAAAGACTTGATATGGAAGGATTTATACGTGAGTTATTATTATTTGCAATTCTATTTTGTACATTACAAATTCTATTATTTGCAATTGTATTTTTGGATACTGGTTAATAGCAATTCTATTTTACAGAATATGTTTGCATTGGATGATAAGATGCATCGTAAAAGAATGATGCAACGTGCTGGAAAGATGCTAAGGAACTATAGGACAAATCTCAATAGAGAAAACATAAAAGATGGTGATAAGAAGAAGAAGTCATCCCTTGAAAAGTGGAACTTCCTAGACAAAGAAGATTGGGACATGTTTGTTGCTTTAAGACAAACTGAAGGTATTAAGGGTCACTCCCAATTTAATTAATATATGTTGTATTCGCCTATTCAAGATTAACCTTTAGTGTTACTAACCAAATCAAAGTGCATACTAATTAGGCGTTCAGTGAGGCGCAAAGAGCAAGGCGTGCATTGAATGTGCATGACCACAAAATGGGTCCAAAGGGCTATGCAGGTGTTCGCCAAAGACTACAGGCGGAGTCTGTTGCTACTCAAGAGTCCTCTACTACATGTACCACACCCATGCCTCGTCATGATGTCTGGATAGCTGGGAGGAAAAACAAGAAGGGTGAAATAAAGAAGCCTATAACTGCTGAGGTGGCTGCGAAAATGGTAAAATACAACTCAACAATGCATGTCGTTCGAATATTGATTATTTGTGGTGTTTACTTACCAATTTCTATTGATGGTGATTAGCGGGAGCTGCATGAGTAGAGGAAATAGGGAAAATTCATCCCTCAGGGCACAAGGGATGAATTGACAGTTGCTCTGGGTAACCCAGAGCATCCTGGATGTGTTAGGGGTCCAGGCACTGGTGTGGGCATCAAAGCGTTCTTTGGGCCATCCCAGCACAAACCTGTAGTAAGAGCAGGACTTTCACAAGAAGAGGTAACTATTCTTTTTTTTAGAATGTTACTGCAAAAGGGAATTCAATAATAAGAAGCTAATGTTTCTTTTATCCATGTATAGGAGAATAAGAGAGTCGAGGATATAGTTGCTAAGAAGGTCAAGGAAGAAATATTGTGGTGGCAGGCATCTCAGGCTTCCAATCAGCCTATGGTGACCCGCTCTTCTCCTGATGTACATGTTGAGAGTAATCATATAGACCCACCACCTAGCACGTCTAATGTAAGTATTGTTTATGACATAGTAGCTAGTCTTTTCAAGATGGTATGTATATATGTATAACATTCTTTACATAAATTTGTAGGCGTTGAAGCCATGCCGCTTAAAAATTGAATATTATGTTATTGCATAGGAATAGGCTTACCCGTCCCTTCCTGGGGAAAAGATTCACGGGACTCCAATACCACAGGGTTACGTTCGTGTGAGCCTGATACATGTAATCCCCAATTGGAGGGAAGCTGCATTGCCATATGCCCACCCGGATATTGATACATTTGGTCAGGAAGAAGGCGGGGTGATATTGTGGCCCAAAGCGGATGTCGTCTACACTACTGAAATTATAAGATAAATTTACATTACGTTAAATTGTTAATGTGTATATATGAGGTCAATTGATCTAAAATTATATATACAGGTTAAAAAGAAGACACCTAGAGCATCTAGTCATCCACCTCCACTTCCTGCATTACCAAGTTGGGTTCCAACTGACCTAAAATTCCCATTAGGTCTTACTTGTAAGGGAATGGCAGTATGGCTACGCGCACATAATATACATTGCCCATTAGTTGTTTCTTTAGAAGCAGATTATGCAGGCCAATCATACGAAAGCTCTCTATTTATACAAGATATTATTGAGTTGTTTAACTATGATTGGCTGAATACATCAATGATAGAGGCATGGATAAGGTGAGATCTTATTTATACATCCATATACCTTGTGTAGGATCCGATGATCTGGCTTCTTATATATTAATGCATACGTAATACATGTTTGCAGCTACTTAGTCAAAATTCAATGTAAACAATTTGGATTTGAACATGTGGGATTTTTTATTCCATCATTGATTAGTCTGGTAGCTAAAGACCCTAATAGCGTTCAACAATATTGTTGTGATGCTTTTACAATTTTCGATCAAAAAAAGAAGACGATAATAATAGCTCCATTCAATGTGAAGTAAGTTTACTTTTCTTATAATTTGGACTTAAAATTTTACGTTTTTATTGTGGATTTTGAGTTATTAATTTTTAACTTTTTTACCTCTAGCGTTAAGCATTGGGAGTTACTAGTTATTCTCCCCGGGATGTTCACTATCTATTAACTAGATCCTGCGAGGAGTACATTGAATCCAAAAATTGGACACGTAATGAGAATGGCATTATTCTAGTGAGAAATATTTCATTTTTATATATGTTAACATCTATTATTATATTACTATTTAATTGTGCAATTTACTGTGTTACATTAACATGTAGGGGTTTAGATGCGTTCAAAAAGGCTGGAGGAAAGGTCCCCAGTAAAAAGAACCAGACAATAATTTGGGAGAATGTGAAAGTAAGTTCCCGACTCTAATGTATATATATGTTATTTATGTGAATTGTGCTTATTTGTATTTTTTAATATTTTGTATCCATTTTATACTGTGATACACAAGACAATGGATGGACATGTACATACTATGTGATGCGGTTTATGGACATGATTATCAAACATGCAGATGAAATCAATGTCATACCTAAGGTAATATATATAGTCTCATTAGATATTGTGAAATATATCAATCTTATTTATATATTATTACTTATATATATACATCATTCTCTTTGCAGGTGTTTAAAACTGACCCCACTATAGGTAAAGCCTTAAAAGCCTTAAAAGATGTACATGCTCCATATACGATGGAAGTATTAAATGGCATAAGAGAAGAATGGGCAAGAGACATACAAGCAGTGGGGATTGTAAGATATAATTGGGATGTTGATAGCGATGATGAATGATATTTTGTAAATGAATGTTTATACATGTGTTTCTACATGTCTGAATGTTTCTACATGTATTTGAATGTTTCTACATGTGTGAATGTGAAAATTGAATTGATGTCTGAATGTATCTACCTATGTGTGAATGTGTGAAAAGAATATTTGTTGATTTTGCAGGTTTGTGGTCTGTTTGTTGGTTGATATCAATGGATGTTGTAAACCTATAGTTCAGTTCCAATGAACTGCAAGTTCTCATCCTGCGACCAGCCACAGCAGACCTACAAACTGATAAGAAGAAAAAAAATCAAACCATAGGCGTTGGTTATTTGTCTAAAATCGACAACAAAGGTTTACATTGTCAGTTAATAGAATAAAACCGCCGCCTAATGTTTCCAGATAGTCTGGCCAGCACGATCGTGGTGGCATGTGATATGGCGTCAGTTATTAGTAGAAAACTAATGTCGTTATGGCCAGCACGGCTGTGGCAGTAGATGAGATGGTGTCGGTTATTACTTATAACCGACGCTGATGGAGCCCTACTGGCGCGTTTTTAGTGGCACGAAGAATTTTGGCATCGGTTGAAAAACCGACGCCAAAAGGGTTCGACTTTTAGCGGCGCCCACATAGGCGTCGCTTGGAAACCGTCGTGAAAAGGGCTTAAATAACCGATGTCAAAGGCTGGATCTGTAGTAGTGCTTAAGTTTTGATACCAAAACTTTTTTATGACCCGACATCAAATCAAGCCATCACCAGTAACTAATTGCGGAATAACCATAAGCAGCGGATTAACAAAATCACTAAAAATTAAAACCATTTTACAAATAGATCCAATACCAGGAAACTCTCACTAAAAATTCCAAAACTTATACATACCATGTTTCACATTGTACATGTTTCAACTCATCTCGAGGACAACATATAACAGTTGCTCTGTCAAAACATATACTGAAGCAACATAAAACCTTGAGGCATACAAGAAAAAATCTCAGATCATTCATAAAACTATTACGTACTGGCTCCAAGGACCTAAGAGTATAGAGACGACACATGTGATTTATATCTACAAGACACGATAAATAGTACACTCAATCTGAGTTGTTACTGCTGTCCCAACTGTTGTTGTTCTCTCTCTACAGAATGGTATCTACCTCCACATGCATGTCTACCTAAAAATTGTGGATCCCACGGGGTGAGACAATTGTCCCAGTGAGAGATATAAATCTCTACCAACAATATTATTATCACAGGTAAGTAGTATAAAAAAAGAAAAATTAATCACTATTTTATAAGTAGAACAGAGCAATCTCATCTCTTATAGTAATGCAGCTATCTATGATAGAATAGTAAATCATCTATTATCTTTATAAAGACTATGAAGAATATGTATAACATCTATCCAGTTAAGATGTATAAAAGAAGTGTACATCAAACAGTGTCTTCCGTATTTGATTCTTAAGCAAATATGCTACACGGCTGATTACATATTACAATCACACTTATGCCCTTAAGAGATGAAGTATACCATTCATACTCCAACCGACCACTACTAAGTTCAAATCGGTACCATACAAGGTCAGTGGCAGAGCCGGATGTCAAGACCTCACCCGCCTCGGTCATTATGAGACAACTTAGCAGGACATCTCGTGTCAGCTGTTGGCAGGACATCTTGCGTCATCTACAAATAACATGTCGGGGTATAGCGGCATCTTTGCTATAGAGTTACAGCCGCAACATGTACTCTTTTTGGGAGAAGATCACATAGCTTTCCTGGATTCATTGAGTTATGGTACATAACCATACTCTGAGCCACGGGCTAGTTCACCGTGCTCATTACTAAGTCTACGACCGCAGTCGCACTCGAGCCAGGATATGGCATATAGCCAATCCCCAAGATTATAGACGTAAGGGGATCGGTCAACATATGTCCGTCTAAGCTCATGCCCCCACATATTCAAAAATATGTGCTCCAGGTAATCCCATGGGAAAAACCCATTTCACCATTCAGCAAATCCTGACACTGGTGAATCTATGGTCAGGGAAACTACATGATGAGATTTCACTTGATTAATTAGGTGCATTACGGTATCTTTTAGAATCAACCAAGTTTCAAACATATTTATAAGAGATGTTACAAATAAAGATATAATATGTTTATCAAGTACTTTCATGATTCTTTGGAACACATATAACACTTAGGATCTCAATCTCTTATCATCATCATGTCTGGGGATTCAAACCCTTAATTCATCACTGAGTATTGTTACCACTTATCAAATAGCCATTACCTTTAGGTCATTAGACCAAGGTATTAATTCACATATTTCACAAATCTCATTAAATATCTGGTCATCTTTCACTAGGCAACAACTATCTTTTAAGACATCAGATTATATAAACATTATACTTGTTGTACAAATAATTCACATATGTAAGGCCCCTAAACTTGCTTAATGAGTTGAATGAGATTAATTACCATAATTGAATTCTTATAACCATAATATAACCTTTTTATATGTTTTGAAATCATAGTACAAGTTTAAGTTTCAAATTTGGTCCAATTTGGACACTATTTGAGCAAGTTATGCAATTTTCTGTACATTTTGGACTTTTCTACAATTTACCCAATTGAGGGGTTTTCGTTGCAATTTGTCATATACATTATGTTCCATATATGTTATATTATCATTCTTGATATTTTTCATCCATGGGGCTCCTATTTGAGCCATGGTTTGAAGGTGTTTTCATCAAGGGTATTTTAGGGTTTACCCCTACATGGATGAGCTACCTTTAGTAGCTACCAACTAATGAATTATGTGATTGGCTGGGAAATTTGACAAAGGAAAGATAAGCAGGACAATATGGATGGTGGGGGATCCGCTTGTGTGTGTGCTTGTATATTCTTAATAATTTAACGCCATAGACACATCGGGAAGCTACTTTTACACCTCATGCTTGCTTCTATCCTTATCCATGGGCTATATTTACCTCCTCTTTGCCCAAATTCGAAACTATGCTTGCTTTCTATTTCCTCTAACCTAGAGAAACGAATCCACTCAGTTTTTCTGTAGAA
Source organism: Alisma plantago-aquatica (assembly GCA_963693085.1). Taxonomy (NCBI): domain Eukaryota; kingdom Viridiplantae; phylum Streptophyta; class Magnoliopsida; order Alismatales; family Alismataceae; genus Alisma; species Alisma plantago-aquatica. The sequence goes on from OY856411.1 coordinate 796,356,074, forward strand.
CCAACTGCTCTATGGTAGAAGAAAACCTCTTTTTGGAGAAGAAGGTCTCCTAGAGCTCCATCTAGCCCTACCTAGGGTTTCCAAGGTCATCTTCTAGGGATTTTGACCAAGTCAAGTTGTTTTATTCCTACCTTCTCCATTTTTCTTTCTCTTATCCTTCCTTAGACCTTCCTCCAGGTCAGAACCATGTTGTTCCATGGTGAAAGTGGCTCTAGAACTCAAAATTCTATCCTTCTTGTTTCTTTTTCTAGGATTTTGCTTCTTTGTGGAGAGAGTACTTATTTGGCCAAGTTCAGATCTGAATCCAAGATTTTATTTCCCTATATTCTCGAGATTCTTACTGTTTGGGATCTTACCTACTCTATAGAGGCGAGTTATATAACATTCTTCACTTATATTGCTTACTAGAAGCTTGTTAGTTCATGTTTATGCCTTAATGTGTTGAATTAAGCATAGAGAAGCCATGCTTGTTTAGAATTACGAATTTTTGTGGTGTTCCCTATTTTGTTCCAGTTCTATATGAACTTGTAAACATGTCTACAACCTTTATTAGGTGTAACATGATCTGGGACAGGTTGATAGCAACAACCTATGGTGCTAAGCACAAAACAATTGATGGTTCAAATTAGGGTTGTCAAGCTATTACCTTCCCTATCACACAACCGATGGTCATACCATTCAACAATCAATGGTGTTGCTATCTTGGCAACTGATGTTCATGATCAAGGGTGTCAAATTTATGGTGACAACCTATGGTCACCCCCTTAGGTCAGGTTTTGGCTCAATTAGATGTTTAATTATCATTTATGAAGTATTCTAATTATGTTATCAATCGATGATGGCATTAGCTTAATATTTGATGGTGTTAACTGAATGTATTACTGATCTAAAAACCAATGGTGACCTAATGATCACAATTAATGGTGGATAAGGTCATTACCATGTATGATGAGTTAAGAATGTAATTGTAGATTTGACTAAACCTTAAACCAATGGTTCCTTGGTTCAGTTGATCTAATGGTTAGACCTATACTTCAATTGATAACCTTAAACAATGAACCTGATCCAATGAATGATATTGGATTCTTTAACATCCAATGGATTATAATAAATCACATGGTATTATATGTGGGTCCTAGTGATGATAATTCAATGGTTCAATACCATTAATTTGTAGTCTTATCTTTGCCATCATATAGTTATATTTGATAAATCACTATAATAAGTCGATGTGTAACTCCCATGTGATCTAGCTTGTTATACCTAACCTTAGTGTAATTATATGATGTTGATTGGTTATAATAAGACCTCTTGAATGATTAATGTGATAATGAATTATACTCTTCTTGTGTTGAAACCACATTGTAGTACTATTTGAACATCATAGTGCCTTGCCATGTTAGTATCTATGGACACATATGTGCTAATGATCTTTTGAGCCTTGTTTAAGGCATGGAATGATGATGATAACCTTTCTATGAATAATGTGATGGTCTTAACGACCTTTGGGCATGTTTGAAGCCATGATTGAGGTGAAATCCTCTTCATGTTCCAATAAGGGTTAAAACCCTCGAACTTGTGATAAGATATTGGTATCTTGTAAAAGTATGATGATAAGTGTGGTCCATTAATTTGCAATGAATGATAGCATTTGGTAATGTGATTAAGATTTATATCTCAAATGTTAATATCTTTTGAAGTTGTTATACATATACTCTTGTTAGAAAATAATTAGGGTTTGAATGTCCATTTGTATGATTTAGCCTTAATTCACCCAATTGGCATAACTAATTAAGTGAAACTCTAATCATGTAGTGCCCTATGCCATAGATCTATCTGAGTGTTAGAAATTGCCAGATAGTGAAATGAGTATTCCTAAGGGATACTCAGAGCGCATACATATGAGTATGTGGGGTGCTTGTCATCCTGAATTCAAGTGTTAGGGAGGATGACAGTGGTCATACCTAGCCCTCAGTTTGAGAATGACTGTGGTCGTGTTTCGATGATTATATATATATGATGATGAGATTGGAGGACAACTGTGGTTGTACATCAGATGGTAGGGTATGCGTACCTGCCTCCTTTCACTAGTGTTGTGACATGTACCAAGGACGGACTAGGATGCTAGTAGCTTGACCTTATGTGTCGATGTGGCGGACCCGTACTAACTGAGGGATGAGAAGATCTTAGGAGTCTGACTCTTCCTAGATCTTGTATGGCACTGATTTTGACTTAGTAGTGGTCAGTTGGGACTTGAGTGGTATTTCTCAAATCCCTCAGGGCAATGCAATAAAAGAAGTGATATAAGTTGTGTAGTATACTGACTATGGTTAAATATGTTTCACTTTGTTTGATTAGTCTTTAACTTGTATTTATACTATTCAGTGTTTACAAGATGATATCATATGACCTTTGAGTAATTATACTTCTTGTCAAGTTAATTTGCTTAATGGCTTAGTATGATTAACCTATTCAATCTGCTTAAATTGTTTATTCATTATTGTATCTGCTCAGTTATTTACTGTCAATCAATATGTTATAATCAATATATGTTGGAGAGAGTTATATCTCTCACTGGGACTAGATCTCACCCGTGGGTTACCACATTTTTTTAGGTGGTCACGGGCAACGAGGTTGATGTCACACTGTTGATAACACTCTATTTTATGTACTTTCTGTATATTTTACACCACTTTTAGTATATATTTTGTTAGCTTTTCACATAATTTTTCTATCTTTTTTACTAAAGCCTCACTTACATGGTTTCAAGTATATTCACAATCCAAATCGCAGATCAAGACCGCGACCGCGGTCCACTTGTACCTCAACAACGATCGCGGTTCCAGAGCTCCCTAGAGATCGTGATCATCAGATGACAAGGAGGGACCGTGGCTAGTTTATAGAACGTGGTCATCGCTCAACCGCGACCTCATGGATGGTCGTGATCAGAACATGCGCCTCAAAGATAAAGCAGTGGTCGCGGTGTGGATACAGACTGTGATCAAGATAGATCGCAATCAAGAAGGACCGCGGTCAGCTTGGAAACTGCGGTCACTGACGAGCTCTTGCAAACTATGACCGAGTGGAAAGCCCTCGACCTCGACCGTGCGGATGCAACCCGCAAGCAGACCTCGACCGCAGTTATCACCAAGTCGCGACCAAGCTCAACTGTGGTGAAAGATGAATAAAGCACAGACCGCGACCGCGGTCTCACCATCACTTAACCAAGACCGCAATCGCGGTCCAGGCTTAAGTCGGTGGAATGTGCCTATAAATACCACACCCACTTGTATTGTCAAATCATCATATCATAGATTGAATCCTGAGGACCATGAAGTGATGTTGCGTTCTAGATTCATCCCAGACCATCCCATCCATCAGTCTTGGATATCCAAAGGCAGAAGCTGAGGAGAGAGAAGATTGAAGACCCCTTCTTCGAGAGAAGAAGACTGTCCACGCCATCCACATGATAGATCCAGGTATGAAGTATTGTGTTGTATCACATCTCTTCCTTTCTAGATCTATCATTCCATCTTACTATACTTTCCTCCTCTCTTCGTGGGCATCTCATGGATCTATCTTTCTGTAACGTTGTTATGCTGTCCGCAAGCATGAGTGGCTAAACACCTTAACTTGGGTTGGGAGTATCCACTAAGGCTCTCCCAACATGTATATTGTCTCTTTCTGTTGAATATACATATTCTTATCAAGATTATCTCCATGCACCTATTTTAATGCTTCACTTGTATGCTTAGCTACCATCTTGTGATGTTTGATTGTTGATATCTCGAGAGAGTAATATCACTTTTATCACGTGTCATGGAGTAGTATGAATGCACGAGAGTGTTGGAATGCTAAGGCTTTAAAACCATATGTTATGTTGAGAAGTTTATGTATGGTCAGCTCGAGAGAGAGGCTACCCTTAGACTAAGATCTATCCTCATCTTGAGAGAGAGTGGTATAGGTTCTTTTGGTGGTTGCTTGTAATCTTGGTAAGAGTATGAAAGAGAGAGGGATGATGTTGCATGTTGGTGAGAAGCTTTATTAGGTGAACCCCAACCTGGGTTTCCTCTCATATACTTGTTTCAACTTATTTCTTTTGTTTCTTTTGTTCTTGTTGTTCTTGTTTCTTTTGAACTACTTTAGTTCGTGTGCCACCGTTCCTTAGGGAACACCTTTTATATTCCCTCTTCGGATGGAGTATATGAGTGCTAGATTCCACGTGCTTAACACTACCAACCTTGTCCCTGTGTTCAACCCCGATCGCTAAATCGGACCCCATTTATCGTTGTGGGGGCCTAAGAGTCGGGTTATCTCTTTAAAAGTTAGACTACTCTGAATCCACTCCTTTTAGACGTGTGATTCAGGCCAGTCAACTTTTTGGTGTCGTTGTCGGGGACAAGGCAAAGTGACACTGTTAAGAACCTGAATCCGCTTACTATACTCCCGTGCCTCAAGTTAGCAATAAGCTTTACAGCACAATTACTTTAAGTTTGCTAACCTGAGTTTGTGTAGAATAGTTTGTTTGGACCAGTTCAGTTTTCTAACTTGACTGTATGGTCTATTCAGGCATCTAGGCAGAAACAACTCGTTCGACTTTACTCCTTTTTTGCCATGCCGCCTCACGTGGACGTTACCCTCTCAAGAGACGAGCAGAACGTGAGGAATGCACACAACCCACCTCCACTAGGAATAGATGAAGATAGAGATGGTTGTTACAATGATGGTCATTAGTATGAAGAACGAGATGAAGAGCGAGAAGAGTGACATGAAGATGATCATCATGAGGAAGCCCATCACTACGAGGAACGTCATCATTGCCGCAGGCACAGAAGAAACCATAACAACCATGAGCGCAACCGCAAGAACAGTGATAGTGAGGATGATGAGGAAGGGAAGTCCCTTCGTGAGTTGGCAGCAACAAGGGTCAATGAGTCAAGATGTCTGATCGTTGTACCAAACTTCAACGTAGAAAATTTTAAGCTAAAGCCAGCCGTCATATCTATGATTCAGAACAAACCTTTCTGTGGGAATCTAAGAGAGAATCCGTACCACAACCTTGATGCTTTCAAGAACATATGTGATACCATTAAGATGAGGGGTGTCCCACAAGAAGTGATCTACTACAAGGGTTTTAATTTCTCCTTGGAAGACAAGGCTCTCTCTTGGTATCTAAATCTCCCCCACCAGTCTATAGATGGGTGGAGACCCCTTGCAGATGCCTTTGTCACCAAGTTTTATTGTACTGAGAGAACCATCTGTAACATGCAGAAGATCACCTCTTTTGCACAAAAGTCAGGAAAGAACCTACACAAGGTGTGTGAATGTTATCAAGAATACTTAAGAGACTGTCCACACCACAACTATCGTAAGGGGCTCCTTGTAACCACCTTCTATAATGGGCTGACCCACGCGGAGAGGACTTCTCTGAATGTTGTTGTAGGCAGTGACTTCTTGGGGAAAAATCCAAATAGAACTATGAAGATTATAGATAACATGGTTGTACTCCAAGTAGAAATTGACTATGAAAGGAATGATAGAGGCACATCAAGGAAGATTGGTTCTAAAGAACCATCCATGGAGGCCAAAGCCTTAGAAACTATAACCGTCCAAATCCAGAAGATAGCGACTGATGTTAAACAACTGAAGGACACTGGAGGAAAAGGGAAGAAACACACTGAGAAGGTGATGAAGTGTGTCACTTGTGGTGAAGGAGGACACAGAGTCGATAACTACATTTACACTAGACCTAAAGAAAGTGAAGACAGTGAAAGCGAAGAGGAGTCAACGTAGAATGTTTCCTATGCAAATTTCAAGAGCCCAGATAACCCTGGTTTTAGCTATGGGAACAAGGATGTGACTGAGAGTTCACACCAGTTGGGAAATTTGCAAAGGCCACCGCTAGGATTTGAGAAGAGGAGCGGACAAGCACTGTATACTTGAACAACCAATTTCCAGAAAAACAAGAATAACTACTCAACGCAAGGCAGGAACCAAACTCGTCAAGGATCATGACCAAATCAAGGGCCGAGTCAAGGCCAAGGTCAAGGATAGGGTCATGTAAAAGATAACAGCCAACCTGACTTGGTGACTCAAGTGTTCGATTTTGACAAGAGGCAGGCTACTATGAATGATCAGCTAGCATAAAGTGCCCTAGCCAACTCTGACATCCTGACTACGATGCAAGTCCAAATGGCAGATATGCAAACGCATCAACACCAGATAGACCAACAGCTCGCACAGTTGACTGAGCTAGTAAAGAACCCCTCAGGAAAGATCCCATCAAACATCGAGACTATAAAAATGGTAATCCTCCAATCAGGGAGAATTTTGATCAATTCTGGAATAGGAAATGACAAATAAGAAGAAGAAGAAAAAGTCGAAGAACCACAACAGGAGAAGGAAGTTTCTTCTGAGAAATTTGTTGACAAGGAAGGCCCTACTGAGGAAGGTCGTGAGGGAAGTGGTGGAGCTAGGAACCCTGATCCTGTAGAAGAAATATTTATGAAGAAAAGCCCATATGCACCAAAAATCTCATTTCCGTACAAGCTTATCAAGGCCCACCTGAAGAAGAGATATGAAAAATTCATGGAAGCCATGAAGAAACTCCATATAGATGTCCCGTTTCTGGATGCTCTAGAGGAGATGCCAACTTACGCTAAGTTTTTCAAGGACCTTATCACAAGGAGAAGGAGAGGAAGTCAAGTCGAAATGGTACACCTAGAAAACATGTCCAGTGCGTTTGTTCAAGCTGAACTACCTACAAAGAAGAAAGACCCAGGGGCCTTTAACATCCCCTTTTGTGTTGGAGACAATGTCGAAAGAAATGGACTGGTAGACTTGGGAGCCAGCATAAGTCTGATGCCCCTAAGCCTTGCACAGAGACTTGGAATGACTTACATGGTCAAGACAAGTATGAGAATTGAGCTATCTGATCATACTTTCAAGAGAACCAGTGGGTATAGTGGAAGACATTCCAATCCGTGTGGGATAGTTCTTCATACCCTGTGATATTGTTGTAATAGATACTATGGAGGACCCTAAGTGTCTGATAATCTTTGGACGACCTTTTCTGTCACACCCTGATCTCACACTAACCACAGACCACGAGATTAGGGTGCGACGGAGGGATTTACACACAAGCCAAACCATTCATCACTTTTAAAAACATCTTAAAGACATTAAGAAGATAACCTGAGTTATGCTGTAAACTAAAGCCAAACAAACTGTAGAAGCATTTCTATTAAACTGATAAGAGATATATACAAAGTCTACAGCAAATTACATTGTTCAACGTAAAGTAAAGCATAACAGGTAATCTACATCTTTATACACATTCCACATACGCACTCTCTCTCACCCACACCATGTTCCAAGGATCAAGGGGAAAGGACTAAGAGACCTCTAACTAAACTAACTACAAACCTTCTACAGACTAAGCGTTAGGATGAAAAGATCCTTCCGATTCCTGTTGCTGTTGTTGACCTGAAAATGTTTGAGTAGAGGGATGAGCCTACTCGCTCAGTGAATAGCATTTCATTTAGCTATCACTAAACAACTCATCAGATAGATAAAATTGAAATAAAGATAAGTGCAGTAATATCAGGGCAATTCTAATGACATAGCATCTTTACAGATAACAATTTCATTTCTATGCAACAACAGATATTTTAAGCAAATAAACTGATTTAGAGAATTGGCACAGAAGTTCAAATCTCTTAACATATTAAATTTACTGCGATCCTATATGATTCATATTTATATTTTTATTATGCCCTAATCATATGCAGTGTACTCTTCATATAAAGATCCGTAGCGAACTACGATCCCACCGTACAAGACTTAGCGACACACCCGGGAAATGCTAAGTCTGACGCCAGCCCTGTTCTGCTACAGGACCACAGGCTCTCCGGCCTCAATGCACTACTATGAGTGCTCTAGACTCCTCCTCACTAACCTGAGCACACAGGCAGAGAGTCTCACGGGGTTACCACCATGACTCCGCACGGTTCTTGTTGCAATAACCCCTATTTCCTCCAGTGCCACCATGACTCCGAACGGTTCTTGTTGCAACACTGGCTCTCTGTCCTCGTGCCACCGTGAATCCGCACAGTTCTTGTTGCAACACGAGTTTCACCCCTAAGAAGCAGATCTCTCAAAGGGGTTCTACGGTGTTAGGGCACCTAAGTCTATTAACTGATTAACAAATAAACATTTAAACAGGAATATCACATTTCATACTTATTTCACATTCTGTACCTCACTTGAAAACACATATATATCATTTGTCATATTTAAACATGACTCAGTATCACTTATCCAGTTTCAATGCTAAACAACCATCTTTAACCAACATATACAATGCAACTGTAATACATAAAATTCCACCATTTTCATCAATCATACCACATATTTCAAGTTCCAATGAATCTATCATACTCTATTGTATATGCTACACTATTTAGGAGTTATACCAAATGATATTGAAGCATTAAAGTACTTAAATTGAGTTAAATAATGATTTCTGAATGAACTGCCACTCACAGCTCAGAAACTCGACCGATTGGTCAGAAACTCGACCGATCACTGCACAACTCAACCGATCAGCTTGCAAACTCGACCGATCAACCTGCTGTTCGATTCCTGCTAAGAAAACTCGACCGAATCACATATAACTCGACCGAACGGCGTACAGACTGAAAACCTAAATAGACATGCTGATGTCAATTTCACTCAAATCAGCGGGCAAAACTATAGATTTGCGCAGCAAATCACCTGCAACCGATGCACACAACCACGAACTAGTTGTAGGAAAGGAGGAGGACGAACTAGGGCTGCTCTTCGCGCCCTTTCCTTCTCCTGGCCGCCACTGCTGCTAGCGCAGCTCCTGCTGCAAGCATAACTCCGGCTACTGTTGGTTCAGCTGGCGAAGAAGAACGGTGAGGCAAAGATGGAGGGCCGCAGCTGCTGGCCGGAACCAAGCTAGGGCTCCAAATCGCCTTCTCTCCCAAATCTCCCTCTCTTTCCCTCTCAAGCGAAGAAGGGAAGAAACGCTCTGCGTTTCTCTCATTTCTGATAAATGAAACGAGAAAAAGGGAAAGAAAGGATAAGAAGAGAAAACCTAGGGACCAAAACGTAAAGTCCAAGAACTTTCAAAAACTACAAACAGGTCCCTGCAAGCCCAAAAACATACAACTTTTGACTCGAAAGTCGGTTTCAATCGATTTCTCTGGCAACGCCTCAAACGCAAGATCTTACACGTTTTAAGGGGCTAGGATTCACACTATGCACATATCATATCTGTTTTAAACGTTATTAACAAAGCAAGCTTATAACTTAGCAAAGCAGCTAAACACATGCTTAACAGCATACTTACAGGGTAAGCTCAACACGGGTCGTAACAATCTCCCTCCCTTATAAGAATTTCATCCCGAAATTCCTAAAAGAGAAAAGGAAACTTGCTACGCATCTCAGACTCAAGCTCCCATGTAGCTTCTTCAAGGTTATGATTCCTCCACAGAACCTTCACTAAAGGTATCTCACGGTTCTTAAGCTTCTTGATTCGATGATCAACTATCTGCAGTGGTCCTTCCACATAGGACACATCTGTCTTAAGCTGCGCCGGTTCTGGATCTAAAATCTTTTCTGTACCGGGATGACACTTTTTCAGCATAGACACATGAAACACATCATGAAGATTTGCCAACTCAGACGGCAAATCCAACCTGTAAGCTACAGGTCCAATCCTCTCAGCAATAGGATATGGGCCCATGTACCTAGGGGTCAACTTACCCCTCTTGCCAAACCTTAGCACTCCCTTCCACGGTGAAACCTTTAGATAAACCTCGTCGCCAACCTCAAACTCAAGAGGTCGACGTCATCTCTCTGCATAACTTTTTTGTCTGTCCTGAGCAGCTTTCAACTGATCCCTGATCACTGATATCTTCTCTGTAGTCATATCGACTATTTTAGGTCCAAGAATTTCTTTCTCACCAACCTCGTACCATCAAACTGGTGATCTACACTTTCTGCCATATAGAGCTTCATATGGGGCCATTCCAAGACTAGAATGGTAGTTGTTGTTATATGCAAACTCTATCAGGCTTAAGTGTTCTTCCCAGTTACCTCTGAACTGCAGAACGCATGCTCTTAGCATGTCTTCAAGAGTCTGAATGGTCCTCTCAAACTGACCATCTGTCTGCGGGTGAAACGTTGTACTGAACCTCAGCCTTGTGCCCAACACACGATGTAACTGATCCCAAAACCTGGATGTGAACTTAGGGTCTCTGTCAGAAATAATGGAAACTGGAATACCGTGCAATCTGATTACCTCGTCCACATATATTTTGGCCAGCTTCGGAACATCAAAGGTTGACTTGACAGGAAGAAAGTAAGTAGACTTAGTTAGTCTATCCACAATCACCCATATTGAGTCCGAACCTCTAGGCGTTCTGGGTAACCCTACCATGAAATCCATCATGATGTGTTCCCATTTCCATTCAGGTATAGGAAGCGACTGCAAGGTACCAGCAGGTTTCTGATGCTCGGCTTTAACTTGCTGACACACTCCACATCTAGCCACGTACTCAGCCACATCTCTCTTCATACCAGACCACCAGTACAGCTCTTTGAGGTTCTTGTACATTTTTGTGTTACCTGGATGCATAGCATACATAGAAGCATGCGCTTCTTCAAGAATTTTCTCTTTCAGCTCACTGTTCTCAGGTATACACAACCTGTCATGAAGATACAACACACCATCGTCAGAAAACCTAAATTCTGACCTTTTACCTTCCGACATATCCTGCATAACCTGCCACAACTCTTCGTCATTCTGTTGCAACTCCTTAATCTGATCATAGAAAGTAGATTTGACCTGCATCTGAGCAATCAACCCACTCTGTCCAGACACATCCAAGTCTAAGTTCAACTTCCGCATATCTACAAGCAAGTCTCTCTTGAAACATGCCATAGAAAACGCATCAGCTGTTGAACTTGACTTCCTACTCAAGGCATCTGCCACAACATTCGCTTTACCAGGATGGTAATCGATTGTCACCTCATAATCCTTGATCAGCTCAAGCCATCTGCGCTGTCTCAGATTCAAATCCTTCTGAGTGAAGATATACTTCAGACTCTTATGGTCTGTAAACACCTGACATGTCTCACCATACAGGTAGTGACGCCATGTCTTAAGAGCATGAACTATAGCAGCTAACTCCAAATCATGAGTAGGATAGTTCTCTTCGTTCTTCTTAAGCTGTCTAGATGCATAAGCCACAACTTTGCCTTCCTACATCAGCACACAGCCTAAACCTCTCCTGGAAGCATCGCAGAACACTGTATAACCTTTGTCTGCCTCTGGAAAAACCAACACTGGTGCTGAAGTCAACTTCCTCTTCAAGATCTGAAAACTTTTCTCACAGTTGTCAGACCAAACAAACGGTGCATCCTTCCTCGTCAAGCGTGTCAAGGGTGATGCTAGCACACTGAAGTTCTGTATAAACCTTCTGTAATAGCCTGCTAATCCCAAGAAACTTCTAATCTCAGTAGGATTCTTAGGCTGTTCCCACTGAAGTACAGAATCAACTTTTTTAGGATCAACGCTAACTCCATCTCTCGAGATAACATGTCCAAGAAATGCTACCTCGGCCAACCAGAACTCACACTTGCTAAACTTAGCATACAGCTGATGTTGTCTCAAAAAATGCAACACTACTCTCAGGTGTTGCTCATGTTGTACATCATCTCTGGAGTAGATCAGAATATCATCTATAAAGACTACAATAAACTGATCTAGGAACGGTTTGAAAATCTGATTCATCATATCCATAAAAGCCTGCTGGGGCATTGGTCAGCCCAAACGACATGACCAGAAACTCATAATGCCCATACCTGGTTCTGAAAGCTGTCTTGGGAATATTAGAATCCTTTATTCTGAGTTGATGATATCCAGATCTCAAATCTATTTTAGAGAAGATCGTCGCTCCATGCAACTGATCAAACAGATCATCTATTCTCGGCAAAGGATACTTGTTCTTAATAGTGATCTTGTTCAATTGCCTATAGTCTATGCAGAGACGCATAGTACCATCCTTTTTCTTAACAAACAGGACTGGAGCATCCCACGGCAAAGAACTGGGTCTGATGAAACCCTTATCCAGCAATTCCTGCAGCTGCACCTTGAGTTCTTTCAACTCTGCAGGTGCCATTCTATAAGCTGGCAGTGCTACTGGATAACTACCTGGATATACCTGAATCTCAAAATCAATGTCTCTGACAGGAGGTAAGCCTGGCAACTCTTCTGGAAAAACATCAGAAAACTCACGAACCACAGGCACATCGTAAACACTGGCGGTGCTCTTCTCTGCTCTAGTGTCAACCACATGAGCAAGGAACGCTTCACATCCTTTCTGTAGCATCTTATCAGCTACGGCAGCTGATACTATGCACGTAGGCAGAACTTTCCTGTCTCCGGTAAAGACACAAGAAAATTCACCTTGTTGAAAGGTAGCTTCCTTCTTCCAACAATCGAGTTGCACTCGATATGTCTCAAGACAATCCATACCCAAGATGACTTGAAAAGTTATGACATCCAGGGGTATGAGATTAGCAGCAAAGGTGTAACCTCCAAAAGATAACAAACATCCGGGACAGAACTTCGATAAAACTGTTGGTCCACCTAGTGGAACCCTCAACACTAACTCATCTACCAACTCTTGAGTTAATAAATTAAGTTCACCAACTAAAGAGCGTCGTATGAAAGAGTGAGTAGCACCCGGATCAATCAAAACTGAAACTGGTATACTATTAAACAAAAGCATCTATCCTGTAACGACTTGCGAAGAGATTATACCTTCCTGAGGTGTCAAAGAGAAGAAACGTGCTGAAGCTCTCCCTTTGCCACGCTGTCCTCTCTGACCACTTCTGCCACTGGGCACTCCACCACCTCTGGAACCAGAAGCCACAGAAGAACTCGGAACATCATGGTACTGAGGCTGGAAAGCTTGTGATGCTGCTTGTTGAAGCTGAGGACATTCCCTTTTGAGGTGTCCTATTTGTCCACAGACATAACAACTTGGACCCCAACATTGTCCAGTATGTGGTCTTCCACATTTGTTGCATAGCAGTATCTCTTGTCCCTGGGGACCTGTCACTGACATTGACGACCCAGAAGACTGTCCACTAGAGGCACTGCCCCATCTCCCTGGGTTGTATCTCCCTCTGCCTCTAGAAGAAGTAACATCCTCATATCTCTGTCTGCCGAAACAGCTAAAGCCACGCCCGAGTTTAGAAAAGAAACCTCTACCTCCACCTCTATATCCACTACTAGACTGTCCTCTACTGAAATCTGCAGATCTCTTCTTAGACTCAGGCACGTTGTCAGCATTCACAGATTCTTCAACCTGTCTAGAAGCCTCAACAAACTCACCAAAGTTCTCTCTGTTCCTTTTACTAGTAGCAGAAACTGTATGCCGAATTTCTGGCCTCAGCCCTTCTTGAAACCTTCTGCATCTTTCTATGTTGTCGGGAACAAGTTGCGGACAGAAGTTCGCTAACCGGGTGAAAAGTGCTTCATACTCAGTAACTGAAATGTTCCCCTACTTAATGTTCTGTAACTGCCTGATTTTCTCATTAATAAAAGTGGGTGGATAGAATTTAAGATGGAACTCTTCAGAGAAATCCTGCCAAGAAAGCTCTGTACCTCTCTTCTTATCCTCCACACCGTGCCACCACAACTCTACATCGTCTGTCAGAAGATAAACTGCATGATTAATCTTCTTCTCTTCTGGAAGCTCCATCAGGCGAAAGACCTTCTCTATCTGTCTCAACCACTCATCAGCCTCAGCGGGATTTGTAGTGCCACTAAACTCTGTGCCACCAAGCTTCTTCACAAGCTCATAAGATCGCATCATATCCTTACTGCTGGTAGAAGTAGAAGCTTGCCTATCAGTCTTGTACCTCTCTCTGGTCCCCAGAAACATCTTGTACATCTGGGATGCTTCATCAACATGGTCACCACCACCTGGAACCAAGCACATTGGATCAGGGCCAACATGACTCTCAGCCTGATCATCACGATCAAAGCCTCTTTCTGCCATCTGCAATGATATAACAGAATATTTCCTGTTAGAAAACTACAGATAGAAGAAAGACACCTAAACCTTAATCCTATTGGTCTCTTATCGTCCCCTGACTTGGAATCTGAGTAACTATGTACTCAACCTCGCTCTGATACCAAGATGTCACACCCCGATCTCACACTAACCACAGACCACGAGATTAGGGCGTGACGGAGGGATTTACACACAGGCCAAACCATTCATCACTTTTAAAAACATCTTAAATACATTAAGAAGATAACCTGAGTTATGCTGTAAACTAAAGCCAAACAAACTGTAGAAGCATTTCTATTAAACTGACAAGAGATATATACAAAGTCTACAGCAAATTACATTGTTCAACGTAAAGTAAAGCATAACAGGTAATTTACATCTTTATACACATTCCACATACGCACTCTCTCTCACCCACACCATGTTCCAAGGATCGAGGGGAAAGGACTAAGAGACCTCTAACTAAACTAACTACAAACCTTCTACATACTAAGCGTTAGGATGAAAAGATCCTTCCGATTCCTGTTGCTGTTGTTGACCTGAAAATGTTTGAGTAGAGGGATGAGCCTACTCGCTCAGTGAATAGCATTTCATTCAGCTATCACTAAACAACTCATCAGATAGATAAAATTGAAATAAAGATAAGTGCAGTAATATTAGGGCAATTCTAATGACATAGCATCTTTACAGATAACAATTTCGTTTCTATGCAACAATAGATATTTTAAACAAATAAACTGATTTAGAGAATTGGCACAGAAGTTCAAATCTCTTAACATATTAAATTTACTGCGATCCTATATGATTCATACTTATATTTTTATTATGCCCTAATCATATGCAGTGTACTCTGCATATAAAGATCTGTAGCGAACTACGATCCCACAGTATAAGACTTAGCGACACACCCAGGAAATGCTAAGTCTGACGCCAGCCCTATTCTGCTACAGGACCACAGGCTCTCCGGCCTCAATGCACTACTATGAGTGCTCTAGACTCCTCCTCGCTAACCTGAGCACACAGGCGGAGAGTCTCACGGGGTTACCACCATGACTCCGCACGGTTCTTGTTGCAATAACCCCTATTTCCTCCAGTGCCACCGTGACTCCGCACGGTTCTTGTTGCAACACTGGCTCTCTGTCCTCGTGCCACCATGACTCCGCACAGTTCTTGTTGCAACACGAGTTTCACCCCTAAGAAGCAGATCTCTCAAAGGGGTTCTACAGTGTTAGGGCACCTAAGTCTATTAACTGATTAACAAATAAACATTTAAATAGGAATATCACATTTCATACTTATTTCACATTCTGTACCTCACTTAAAAACACATATATATCATTTGTCATCTTTAAACATGACTCAGTATCACTTATCCAGTTTCAATGCTAAACAACCATCTTTAACCAACATATACAATGCAACTGTAATACATAAAATTCCACCATTTTCATCAATCATACCACATATTTCAAGTTCCAATGAATCTATCATACTCTATTGTATATGCTACACTGTTTAGGAGTTATACCAATTGATATTGAAGCATTAAAGCACTTAAATTGAGTTAAATAATGATTTCTGAATGAACTGCCACTCACAGCTCAGAAACTCGACCGATTGGTCGGAAACTCGACCGATCACTGCACAACATGACCGATCAGCTTGCAAACTCGACCGATCAACCTGGTGTTCGATTCCTGCTAAGAAAACTCGACCGAATCACATATATCTCGACCGAATGGCGTATAGACTGAAAACCTAAACAGACCTGCTGATGTCGGTTTCACTCGAATCAACGGGCAAAACTATAGATTTGCACAGCAAATCACTTGCAACCGATGCACACAACCACGAACTAATTGTAGGAAAGGAGGAGGACGAACTAGGGATGCTCTTCGCGCCCTTTCCTTCTCTTGGCCACCGCTGCTGCTAGCGCAGCTCCTGCTGCAAGCGTAACTCCGGCTACTGTTGGTTCAGCTGGCGAAGAAGAACGGTGAGGCGAATATGGAGGGCCGCAGCTGCTGGCCGGAACCAAGCTAGGGCTCCAAATCGCCTTCTCTCCCAAATCTCCCTCTCTTTCCCTCTCAAGCGAAGAAGGGAAGAAACGCTCTGCGTTTCTCTTGTTTCTGATAAATGAAACGAGAAAAAGGGAAAGAAAGGATAAGAAGGGAAAACCTAGGGACCAAAACGTAAAGTCCAAGAACTTTCAAAAACTACAAACAGGTCCCTGCAAGCCCAAAAACATACAACTTTTTAAACGAAAGTCGGTTTCAATCGATTTCTCTGGCAACGCCTCAAGCGCAAGATCTTACACGTTTGAAGGGGCTAGGATTCACACTACACACATATCATATCTGTTTTAAACGTTATTAACAAAGCAAGCTTATAACTTAGCAAAGTAGCTAAACACATGCTTAACATCATACTTACAGGGTAAGCTCAACGCGGGTCGTAACATTTTCTAGCCATTGGAAGAGCCCTGATAGATGTCACAGAAGGTGTGATAACCCTCTGAGTCAGGAGTGACCACATCGACTTTAAGGTAAAGGATGCTATGAAAGGGCTAGCTCTTTTTGAGTTAGTCTACTTCATGGATATCTACAACCAGTATTGTGAAGAAATTCAAGAAGAGAAAGCCATTGTGGACCCGCTCATGAGAGCCCTGAATAACCTGAATCCTTTGACAAAAGACCATGAAGTGGTCGAAATTCTAGACTACCTTAACCAAGGTGAAGAGAGTCTTAGTAATGAGGAAGGGGTAATAGAAACAGTAATGTACGCTTCTTTGGAACCATCAACCGAAGAGTCAGAAACTCTGAAGCCAAATCCAGAATGAAAGCCATTACCGAAAGGGCTGAAGTACGAGTTTCTAGATGACGAAGAGAGGAACCCAATCATCATCAACGCTAATCTCACCAAAGAACAATAGGAAAAACTACTGGAAGAATTGAAGGGGCACAAAGGAGCAATTGGATATTTCATATAGGACATTAAGGGACTGAACCCGGCCCTGTGAATGCACAGAATTAACCTAAAAGAATCGACGAGACCTTTGGTACAACCCCAAAGGAAATTGAACCAAATGCTGAAGGAAGTTGTTATGAAGGAGATATTAAAACTACGTGATGTGGGAATCATCTACCCAATAAGCGATAGCAACTGGGTAAGCCCCATTCATGTAGTACCCAAGAAGGGTGGAATGACTGTGGTGAAGGGAGATAATGGTGATGAAGTCACCACCAGAACGGTCATAGGATGGAGAATGTGTATTGATTATAGAAAGCTAAATTCGGCCACGAAGAAAGACCATTTTCCCTTACCATTTATTGATCAAGTTCTTGAAAGACTTGCCCACCATGATTACTTCTACTTTTTAGATTGATATTCTGGATTCTACCAAGTCCCGATATACCCAGACGATCAGGAGAAAATGACGTTTACATGCATCTATGGCACGTACGCCTTCAGAAGAATGCCATTTGGCTTATGTAAAGCTCCTGCAACCTTTCAGCGTTGCATGATCTCCATGTTTTCTGACTTCTTAGAAGATATAGTTGAAGTGTTTATGAATTACTTCTCTGTTTATGGAAAATATTTTGATGCTTGCCTAAGAAATTTGTCCCTGTTCTGTAAAGATGAAAAGAGAAACATTTGGTCCTGAACTGGGAAAAATGCCACTTTATGGTTCGAAGTGGAATCGTCCTAGGGCACAAGATCTCCAAGAAAGGTATTGAGGTGGATCTTAGCAAGATCAAGGCCATCTCTAAAATCTCGCTACCAATGTCAGTGACAGGAGTAAGAAGTTTTCTGGGTCATGCTGGGTATTACAGAAGATTCATCAAAGACTTCTCAAAGATATCGAAGCCCCTTTCAAATTTGTTGATTAAGGATGCAGTGTTCGAGTTCGATGATAAGCGTTTAAAAGCTTTTGAGACCCTAAAAGAGGCCTTAACCTCTGCACAGGTCTTGCAAGCTCCAGATTGGGAGCTACCTTTTGAAATAATGTGCGACACAAGTGACTATGCCATAGGTGTAGTCCTAGGGCAAAAGAAAGACCAGAAGCACCATGTAATATGTTATGCCAGTCGTACGTTGGATGAAGCCCAAGTGAACTACACTACTACCAAGAAGGAGATGTTAGCGATTGTCTTTGCATTCGACAAATTCAGATCATATCTTATAGGGGCCAAGGTAAAGTTCTATACTGACCATGGGGCCATACGCTATCTGATGCAAAAGAAGGACACAAAGCTAAGACTGCTGAGGTGGGTCCTACTACTGCAAGAGTTTGACCATGAGATAATTTATAAGAAAGGAAAAGAAAATGTGGTCACAGATCACATATCCAGATTAGTTTGCGATGAGGAAAATCAGTTGCTCGTAAATGAAAACTATGTTGATGAAGCTCTGTTAATGGTTCAGTCTGACGAGCCAAGTCTGTCGTGGTTTGTAGATATATGTAACTATCTGGCTTGTGGCCAACTATCACCGGATATACCCTACAATCTGAAAAAGAAGCTCTTCTCTAATGTCAAAAACTATTATTGGGACAACCCACTGCTATTTAAGAGATGTTCTGATAGTTTGTATAGAAGATGTATACTAGAGGAGGAAGTCCCGCTGATCTTGAGAGAATGCCACTCTTCACCGTATGGAGGGCATCATAGTAGGGAAAGAACAGCTGCAAAAGTGCTTCAGTCAGGGTTTTACTGGCCCTCCATGTTCAAAGACGCAACATCTTTTATAAAAGCTTGCAAGGAATGCCAACTAACCGGAAATATCAGTAAGAGGAGTGAGATGCCTATGGCCAACTGGGTAGAAGTAGAAATCTTCAATGTTTGGGGGATAGACTACATGGAACCTTTCCCCTAATCAAAAGGTTATCAATACATTTTAGTGGTTGTTGACTACGTGTCAAAATAGGTAGAGGTTGTAGCTACCCAAACCTGTGACTCTAAATATGTGATTATAATATTTGAGAAAACCATTTTTCCACGCTTTGGGGTGCCTTGCACTATGATAAGCGATGGGGGGTCACATTTTGGAGAGAAGCAGTTTGAGGCGCTACTAAAGAAATATGGGGTAAAGCACAAAGTTTCTACACCCTATCACCCTCAAACCTATGGACAAGTAGAAGTATCTAATAGGAATATTAAGTAGATTCTGCAAAAAACTATTATCCGCTCTCAAAAGGACTGGTCCACAAAGCTTGATGATGCTCTCTGGGCCTATAGGACAGCTTTTAAGACACCTATAGGCACAACGCCATACAGATTAATATATGGCAAGTCCTGCTATTTACCTTTGGAGCTTGAACATAAGGCCCTTTGTACGATCAAGTTTCTGAATATAGACCTGGAAAAGGCAGGTCAGAAAAGATTTCTACAGCTACAAGAGCTCTAGGAGATAAGATTACATGCCTATGAGAATGTGAGGATCTACAAACAAAGGACTAAGGTGTGGCATGATGCCCACCTAAAGAACAAGGATGTTTGTGAAGGAGACAAAGTACTTCTCTTCAATTCTAGCATTAGGCTCTTCCCTGGGAAGCTTAGAATAAGATGGTCAAGCCCATTCTCTGTGGTAAAGATTTATCCATTAGGAATGATGGAAATTCAAGGAGAGAAGACGGGTATCTTCAAGGTCAATGGCCACAGGGTAAAAAGATTTTACAAAGATGAAGCCTTTGTGAGAAGATTCGAGATAAATTTGGAAGAACCAACTCAGCCAAATGAGGAGAGGAATTAAGAGTTGCCACATCCAACTGCAGGACCCAAGGAGTGAAGATTTATGCAGTCTAGCTAACTCTAAAGCAAGAACTTCTTGGGAGGCAACCCAAGTTTTTACCCTTTTCTTAAGCTTTGTTTTCTCTGACTTCTTCGCTTTGTTTAGTTTTCTTCTCTTTTAAGTGATGTACATATCCATCTTCTTTTGAGTATTTCATGATTTACCTAAGAAAATGACCTTTTTTTATCTGATCGCGGTCTGGACCGCGGTTGCGGTATAGCACTTGCATCACATAATATTACGACCCGCGGTACATGCTACCAGGCACCTCAATTGTGACCCGAGGTCGTCTTTGATTCAGTAGAGAACTACGATCATGGTTGTGCTTCACAGCATACCATGACCACAATTGTTTCTTATGATCACAGTGACCGTGGTTTTCCACCCTCCTTTGATTGTTTGGTTGTGGTTACATTAGTATATATATCCTTAAACCCTCGCATCTTAGACTCTTTCCCAAGTCTAAGATAAACCCTAACCTCCGCTCTAACCGTGATCGACGACCTGCCACCACAACGAAGCTGATAGCCGATTCCACTGTGTTTGATTCCACACCGTGTTTTATTCCACCATCGCAACCATCAAAAAGGTAACAGGAAAATCCTTTTTGCACTTCTAAATCGATGAATCACCTTGTCACCTCTAATTTAATATGTCGCCTGAACCGATTCTTCCCATTTTATCTCTCGACAGCCATAAGTTGCCCCATCGACAGATTGCCCAGGTTTCCCTTTTACCCTAACCGCCATATGGCGGCATTTGTAATTAACAAATAAAAACCCTAAAAACATTAATAATGGGACAACTGCTGCCAGCAAAAATGAAGAACAGATCATCGAACAGAGAGAGGAATAGGAACAGTCGTAAGGAGAAAGACCGCGGCTCGCGGTCATCACCTCTACAACCACGACCGCGGTGTGCTCGTAAACCCTAACACTGGCTGTGGTGTTCACGCCAACTACCAGTTCCACTATGGGTCATGGTGTAAAAGAATGCTACTCAAGGTCATGGTCCCCTGAACCATGACCTGACCATAACAAGAAAGAAGACTGCAGCCGCACCCATGACCACGACTACGATTCCTAATCAGTAAACCGCGACCGCGGTTCTTACTCAAGAAATCGTGACCGTGGTCCCTTGTCATTACACTACGACCATGATCTCTTTTAGAGACCGTGACCGCAATTTCATATGAGTTACCAACAAAACCGCGACCGCGGTCTCTATGCACACTCTTGAACATGACATTTAATAATTTACTAAACACCTAGCCTATGCAAGAAATACCTTCCCCATGTAATTGCAATAATGGTAATTTTTGTTAAAATCAACTAGATACTAATTCATTGAAAAATTTGCAGAATGTCTTCTCCAAGCAACAGTGACCCCCTGTACCAGAAGGCTACTTCCCTAAAGGAGGTAGAGAAGATAGTAAATGACCTAACAATAGCACTGAAGAGGGATACTCATCTACCAGTGCCCAAACATGTGGAGATACAGCTGAGGTTGGAACAATATCAAAGGATATTGTGGGTGATGCCATAGGAGGACTCCCCATAAGAAAAATAATAGATTGGGCATACTAAGACCTCCAAGTACCAACCAGGAGAGTCAGAAAGCCGAGTATAAGGAAAGAAAAGAAAAGTTGCACCCAAGGAAACCAAGGGCAGCAAGAAGGCAAATCCAGTAGATGCTGAAAAACCAAAATAAGGAGGGGGCAAGAAAAGCCAAGGAGGTTGTGGGGGAGACATATGCACAATCCAGAGAACCCCCGTTTGTGCCCAAGAATGTCGTGCACCAGTATACCTACAACTGGATGTACCAAAATAAGGAGTTCTTCCCTACCCGTTACCTAGATGTAGAAGATTTCAAAAAGATGGGAATCTACGATAGGACGGTGAAATTCGTAGAAGGTGCAAACCTACGCGCCTTATGCATACTAGAGGTGAAATCCTATAAGAAGCTGACTACAGAGTTCCTGTCTTCGCTTAAGAAGGTCTCTACCAGTAGAAAAACACGAAGGGCGGGAGGTGGGGATTATCAGCTGCAAGTGAGGCTAGGGGGCGAGACTCACATAGTCATGGAGGCAAGGCTGAATAGAATATTCACTGAGACAAAGGAAGAAGCCCAGGCCTGCTCCTCCTCCCCAAGCGAGAAAGAAGTCGACACCTGTGAAAGTGATTAAATGTGGGAAGAGCTAACTGGGGAGGACAAGAACAGTTCAAAGAACTCCAAGGCCTCACTAATTACATCGTGCTTTATCCACACAATGTAGAAAACCACCGCCTACACGATTCACGCGAGGTTAAAAATAGGAATAGTTAGCAAGGGAGATATGTTCTTGATCTGGTCAATGATAAATAGGAAGTTGGTTAATATCAGGAAGATACTAATCGACTGTTTATCAGCTGCAGTAGGCGGGGATGCAAAGAGGAATTCTATGTACTGCATGGGTGGCCAGATAACAAAGATCGCCAAACACTTCATGGGTGAAGGAGAAGTCCAAAGATATAAATAAATGGAGGGGCAACAAAGAATAGACATAAAGTCCCTTATTAGCACTGGTATTCTAGCACAGAAGGGGGAGAAGTTGTACTTCAAACAAAGAGGGTAAAAAGACTACTACCCCTTCCAAAAATGGTGCTCTATGATGTCCACAAGCTACGACCAACACAGGATGACATCAAAAAGATGTACTTCGGGGCACTACAAGCTGGCGCAAATATAGACCCAATGATTACGACTGGAGAAAGCAATGCCCCAGCTGAGTTAGAAAAGAACAAAAGCATGGAGCCGCGGAAGAAATTGGCAGTAGAGAAAAAGAAGACAGTAGAAACAACTGCTCTGCCAACCGCGAGGGAGAAAACCGCAGAACAACCCACCCCCACAGCTCCATCTCCAGAGGAACCAGTGGGAATTCCAGAACCCACACCTCTCGATCCACACAAAGAAGCAACTTTAGTGGAGCCAGAGGTGGAGAAAGAGAAGGCCGCAACAGTCAACCCACAACCCGACAATGAACCAGAGGCAGAGCCAGAAGGACAAGGCTCTCAGGCCATACCGGATACAGGAATCAGTGGAGCAGAGGTGGACCCACTAGACGAGCCAAAGGAGAAAGAACAAGGTCCACTGCCACCGCCTCCACAACCTACAGTGCTAAGCTCGTCAACGATGCACATGCAGCATCAACTGCACCAGCAGCACCAGCAAGCACCTTCCTTCGGAGGTGCTTTAGGTACAAGGTTTGATGCAATGTGGGAGCACATGCATCAAACCAATACAATAAATACCACCATTTCTTCTTCTCTATCTGCATTAATGACGTAGGTACAAGTCCTTGATGAAAGGATAAAAGCACTCCCTGACTTCCTCCAAGAAGTTGTAAGAAACCAATGGATGATTATGGGAATGCTAAAGAAAATGAAAGATGAAATGGAAGACCTGTAAAAGGAGAGGCATGCCATCTGAGCCGACAATGAGCACATGCGTCGGGGCTATGATGCGGCTATGGCTAACCTTGAAGAAGAGTGTCAGCGACTAGAAGAAGACTGTCGGAAGCTCGATAAGGAATGTGAAGAACTCGAGAACTAGCGGAAAAAAAAGAAGACCAAGCGCTCAGCAAGCCTGATACACTCCTCAGCCAGCCCCTCTACCAATAACGAAAACGATGATGACAACGTGGGAGGAGCAGGCATAGGAGCTAGCATGCCAAAAGAAGGAAGTGCCAATACAAAGGTGGCACCTACAACTGAGCCAAAGAGAGATGAGCCACCATAGCGGTCGAGCTCCCACAATGACAAACAAATAAAGAAAAATGCGACATCGTCAAGGGGGCTCGACCTCAACTACAATCCAGAAGAAGGTCAAGACAAAACAACATAAGACGGTGGGAAGCTAGCAGAGCCTCAATTCTCACTACCTACTCATACAATGATGATAGAAGAGCAGATTGCTGCTGCACATCGAGAAGAAGTGGTCACCAAACTCAACGTAGTAGGAGCGGAAGAGCTCGACAGAATGCTAGCTGAGCTAGGGGCCAGACTCGAGAAGAGTAGCGAGTTCCTCCTATTCCAACCTCATCATGATCATAGGGACTATCTCTATGATGGGAAGATGGAGGCGACCCTGAAAATGATGGTGGAAGCCAAGTTAGGGCAAACTTTTAAAGAGAGTCATGTCAAAGACAACATAGCTGTCGAAGACTCCTCATAAGTAGCCGAACCTGGGGACACTACACAACTGTTGCACAAGGTGTCTGAACAAGTGGCCAAGGTAATGCCGATAATAGAGGAAACTTCAGCACCCTTGACACAGGAAGGAACATTCGATGATGAGGATGACAGGCTGGCAACCTTTTTCACAAATGAGCCCACCAAGGAGCAGATTGCACCAATTGAAGCAGAAACACTGGGAGTAGCTCCCCCTCTGCCTTGCAAGATGAAAGATATGGACATGACTGTGGTATCACGGATCACATGCAGAGACGTCCACATCTTGGCAGATGTCCTCAGTGATGATCTACTCGGGTCAGACATACTATATAACAACAAGGGTAGATGTCTGTCTAGAGACCACTTCTGAGGAATATTCAAGAAGAAGGTGTGAGTACACAAAAGACTATTCAAGGTACTCTATGCCACCCTCCTGGAAGAATTCCTGCACCCAGACAAGCCGTAGTCGGTTTTCAACGGGACAACACATCTAGCCAGCCTCCTCTACAATGAAGACTACAAGGCGGCAGATGTAGCCGAACTGAAGGCAGCAGTCTGGCGGAAGGAAATAAGACATGTGGTGTTGCCCATAAGGAATACAAAGCATTGGGCATTGATAGTTATTAATATGTATGAGCGAAAAATGATAGTACTCAATTACTGTACAGCCGAACTGGACAACACCTCGTTGGTTTATAAGAGGAAGGATGCCAGAGATTCTTTAAAGATACCATTGCACCTACAATGAGCTATCAAGGATGTAGATAACAAGTTTCAAGGGTCCTGGAAACTCTTTTCCATTAATAAGAAAGTCCCCCAAGAAGAGGCCGGTTCGGGGGATTGCACCTTCATAATACTACACATGATGGAGGACATCAACAAGGGCATCCCCCTGGAGGATTTAGACAATGAAGACCTGCATGGACTGTGGGGTATGTATGCTATGGAGGTCATCTATGATCATCGGTTCTTCAACGATCCGATGATGCCTGCAGAAGTTGTACCCCGTAGGCTTCACATAGAAATCCCCCTACCTAAAAAGGTCTCTTGGAGGGAGTACCTAAAGACCATGCGGGTTGATCCAACTGAACCAGCCAGGGTTGCGGCATGGAAAGAAGGTTGGCATGAAAGCTTTGGAGAAGCTACAAAACACACGTCAGATAAAGAACCAAAGCAACCTCCAGTAGCAAAAGTCCCTGAAAATAAACCTCCAAGAGAACAGCCTGAGGAAGGAGAGGTTGGAGAAGAAGATCTGGGCGATGATAGACCAGACGGACCAGTAGGAGAAATTACACCTTCTTTCAAGAATTTTGACAGATGGAGCGGCTTCATTCTGTCCCTGGAAGAACTAACTATAATTATGAGTTGTTTGAAAGAAGACGATTCACCTAGAGATGTCATCTTCGAGAGAGATGGCATCCGCGTGCTAAAAGATGACCTCCGAGAAATGCTAAAAATAGGAGGATACCTTTCTGTAAGTACGATGTCAGCTTACCAGGCGATACTAGGTGACACCATGCCAAATGCCCACATGGCATACTTCTTACTGGTAGATGACATCCTAAAGGACAAAAGGTCAAGAGAGGAGCGACTGCAACAACGCCTGGAGACGTCCCCACCAGATCACATCTTCCTGCCTATTCTTCACGATAATCATTGGACTTTGTTGCATGTCAACATCCTCAGTAGGACTATTGTACTCTACAACAATTCTGACGTAGCGTTCGCACTTAATAAGAAGACTAATATGACAACAACAAATACACCAACAGAAGAAAAGGCAAAACATGCGCCGAGGCTATCGTCGACATGATACGAAGTCAGTGCAGAGGGTATGACCATTCGACAAGCAAAGACTTCAAGAAGATGCAGTTCTTCCACAGGAGCCCTAGCAGGTGCCCCTATCAAATGATTGTGGCTTCTTCTGTCTATCCTGTATGGTGGCCATAGCCACTATTGGCTTCAAGGTGGAAAACATGCAATATGAACAATACCACACACTAAGAGGAATATATGCAAGCATGCTCCTCGAGTCCAAGTGGGCCTCCACCAATAACAATAAAAACAAATAAAGAAAGCTTGTTTATACATCTTGCTCAAATTTTTACACCCCGAGATGTGGTGTAGGATAAGTTTGGGGGAGGAGTCATAAACGGGCTACAGAGGTACATTTACCATCTTTTTACCTCTAAAAATTTTTGATGAAAATTTTGAAATTTTGAACTAAACTACCACTTAAATTTAAAAGCTCGCCTCCTCTCTTGCTAAATTTTCTGAGTGTAGTGTTTCAGCCCTCTTAGAGAGAAATACATGAGCAACATATACATGTATATATGAGTAAAACAACAGTCATAGCAATACTGCTCTACTTCATTCTTACAATAAGACGTTGTAAATGCAACGACCTTAACTCATGAAACCCTCAGAGACTAGAGAACTTCACCTAGTCATTCTCCCGACCAACCACCCTCACCTTTCACTTTTGACTAGAAAATCCTTATCTTCGTAGAAAGGGAAACAACTACACTCTTCAAAGCATATCTAAAAGAGGCTTGGTCACCCAGAAGACCAAGTAAAATCCCTCACACCCAAGCCTGAAAGGAGGTGTAAAAAAAGCCAAAAAGAAAGAAAAAAAATAATGAGAGTTGTGCCCAAAAGATGCCAAAGGTGTCCACATGGCCGGTATATTGTTGCACTCATGAATGCATATATGTCGTGCCCGTAAGTGGGATCTTGAATCCAATCTTACACACCTCCAATCCTGAATGAAAACTCACAAAACCACTTGACTTAAAGTCAGAAGCCCAAAAAGGGCAACATTGTTCTTATGACAGTTGTGGGTGAGGAGTTCAGGAGGAAGAGGAAAACATCTAAAGCATTAAGCCTACCCGAACACATTAGCATAGGGTCAATTGAAGAATAAGTAATTGGTGTGAAAGCTACCCCTTGAAAAAGATCGGGCATTAGTACGGTCATTACCTAAGGAAAGGGGGTGATAAGTTGAGAAGGAGGAACCTTTTACAATTGAAGGTAATGACAGGGAAATGAAGTTACACAACTCTATTTGAGGGGGAGGGATGAGACCTAAGGGTTTGGAAACATGCAATAATAGTCTTGATGCAAGAATGAGATATTTCAGTCATGTTATGATGTTGTCTTCTAAGATTGTTCATTCTCTCTCTAAGTTCTCAAACCTACACTTAGCCTGAGGATAGGCTTGATTCTATGTTTGGGGGAGTTGATAACACTTTATTTTAAATACTTTCTGTATATATTTTACACCACTTTTAGTATATCTTTTGTTAGCTTTTCACATAATTTTTCTATCTTTTTGACTAAAGCCTCACTTACATGGTTTTAGGTATATTCACAATCCAGATCACGGATCAAGACCACAATCACAGTCCACTTGTACCTCAACCACGATCGCGGTTCCAGAGCTCCCTAGAGATCGTGATCATCATACGACAAGGAGGGACCGTGGCTAGTTTATAGACCACGGTCATCGCTCAACTGCGACCTCATGGATGGTTGCGATCAAAACATGCACCTCAAAGATAGACCAGTGGTCGCGGTGTGGATACAGACTGCGATCAAGACATGTCGTGATCAAGAGGGACCACACTCAGCTTGGAAACTGTGGTCACTGATGAGCTCTTGCAAAGTGTGACCAAGCGGAAAGACCTCGACCTTGACCGCCCAGATGCAACCCACAAGCAGACCTTGACCACGATTATCACCAGGACGCGACCAAGCTCAACCACGGTAAAAGATGAATAAAGCACAGACCGTGACTGCGGTCTCACCATCACTTAACCTAGACCGCGACTGTGGTCTAGGCTTAAGTCAGTGGAATGTGCCTATAAATATCACACCCACTTGTCTTGTCAAATCATTAGATCATAGATCGGATCCCGAGGACCACGAACTTCTTGTGCATTCCAGATTCATCCTATACCATCCCATCCATCAGTCTTAGATCTCCAAAGGCAGAAGCTGAGGAGAGAGAAGATTGAAGACCCCTTCTTTGAGAGAAGAAGACCGTCCACGCCATCCACGTGATAAATCTGGATCTGAAGAAGTGTTGTGTTGTATCACGTCTCTTCCTTTCTAGATCTATCATTCCATCCTACTATACTTCCCTCCTCTCTTTGTGGGCATCTCATGGATTTATCTTTCTGTAACGTCATTATGCTGTCTGCAAGCATGAGCGGCTAAACACCTTAACTTGGGTTGGGAGTAGCCACTAAGGCTCTCCCAACATGTATATTGTCTCTTTCTGTTGAATATACATATTCTTATCAAGATTATCTCCATGCACCTATTTTAATGCTTCACTTGTATGCTTAGCTACCATCTTGTGATGTTTGATTGTTGATATCTCGAGAGAGTAATATTGCTTTTATCATGTGTCATGGAGTAGTATGAATGCATGAGAGTTTTGAAATGCTAAGGCTTTAAAACCATATGTTATGTTGAGAAGTTTACATGTGGTCAGCTCGAGAGAGAGGCTACCCTTAGACTAAGATCTATCCTCATCTTGAGAGAGAGTGGTATATACGCTTTTGGTGGTTGCTTGTAATCTTGGTAAGAGTATGCAAGAGAGAGGGATGATGTTGCATGTTGGTGAGAAGCTTTAGCAGGTGAACCCCAACCCGTGTTTCCTCTCATATACTTGTTTCAGCTTATTTCTTTTGTTTCTTTTTTTCTTGTTGTTCTTATTTCTTTTGAACTACTTTAGTTCGTGTGCCACTGTTCCTTAGGGAACACCTTTTATATTCCCTCTTCGGAAGGAGTATACGAGTGCTAGATTCTGCTTGCTTAACACTGCCAACCTTGTCCCTGTGTTTGACCCCGATCGCTACATCAGACTCTGTTTATCGTTGTGGGGGCCTGAGAGTTGGGTTATCTCTTTAAAAGTCTGACTACTCTGAATCCACTCCTTTTGGACGTGCGATTTAGGCCGGTCAACTATGGAAGAGAACCAACCTGGTGATCAATAGATTCAGAAGGTTGGTTAGTTGTTGATTTTAGTAGTAGAGTCCTAGTGTCGTCCATGTACTCTCAGGTTTGGGTATGGGATGTGCTTTCTAGATGATATACTTGTATCAACATGAGATTTTGGTAGTATGCCAATGTTTGTAAATATATGGCATGTACATGTGAAATATCTTTTGTATGCAGGATGTGACTGAGGTCTTTGGACCCATATGTAAATACTTGTTACAGTATATGAGAATGGAATGATGGACTTTTTATATAATGTTCTAGAGTTTATTTACATTGTTGGAATTGGTTTTAATTATTCTACATTTTTGACTATGTGATAAATTAGTAGTTGATCGTGCTTTGTGTTTTGAGTAATCTCGTTAGCGTGATGAGGTGTCACAACATAGCTCACAAAGCCCATTAAATAACTTGTCACCTCTTACTTGGCAACAACTATTCACATGGCTCACAAGGCCCATTAAACATCTTATCACCTCTCACTAGGCAACAAATATCTTTTTAGGTCATCAGACCACATAAACATTATACTTGTTGTACAAGTATTTAACATGTCTCACAAGGCTTATGCAATAAGGGAAATACAACCTTCCCGTTATTAGGGTTAGGGTTTCCCTTTCTAGCCGAATAGGGTTTCAAGTTCATATTATCAATCCAAACCCTAATTCATTGCTCCACACATCTAAGAGCATACACTGATATCATAAGTATTCCATCATACTTATTTATTCTCATTATTTATCATTAAATGATTATCAACATGAAGTATGAGTGTCTCTCTCATCCTCACTAGGATATTGATTACCTCATACTTTATTATTTTGGCTTAACCCCTTTCTCAAGGCATGTTAGCCTACACTTATCAAAGTACATTAAACTCATTACATCTTAATGTAACAATTGACATGACACGCTTCATGTGTTACTCATCCAAATATATTGGATTTGAGGTGCATCAAGGTGTGTCAACCTTGAGGTGTTGGATATGATATTTATCATGTCGTGGTGTATTACTTCCCTCATCACTTTTAACTTAACTAAGTTCATCAACCTATCTTGTATTAGGGTATTTCCCATCCTAATACTTTATGCACTAACTCATCACATTTACCATGTAGTGTATTGGCCATAAATCACACAGATGAATTACCCAGCTATCATCAAGTGACATGGACTCATCTTAGGTTAAGGCGTTGTTGATATAGGGTTGACCATTATCAACCACTTTAGGTGTTTCATATATCAAGGTATTAGCCACTCCATTACTTGGTGTTATACTCATCACTCCTAAGAGTGTTTTACCCTCACCTTTATAAGGTGTATCGGGTTGAATCATATATGTCAAGTTGAACACATGTATTGAGTTAGGTGTATATCAAGCTAGGCATCATCATATCCCTCATAACTTACCCATTAAGGTATTAACCTTAATAATCATATAGTGTATCACCTTAATTCATAGGTGTAAGGTCCTTACCTCACTTGAAGATATTGCCGACACCATACTTTATTAAGTTGACTTAATTATCCTCTTTGAGGTACCCTAAGTCATAATTATCAAATTACATTAAACTCATTACCTCTTAATGTAGCATTTGACATGATACATGACATGTACCACTCAACCAAGTACATTGGATTGAGGTATTCTCACCATATGGGGTATCAGGGTGTGTATATGTTACCATATCGTGTTTAAGATGCACCTATCATCATATCGTGTATCCATATCAGGCATATGGTGTAGTCTCATGATCATATCATGTTTTAGGATGTATCCCCTAGTTCCATATTGTGTACCCATATCGGGTTGGCCATCACTTAGATTTTATCATCTCAAATTAACTTCATATCGTGTATGAGATGAAAACTTGACCTCATATCGGGTATGAGAGTATACTTGGTATCATATCATGCACAAGGTGTGCACCATGTCGGACATGGGGTA
The DNA here is from genome assembly GCA_963693085.1 of Alisma plantago-aquatica. Classification (NCBI taxonomy): domain Eukaryota; kingdom Viridiplantae; phylum Streptophyta; class Magnoliopsida; order Alismatales; family Alismataceae; genus Alisma; species Alisma plantago-aquatica. The sequence goes on from OY856411.1 coordinate 796,387,144, forward strand.
TATGCCTCATTATGGTATTGTTTAGTAGTATATACACAATACCATATCAGGTTTCTATGTTGGATTGTCATGTCGGGTTACCATGTTGGTTGACATATTGGTTTAGCATATCGGGTAGACAATTATGCTCATATTCTTTTATTTCTTACAAGGATCAGTCCTATCATATATATTTGAATACTAGACTAGATATCTCATTGATATCTTTCACAAACAACCCTTTACAAAATGACAGGGGTGTGGGTTCAAAAGCATGTCGGGTTTGACTTCATCATCTAGGGTTTCAACACCATATCGATTAGAATGTACAATTGACACCATATCATTCATGAGGTATGTACTTGACCTCATATCGTGTAAGTGGGTATCACCCATATCATTCATGAGGTATCACTCATATCGTTCATGTGGAATCATTTATCACTATAACATGTTACCCATCATCTAGGGTTTCATATCGGGTTTAAGGTACTTTAACCCTATATCGGGTTGTACCAAGATGATGTCACCATCATCATCCTATGGATTATTTTTCTTATTGATCTAGTTCATGTAAAACAGTCCTAACATACTTTTGGAACTCAAAGGAACATCAATTAATCATAAGAACTCAAAATTGAAAGTAGATCAACATGTTCAACAATATTGAAGGTGAATAATAACATAGTTGGGTTTAAGTTATATAACCCACCTCAAGAGCAACTTCAAAGCTTCAAGCTCCAAATCTTCACGTTCACAATTTTGAACATGAGCTTATCAAAGGTCCAAGACTTGAGTTCCTCAGCACCATGCATGATACTTCATCACGTGTGGCCGATATCACCTCACTTGGCTGATATCACTTCACTTGGCTGAAATCACTTTGCTATGGCCGATACCAAGGCTTTATGCATGATACTCCTTAACCTATGAACGATACTAAGACTCTATACATGATATCTAAGAGAAAGAGGGTGATAAATTTCTAAATGTTCACTTATAGGTGAAAGGAAGGGTATATATAGTTGAAGCTCATGAAAGAGAGTGTATATGAGGTGTCATCATTTTAAAGCTACTAGGTGCCATGTGTCCATGCATGGTTGACACTTGTCCTTGCATGCACTCATATTTATCTTGACATGTAAAACACTAGAGGATAATCTAGAGATGATATTTTGGTCATCACATATCTTGTTGGATAAGATATCTCAATTCAATCACCACTTTATTCACAACCCGATACAACTAATTTTCCAAGGAAGTTGTAAACCGATACACTTCACCTCCTTGAGGTGATTTGATCGTCATGGACAAGACCTAGAGATCACAAGCTGATATGGAACTCCTTATATGGCTCCATGGTCGATAGGCATTCTCAAAACAAGTATACAACTCGATACAACTCATATTAGGGTTTCACATACAACCCTTTCTTGGTCTTTTCATCACCAAGAATACTATCACACAAATATGATTCAAACATGGTGTGTCTTTATTTCTCTCTACTCTATATGATGTTATAAAGGAGTAGGGATACTCTAGAAGTAGTAATTTTCACATCAACACTACATTTTGGGTAATTTACAATTTGTACCAAAATTGGTGCACAAAACACTTAGCATTATTCAACAAGTTCTAACTTGGAATTTAGGCTTTCCACAAACCACCACTTAGCATCATTTTCTTTCTTATGATGTCAAAACACTTAAAGTACATTCATCATGTGACATTTTTCTATATAACCCCTCATCTTGGGTAAATTACACTTTATACCCAAACTATCATATAATGTAAAAACATTTTGCAAATAAGCTCAAACTTGAAAATTAAACTCACAAAGAGTCTTATTTATTTTCAAAAGATTAAAGAAAGTTTGTAAATAACTTACTTAAGCAAAACTTCTAGGGTTAGGCCATAACCCAGTTCAGGGAGTTACAAAGGGGATGTAATGTACTGGATCTTGGACCCTACCCTAGAACTTTGACCTTTTGGACTTACCCAAATAAGGTTAAGGTTTTAGGCTTACAAGATGTTTAGTATAAGCTAATGAGCTAATGCATGTATAAATCACCCTAATGTAACCTAATGTTTCCACGTTAGTCTTAGGCCAATAATGGACACATAAAATATGTCACATAATATAAATGGAGATTTCATAATAATTTGTGCACAATAATGATTAATAATTCTTTTGGTTGTAATACAAAGATATTGGACACAATTTGATGAATAATAATAATGATGAAATAATATTATAATAAATATAATGAGGTCAAGCCAAAAACGTTACTTCATAGAAAGATATCTCAAAAGTGAAATTTAAAGTGAAATTCGATTTCCTTGGGTTCCATTTGCCTTGGGAGTCACGTTTCACATTATTTACATAATAATAATTAATTCAATTTGGAAAACAAGATATGAGTTTTTCCTCAAAATATCAAATAAATTAATAAATGATTCCAAAAGTGGAAAATAATCTTAGATTCATAATCTACATAATAAAATATGCCTTTGGGTGAGTTTTCACTCAATTTGGAGAATATTTGATTTAAAGGTGAAATCGGGAGAGAAAAAGTGTGAAGAACCTTCAAAATATTAAATAAATGAGAAAACAACTTCAACATGTAAAATTGATGGTGAGTTTGTAACCAAGGCACTTAATGCGACTTGTGGGTGAAGTTTCACCAAATTTGGATAATCCTAATGTCATTAATGCATGAAGAAAGAGAAACTAAGATTTTATTAATTAATGCATCAAAAGTTTCCAATTGTGAAATCTAATGCTAAAATCAGATTCTACATGTCTTAATTAGCTTAGGTGCAAATTTTCATATAATTTAGAACATGTTTGGACCCACAATTTGTTTGGGAAAGAAAACATCTAAAAATATTAACCATTTAATGAAATATCTCTTGTTTCTTAATGTTCCTGTGATTTTCTTTGTCACGTACTACTTTTCATATTTACTGTCTTGTTTCACTTTTTCCCCCATATTTCATGATCATCGTCTTCTTTATTTTCCCCTTTCCTTCTTCTGTTCACGCCACAGATGCCCAATCTTCTCTCTCGATTTTCTCCCTCTTCTTTCCTCCTTTGCCTCCATTTTCTCCTCCAACATATTTCTCTCATCACATCGAACTCGGGAAACCATAATATATATTGGCCCTGTGCCCAAAAGGGGTTCTCACAAAATTGGGTTCCCCTCTCCTCTACTCTGTTCTTCATCGTCATTGTGTAAGATGTGGGATTGACCTCCTACCAACCTTTTTATAAATCCCAATCAACCCTAATCCTCTCTTGTGTCTCAAAACCCCCTGTCGACGTCTAGTTTTGTGAAAAGTGGGTGCTTGGTCAGAGCTAGAGTCATCTTCAACCTTGGACCGCTTGTTTGGGGGTAAGCTCCAGGGAACACCTTAGCCCGATTCCTTTTGTTTAAACCATCCTTGCACCGAGTCGACTCATCTCCACCTTATACTGCACACTAGTTTTTCTTTGGTTCCTCTCCCAAACTCAATTTCTCCATTGGCATCAGGTGGTTGTGGAGGGACAACTCAGATGCTCTGTCCGCCCGGTTCATGGCTTGGTTGTGCCTAGTATCTTCAGTCGAAGGTGTTTGATGTATCAATTTGACTAGTTTGTATGAGTTTCTCCAATCACACTTTTTACCTCCTCTCTTCTAGGTTTCCATGACGGCATGTAGATTTATAGGGCTCCAGTCATCCAGACGCCATGATTTTAGGATTGTTGAGTTTGAGATGGTGTCGTCGACTCAAAGGCATCATCTTTCTTGTATAAGTTTGACCGGAAGATGGGAGTAATCATCCATGGTTTGTATTCCATGGTTTCTGATCATTAGTTGTTCCTCACGAGTTCCAAGAAGAGGAAGCCCGCTGTCATTTTGACATGTTTGCCCCTTCTTTCTCTTTGCATGTTTGTTTTCCTCTAGGAGTATTTTGGTCTTTTTAGGGTTGCTTGCTTTCTTTCCGTGCTAATGCGAGTTCGCCAACTGTTGTGGGGCCAATTGAGTTGGCCGTCCATGATTGGTCGAACTCAGTGTGAGTGCCCTCTCTCTCTCTTCCTCTCTCAATGATTTTGCTGATGTGGATTTATCTGATTGGCTGGTTTTCAAAAAAACCATAACTACTTATTTATAGCCCAGAAAAATGCAAATAAATAATTAATAAATTTAGAAAAATATGAGCTTTCTAATGGTACTAGTTTTGTTGCCAAAATCTAATGTTTAAAATATGTTATTTTAATGGATTTTATAAATAAGTAATAACTTGCAAAATTCATAACTAAATATTTAAAGTCAAAAAATATAATAAAATATGTTTTAAACTCATATAAAAGATAATCTAAAATATGGCATGGTTTGGATAACCTAATTCACATATAGTAAAAGGCTATCTTTTTAGGGTTTTAAATAATTAATGTAAATCTAACCCTAATTCCACGCATGCTTAATAGGTGCTTTGGAGACCTAGGCTTGGATATAGGACTGTCTTTGGATTGTTTGGATTCTTTAGTAAGGTATGGTTGCGTCCCATATTATTCCTTTGAGCAGTTAACCTATTTTTATCATTCTCTTGGTCCTATGGACATTAACCTACATCATATCATGTTCTTTTGGCAAATATGCCTCATGTGAAGTACCTTTTATTTTTTTATTGATCTTTGGACATTCTTTTGGTCTTTTCTTATACATTGTTCATGTTGGAATACTATTTTATGACATGTGATGTCTTTTGCCCACTTATGAGGTGGATGTATATGTTGGTCACTTTTGTGGTGACTAATTTGCATAATCTGACTGTACTTTCTACTTACCTCTAAATTTAACATGCTATGTGATTCAGTAGTAGTAGAGTAGTATAATTGCATTGGTTTTTGGGCAGATGTATATTTCCTTCTCAGGGCAGTATGCTGCTGTTATTTTTTGGGATGGAGGTGGCCCCATACCGGGGTTTCAAATCTATGAGATTTGACCCACTTTATATATATTTGGTAGTTTGTTTATGTGTCAATCTCTATCATGTTTCAAGTTTATGAGAATTGACCGACTTTGTCTTTATATTGTTCTAGGGATATGTTTATCTCACATGTATGCATGATGATGACAATTGATGATTATGGGTTATGTGCCCTAATCTCATGATATGTGCTTATGTGGCACCATTTTTTGTTTATTTATGGCAAGTCATTTTGTTTGTTATCTCTTGTCACAAATTATTTCTTTTATGTCCGATTAGGTAGTCCTTTACTTTTTCATGGGAAGAATTTTTTATATTTGATGTCCTTTATTTCATAATATTGCTCAAATTCCTTTTTAGTATGCACATACCAGCCTTTATCAATGTCATATATTTTTCTCCTCTTTTTGGGGTATGCTTATAACCCCAGGTGAAGGATATGGAAGATGTGGCATGCAGTCTTGGACTTAGCTCAAGGAGTTAAAGCTTGGATACAAAGTTGTTATGGTTTAGATTTCCCTCTGCTAGATCCTTACGTTGTATCATACATGTAAACCCTATGTGGGAGTTTAAGATGCACATTTATAAAACTTTTGTAAAGTTGATAATAGTCATGATTTTTATTCCGCTACTATACTTTGGTTGTTTTGTATACCATTAATAAGATTTGAAATTTTTACACCCACTCTAGGATACCTTTTGGGTGTGTTTGGATTGGAGGTTCTATTCTTCAAATTTTTATTAGGGAGTGGATCCCCTCTGGGTCCCACTCCTTATTGGGGAGCACATGAGTAAGATTCCATATGTATTTGCAATTAGATCTATCATGAATGCAATGTTATGTACTTTCATCTTGATGTCTCGTATGCTTTAAGCATGACTAGCAGGTATGAATCAGATTCTGGTGAAAGTCACATGACTATAATAAAAAACATCTTTAAGTACTTGAGAAGAATTAAGGATCAGTTCCTTGTTTATGGCAATGAGGAAGAGCTGGTAGTAAAAGGTTACACTAAATATGATGCATATCACAATCCAAATTTGTGTTTTTCCTTAATAATGGAGCTCTAGGTTGGAAGAGTTCCAAGTAAGAGATAGTTGCTAATTCTACAACAGAGGCCGAGTACATTGTTGCACCCAATGTAGTAAAGAAAGTTGTTTGGATCAAGAAGTTCAACAGTGAACTTGGAGTGGTCCTAAGCATTAGCGACACAGTAGAGTTGTATTGTGACAGTAATGGAGCTATTGCACAAGCTAAGGAACCCAAATCACACCATCATTCCAAGCACATACTACGATGTTTTCATCTCATATGGGAGATCATACAAGAAGTAAATAAAAAGATTTGTAGAGTGCCAACTGAAAGCAATGTTGCTAGCCCACTGACAAAAACACTTTAACAATAAAATCATGATAGTCATGTAAGGTCACTTGGGGTCAAGTTCATGGGTGATTGGCTCTAAGTGCAAGTGAGAGTCTGTTGGTATGTGTGCCCTAAGAGCTAGTCATATGATGATTGTAATGACATGTCTTGTAATTGGTTTGATTAATAATAAAGGAATTTCATCTATATATTTATTCAATTATGAGATGATGATATAACATGATAGATGTTTGAAGAATGATATTGCTCAATGACATGTGTCTTCAGGTTGAGGACCCAAACAATGAGATCGTATGTATGATGAGAGTACATACATTCTTGTTATGTCCCTAGTTATATATTATTGTGGAAGCTAATAGACAACAATAATACATGAGACTATAATGGTTGTTGATTGATGAATATATCTCATTAGTCATGATATATGATATCAAGCCAAACACATATGTACTTGTTAGAGAACAATGTACCTACTAGACCCATCATGAGAAGTGATACATGGAAAACAGTCATAATTATATCTCAATGTGATAGTGGTGATTGTGATTCTTAGACTTGAAGACACTACACTCATCACATGTCGTTCAATGTACTTTAACATCATCCAACATGACCTTGAATAAGGGTTGTCATAAAGGTGATGCTTGGGTACATTGTGACACATGAGGATTGACTATGAGTTATGTAGATGGGATTTGTCCTTCCTACTAGAGTTGATATCCGGGCCACTTAATAAGTGAGAATTAGAAATGTATGGCCATACTCATGTGAGTCAATATATGATGATGAGATCATATGCATCTCTACAGTTTGCTTTGGTTTTAGGAACATCATGATGATTCCATGACTTGAGTTCAATCTGGACATTTGAGACAAAGGAATTATACGATTATAGTAAAATCGATCACATATCTAGGTTGAAGTTTTTCTTCAACTTTCCAATTACTTGGATAACAATGATGTCTTTATAGATATCGCTTATTGCTTGTGATGTCATAAATTGGTTATGGACATTCACTACAAAAATAGTTTGAAACCTATATGGTCACACACATAGGATGCACCTGGAATAGGAGTTTAATCACAAATAAGGTTTGATTTGGTTACTAAAGTGTTTAGGTGATCAAATTAAACAACATTGGTAAATGTGTCGATCGACTGGTGTGCTAGTCATCGAATGAGAATCCAATTGACTATCTTGGATATACAAATATAGCCGATTCTAATTGTTAGTTGATCGATTAGAATGTCTAATTGGGAAAGTAAACATATTCACAATCAAATTATCAAAAGAAACCAATCTACTGATTCGAATGTCCAATCGACCAACTTGTCAAGCAATGATGCTGACTTAATGACGTGCATTGATCGTCGTATTGAAAGCCAATACTTTTGCGAATAGGAAAGTATTCCAATAGATTGATTGGAGTACCAATCGATCGATTGGAGATTTGTCTCAATAATTAAATCATGAAAAATCCATCTCTTTGATTCCCAATTGGATTTGGAAACCTTATCCCTGACCTCCATATAAATGGGGGGGTAGTTAAGGCTTTCAGAATATACAACCAATGCTAACAAATGTTTTCCTCTAACAATTATAGTAACGTGAGGGTCTGAGCAAGTCTTATCCATAAAAGGGAGAGACATCAAGGGAGTACAAGTCAACGTTTTCACGTTGACATCGAAGGGAAAAATTCCTTCCAGTCGGCTCTAGCAAGCATAACAAGGAGGTCCAGTAGTCCATGCGGACTACGATAGAGGCGTGGAGGTCGTCGCCAACATGCTAGGAGGACTACGTCAGTCGTTGTCCAAGGTGTCACACTGAAATGTTGCTTTGACTACTGTCTTGGTGTTGTTAGATCTAGAAGCATTATCCTATGAAGATTGTCATTGGACTTGCTCCAGGCCGCACAAACTCTCTTTCATAAATACATTAATATTCATGTGATCTACTGATTTGATATATATATATATATATATATATATATATATATATTGTTTCTGTTACCTTATATGTTGTCTAATTTACCAATAATTTCTTCCACTAATTTACTTATTTTATCTTGTGCTCTATGCATGGTTTTAAATTTTGACTGTGATCAAAAATATAATTGTAACTCTCTAGGAATTGAAAGTAGAACTTTTTTTTCTTTTGAAAATTGTTGGGGGGGAGCAGAATTTTTCCAAACCACAACAACTTTGGAGAAAAATGCCTAGTCTGACCTACGTTTTGCGAAATACACCCAAAATGGGTTCATTGTTTCACGAGACAGCTGCCCGACACCTGCTTCTCCTGGAGGGTTTCTTCTTTGAATTCTTTGCATTCACTTACTCTTAGAGACTTTTTTATGCATATCTAAGGTAAGTGCACGTACCCTCTCTTCTTCCAAAATACCATTAATTCTTTCACTTCTAGCCCCTTCTGCCAATACCTATATGACCTACTAAGAAAACTACAAGTGTTAGATCTTCAACAAATCTTATGATCTACTTCCTGAACTTGTATGCTTTATTAAACTATACTACAAACTATATAAAAATACCATTACTTACAAAATATGACTTGATATATATTATGTTTCTCGAGATAATGGATGAAACATTCCAACAACTAACTTTTGGAGGTTTTATAATGTTATGTTACTATACATCATGTAACATTTGGAAAAATGTTAGAATTATGCTTAAAAAGCTTATATGAGATGAATTCAATATAATTTATTTGGTATATAATATTTCAATTTTAAAATGAGTTGATATATAATTCCATACCTATAAAAAATAGAAAAATAAATCTTATGAAAAAGATGGAGTTGTTATGTATGACGTTAACAATTTGTATACATTAAATCTCAACTATTGGCTAGAAGAATGAATATATGGTTAAATGTAATCAATTGATATCTTCAATATATAAGATGATTAGTTAGTATCAACGTATTTTCGGTAATTTCAACCTATTTTATGAATAATTTCAAGAGAGTATAAAAAACAAGTTTGCAGTATTCTCATATGATGTCCCATGGATCGGTAATGAATTATGAATCCACCCAAACGGATCCACAAACCGCGGTCCACAAAATGTGAAAAACGTTGCCAATAAGGAATCTTATGAAATCACAATTGAGGCCTCGCTCGACTTATGAAACATTCTTAAAGCCACGTGTCAAGTTTGTCACGAATTCATGCATAAGACACAATGGACATTTGTATCATAGACATAGACCGTAACGTTCGCCTTTCTTCACTTTTTATATTACCCAAAATGAGAGCCATCATCGGGATTCCAAGATGCTTGGAGGGGATTCGTCCGTTGAGTCCCTCCAAAAGCTCTCCCTACACGGTTCCCTTTTCTCATCCGATGCACGGCTGTGGATGTGGTTTTGGACACAGACGCTGGGTTCCCTTTTCTCATCACGACTAGCTAGAAAACACGTGCTAAGCACATGTTACATATAAATTAACCTGAAAAATTACGCTATTGAATGCACCTATTAAAATAGAATATTATTTTTTAAGAGACACCATTAACAAAATTACATACGGTCCCCTTATTGAGTATATATCAATTTATGATTAACTTTTATGTACTGTCTTTCAATTTCTGGTATGTAATTATTGGAATTATTTATGGTTTCTAAAATTATATAATTTAAATACAACATACTATAACAAAAGAAGTCAGAAGTCAATTAGCCTCATTAAAAGAGAATAACTTGATTCATTTGATTATCAAAACTATTTATATAATAGACGATTATATATAGTACTCAAAATAATTTAAATATAATTGATTGTCCGTCCAACTTCCTCCAACATATGTGTGATAACCAAATTAGCGTCTACTCAAAAAATCATATAACCAATACCCACAGCACACTGAAAAATGATAACTTGATTAATTGCCAACCGACTCCCTCTAATTTGTGATTTATCATTACTAAAGTTACACACTCTCCCTTTAAAATATATATCTATTGGCTAATATATAATACATAATTTACATACAATTGTTTAAAAGAGAATAACTCGATTAATTGTTATCCGACTCCCTGCAACCTACATGTCTATGTGTAACACGCATACATGCTGCTAAAAGATGTAAATAGAATGCTATCTGACCAAGCGCAAATACATCATTATCATCAGCAGCAGCATCAACATCATCTAAGCCTCAGTCCCAACTATGTTGAGGTCGATTACATGGATCATTCGTTTCTATTCAGTTCTATCATGGGCTATATTCTGATTGAGAGATTCAAAATCTCTCTTTATAAGCTCATCCCATGTTGGAACTTAGATAATAATGAAAAAAAGGCAATTTATTATTAAAATTACTTGTGCTTATAAGCACATATATTCCGAAAACTTAGACAAACACGAATACAATGGAGTCAATTTGAAAACAAAAATAAAAGTAAAGTTAAATAGCAAACACACGGGTGCGTAGATAAACTAGAATCGAACCCATCAAATTGAGCATGGTCTCTGTTTGTTTCATACTTGGCGGTGACCAATTAACTATATATATAAATTAAAGCAGCCGCATGGTGGGCCGATCTCCAACAGCTAGATTGGCCAGAATAAAGTAAAGAACAGGTTAAAAAAGTAGCAAGAGAGAGGCAGACAGGCCGATGAACAGCCAAGCCGCACAGACTGACGACTCCCTCTTGTTATAGGGATATAGATGCACGGCTGTGGATGTGGTTTTAGACACAGGCGCTGGCGTCGTCTTTCAAATGCTATATCTATGAGATAGGGATAGAGAAAGAAGAAAAAATAGAATTTTTTTCATGTCCTCCGCTCGATGAGAAAACGGATCAGATTCTACAGGATTAAATTTATGGAACTTAAGGAATGATGGAAGGGAATAAAAAGAGAGGGAAAGAAAATCGAAATGAATGAGATAAAGAATAAAAGCATCTATGACTGGATCAGGATTCAGGACATGATGAAAGCAGCGCCCACGCCGCCCAGCGCCAGCGGTTCCCATCCGGGAGGAACACTCTGGACCATGTACCGGCCTTTTCGGCCATGTGCTTCGATGGCCCATCCAGCAGTGGAGTGCTAATCCCGGGCTTTCTTATCGAATCCGTTAGTTTACCCGCGAGAAGGGAATGTCGGATCTGCATCGTACCCGTACGCAAGAGCCGCGGCCACCGTCCGCGCCTCAGCATCCCCCCACCGCGAACTAGAAGGCGAGGCAGTGGTTCGACAGTTCGATGGCCGGACAGCCCACCTCTGCCGCCGTCTCCGCCTCCGGTTCGCCGACTGGAGGGACAATGAAAAAGCAGCTTCTGCGCCCGGTGACGTTTGTAATCGGGAATCCGAAAAAGCTGGAGAAATCTCACGCCATCCTCTGGCCACTCCATACCGTTCCAGTCTCTCAAACTCGACTGTAAGGCCCTGTTTGGTAGGGTGTAAGTTCAGTTCATTACTTTTAAATTCTACGAGTTAGGACCTGATTTTTATTTGGTTAGCAGTTGAGAAAATGAAAACATTGCTTTTGAACGCACAAAATGACCAGTTTCGGGGTAAATTCCTGGAGTTCGTACCACACCTAAAACGGGCGTGGTCGGATGCAGTTCTATTTTATACAGCTGTAGCCAGCCTGCTCATGTGTTGTTGTTGGGCAAAAAGCTGCCGGTTGCTGGATACCAAACGATTCACAAGAGAACTAGTACAATCACCCGGTGCAATACCAAACGAAACCATTGCAGCCCAAAAAGCATGGTTCTATACACCATGAATTCTTATACATCAATCAGCACCCGACTTCGTCGTAGCAAACAGGCCCTAAGTATGCAAAGCATGCCCTTTGCCTTTTCTACTGATTTCTTCATAGTCCGTACTCCCGAGTCCTGGCCAACAAATACATGGCAGCGCAAGTGCTTCACTCACTGCTACCTATATTGGCATGATGATATTGGTTGAAGTAAGTTATGATCAGGGGCGGTACCAGAGTTGGAACATTGAGGGGGCCAATTTGCTATATTGAAAAATATGATAAGGGGTATGGCTAGTTTTAGACCGTCATTTTGTATGTCTTTATATGCTCTATTTATAAAGTGTGTTCCTACGTTTTCTTTACTACTTTGTTTGTGATCACACCTCCTTGTAGACATTCTCTAAATAGTTATGTACCGCAAAGGTTAAAAATATAATATATTATAATCTTATAATGTCACATTTAGATACTATAAGTAAAACATGAGAGTGAAAATATTTTATTATTGAATACCAATTGCCAATAATTGCCTCAACTTGCAAACCTAGATAAGCTTATGTTTACACAATGTGATTTGATATTAGTAGCTAAATCAAGAGGTATATGGATATGTGAATTTTAAAATCTAGTCAAAAGAAGTTTTCAAAGAAATTTCACTAGTTAGTAATAAGTGGAACATTTTTCTTCATTTCTAGTTTAATTTTTCACAATGTGGAACTTGTCAAGTACATTATAAGTTATATCTCAATATATTAAAAAAGTGTGACAATAAGAATATAGAACCTAGCAAGATAATTTGTAGATAACCTAACTGCATTATGTACATTTTGAGAAAAAATATTACTTTTCTTGATATACAATAACCTAACATCGTTAAAAAAATATTTGATAAAAAACCTCTAAGAAAAGATGTAATATATATATATATATATATATATATATATATATATATATATAATTACTAGTTTGAATATTATCTTACGATATATCATAACAATTGTACAATTTGTAGGTAGAAAGATGTACTATTCTTTATACTTTTATTAATAAGAAAATATGACAATCGACAATTGAAGGAAATCACTCCATATTAAGATACCATTCCAATGTTTACTCCATTTTAAAATTGGTGATGACTCTCTGTTTAAACAAGGGTTGACAAGTCAATATATGGATATTTAAAGATGCACATTCTCACAAATTAGGTAGTCTATGTAAAGGCTTATTGTGGTGATACATCCCGCTATCACACAGACAACGAGATGCCACGTGAAAATGTGCGGAAAACACCATAAACCACCTATTACCAAAAATACTGGTTAATTAAGACTGATTTCGGAAAGCAGATAAACCAAGAAACTATTACATCCAGATCCTCATCCTGCAAGAAGACATGTTATATAAACATTTACAAGTCTTGATACGTGTCCAAAGCTTATAAGATCAGTTGTCATGTCAACACATGAGTTCATCACCTGTTCATACATACACAACGGGCCACATCCGGCCAGCAGCAGGATATACAAAGCTTCATCAGCTACACATCGAAAAACAACGTCAAAACATCTCCGAGGACCTGAGAGTACATGGATGACTCTAGGACTCTACTACAAAACAACCAAAACAGCAGTGTATCCATCTCTTGCCTTCTACTGCTCTTCTTGCTACTCGACTGCAACATCACGACCACCACCACGTCTAGCGCGATCACCTAACAAGGTTGTAAACTAACGGGGTGAGACACACAGTCCCAGCGAGAAACATCACTCCCCTCCGAAACCATAAAACCTCAGAAAGGTTAAAGAAACAACAACAGATAACTGATAAAGCGTATAACAAGAGCAGCATATTGAGCAAGATTGTTTTACCATCAAGCTTACCAAGATATCTGGGAGGCATATAACCAAGTATTTCTTTATGGAACATGATTGACAAGATAAGCTTTATAAGAACTTACCACAAGATATAAGGATCGTACGCACAACTGCATAGTTCAAGGCCTCAAACAATGTTCCGTATTTTTCCTTAAGTAATAAATACAATTCAATTGAATTACGTATTATTATGCCCTAAGGAAGTGAGTTGTACCGCTCAAATCTAACCTTCGGTTGCGAAACCCAAGCCGGTGCCATAAAAGGTCGATGGAAGAGCTGGACTTCACGACCTCCCCACCTTGTGGTCAGTGCACGAGTGCAAAACAAGCAGGACCGCAGTCTCATGCTTAAGTGGCCTCAGCCACAGGGTCAAGATACCCTCTGCCTAGCCCTCCTTGGTACATGTATCGACGCTAGTAAAACTGAGCTATGGGCATGATCACCGTGCTCTGAGTCATGAACACATTCATGCTCTCTCATCACACATCCTGAGTCATGGGCCTGTTCACCATGTTCCAACATATTGAGCTACGGGCCTAAAACCGCGCTCTGGAGTCTACAACCGAAGTTGCACTCAAACCTCCTAATTTTCGGCTAGGAGAAACCACACATATTCAATAATATGTGCTTCCAGGTTAACCCACAGGAGAACATGTTTCATCATTACCAACTACTAACGATGATGGATCTATGACCAGGGCAAACTACATAATATGTTCCACTGTAATTAGTTAGTATATTTTAAGTGGATTGTTGAGGTAGCCAGGTTGTAGCACATACATAACATTAAGTTACATTATTACTACCACCATCACATTATCTCGGGATCTCAATCCCATATCACAGGAAACCACTGCCTCTCAAGGCATTCTCATCATGTTACATCATCATTAGGGATAACAATCCCTAATCTCATCATCAGAGGATAACACCTCAGCTAGGCACTTACCCTTTATCAGGTCCTCATACCTATCACATCATACTGGTGATGCAGGTTATCTCATCAATAAGAGTGGCCATCATAATGGAGTGTTATTCAAACACATATACCTCATAGCTCTTACCTGGCTATGAATTCATCTGATATACATGCACGGTTAGTATGCACATCAAAAGAGATAACTTAAAATCACCAGACATAGCTCTTATGTTTATCATGTTATTAGGGTTTGCAGATGCACATGTCATGATCACAATCGTATGAAGCATATATTGTTTCAGTTATATTATTGCTATCAAATCATGGGCATCCATCCATGCGTTTTACCTTTTAAATAGGAGCAAGCATCTTGGCATCATCTTACATAACATAGGTTCGCAAACTAACTTCTATTGTTCATTATCAACAAAGATGTGATCTCACGATGAAGGACTACTAGGTAGAAAGCCTGCTACCCTCACTACATGTGGTGTCGGGCAGGGTAACACCCCTCACTAGAGGCCTATCGGCCAAGCACTGTACACCCTCTATTATGCATCAAGGTTCCATTAGCACTCAAGGTGTCGGGCAGCCACCGCCAAGGTATAACGTGCAGTACTACCCTGGCTATCGGCCAAGGGTCTAACGTGCCCCAAGCTAGGGTTAGGGTTAGGTTTTACTATCGGCTAACCTTCATGAGGAGCCATATCGACCAAAGGGGTATCACCCAAGACGCCCCTATCGTGCAACCATCTCAGCCTCATCCAAGGGTTAACCCTATCGGCCAGGGTACCCATGACGCCCAAGAATTGTGTCATGCATGTCCATGAAGCATCATAACGGCCAGCAACAAGGTTTAGCATGTCGGGCACTAAGCTAACATCACATAACGATCAAGATCATCTCAAGACAAGGGGGGTGTAACGGGCATCCTCTGTACATGGTGTATCATCCAAGACTTAATCCTAATCAGGGTATCGGGCAACATACTCAAAAATCACCAGGGAAACATATGTCGGCCAAGAGCCCATCCAAGGGTCTAGAAACCATGTCTTCCAAACCCCAACTCTAGGGTGGATAAGGGGTATCAGGCATAAAGCCAACCGAACACAACAGAACCAAAATGGCCAGACCATGACCCGAGACAAAGAGGTATCGAGAAGCATCTCATCAAGGGTGTATCGCCCAAGGTACCACTCCAAACAAGGCTATCGGGTAGCATAACTCCTAGGTCGTATCGTGCAAGGCACAACCCCACAAGATCATCTTCAACCTCAAGCACAAGGGCACCAAACCCTAATTGATCAAGAAGGTCGACTCACCTCTCAACAACCAAGAGAGAGGGGTTTTGCACAACCTCTATCACAAATCGGGAAACCACAAGGATCCACCTCAATATAGGTCACCATCTATCTAAAAGCTCATCTCTCTAATCCATGGTGAGAGAAGGGTGTTGCTCAAGCAACTAGAATATAAGCTCACCTCTCAACCTAATCGAGAGAGGGGTATTGCCCACATTACTAGAGCTCAAACTCACTTCTCTGGACCAAGGAGAGAAAAGAGTGTTGCTCAACAAGGAAACCCTAAACCATGGTTCGGCCAACTAGGTACAAAGGTACAAAACATCAACCACAACAAAAAGATCACTATATCCACAAGACTAAAGGTGCAAACTAAGCAAGAAACATATCTAGCAACATACATGGCCGATCATGATCATATGAAAACGTGCAACATAAAAGAAGGTAGTATGGTTAGGGTTAGGAGTTATGTAACCCGCCTTAAGCAAGCTCCAAACTCCTAGCACCAAGCTTCCAAGCTCAAGCACCACCACAAGAAGAAGAACAAGGCACTCTAGGGTTCGACCACCACTAGAGGAAGAAGAAGACTCCAAGGAGATGGAGGAGGATCAGCCACTAAGCTTGCAAAGGAGAGGTGTCGTGCACCAACTCGGGGGAATACTAAGGAACTAAAGGGATCCTTAGCAAGAGAAAGGGAACACATGTATAGAAGAGGATGGAGGAGAAACCAAGGTAAAACAAGGCAATGTGTCGCCCACCTAGGGACACTTGTCCATGGGCAACGCCACCCTCACATCTTGCCCCATACACATGTCCAAGGCAATTACCACATGCAAGCATCATGCACCAAGTGTCCACTAGAGTGGTGACACAAACGAAGCTGGGAGTCAAAGGTGGTCTATGGTCGATACACCCACTCCTTGCCCGATACAACCTCATGGGAAACACACACATGTCCGACACAACCATGACCGACTCACCTATGGCCGACACAAGGTCAACAAGGCAAAGCAAGGCTCAAGAAAGGCATAACAGGGCCCAACAAGGCTCACCCAAGCCCAAAGCAACCCAAGCAACGTGCCCAACCCTTCTTCTCAACACTAGAGGAAGCAAGGAGAGAGAGAAACACCTCTCAAGGTGACAAACTTACTCATCAACCCTAGACTTGGGTTATTTGCAAGTAGCACCTCCAACACTCAACAAAGCACAAACAAACCCTAATCACCACTAAAGGTGTTTAGCAAGCAACTAAACACCAGGGTTAGGCAAAGAAAACAGGATAAGCCCAAAATGGGGGTCAGGGTCCTTACAAGCCATAAACCTCTACAAAGGGATTTCGTCCCCGAAATCCAAAGAGAAAAGCGAGGGATACTTCCTCCTCATCTCTTCCTCAAGCTCCCACGTGGCTTCCTCAATGCCACGATGATGCCAAAGAACCTTCACCAGAACCAGGTCCTTTCTCTTCAGCTTCTTCACTCTTTTGTCAAGGATCATCATTGGACCTTCTTCGTAGGTCACATCTTCATCAAGCTCAACCTCAACTGGTTGTATCACTATCCTTGTATCTGGATGACTTTTCTTCAACATGCTGACATGGAACACCGGATGTAACCTGTGCAATTTTGGCGGCAACTCTAACTTGTAAGCTACCTTGCCAATACGTGCTATGACCGGGTATGGCCCCATATACCTGGGTGCTAGCTTACCTTTCCGGCCAAACCTTAGCACGCCTTTCCAAGGAGATACCTTGAGATACACTTTGTCTCCCACTTGGAACTCTAAAGGTCGTTGGCGATTGTCTGCATAAGACTTCTGTCTGTCCTGTGCCACTTTCAACTGTTGTTGTATCACTTTGATCTTTTCTATTGTTTGTTGTACTAACTCATGACCCAAAAGTTGATACTCCCAAGACTCATACCAACATAAAGGAGATCTGCACTTCCTGCCATATAAGGCCTCATAAGGAGCCATGTCAATGCTCCGTTGGTAACTATTATTGTAGGCGAACTCTATCAAACTGAGATGTACGTCCCAACTGCCTAGGAACTACAAAACACAAGCCCAGAGAAGATCCTCCAAAGTCTGATAGTCCTTTCAGAGTGTCCATCTGTCTGCGGGTGGAAAATAGTGTTGAACCTCAACTGCGTTCCCAATGCTTTGTGCAACTGTTCCCAGAAATGACTCGTGAACTAAGGATCTCTGTCGGAAACTATCGTTGATGGTACGCCGTGCAAGCGTACTATCTCATCTACATATACATGAGCGAGCTTCTCGGTTGTATACGTTGTCTTCAGAGGTATGAAATGGGCAGACTTCGTCAATCTGTCCACTATCACCCAAATGGAACCATGATTCTTAGTTGTCCTTGGAAGACCGACCACGAAATCCATGGTTATATGGTCCCATTTCCACTGCGGTATTGGCAGGGGTTGCAACGTACCTGCCGGCTTCTGATGCTCAGCCTTGACTTGCTGGCATACCACACACCTAGCCACAAACTCAGCTACATCTCTCTTCAAGCCAGGCCACCAATACATGTCCTTCATATTGTAATACATCTTGGTGACTCTTGGATGCATAGCATACATCGATGTGTGGTGCTTCCTTGAGCACTAGCTTCCTTAGATTATCAACATTGGGGACCATCATCCTATCATGATAGAAAACTAGTCCATCCTTAGACTCATGCAACCCATCATGCTTTTCGTTGCCGAGCTCTGACCTAATCAACTGCACTGTATCATCTGTTCGCTGTGCATATTTGATTTGTTGTCTCAGTGTGGGCTTTACTTGCATCTGTGCCAAAAGTCCTGCTAACAAGGAAACTTCCATCTGCACATTCATCTGCCGTAAGGAGACAAACATATCCCGTCTATGGCATACCAAGGAACCCAACTGTGCCTTCTGTATAGGAAGAGAAGAAGACATTTGGCTAAGCGCGTCAGCTACCACGTTCGCCTTACCAGGGTGATACTCAATGGTGTAGTCATAATCATTGATTAGCTCCACCAACGATGTTGTCGCATGTTCAGCTCATTCTGTGAGAAGATGTACTTCAGATTCTTATGATCTGTAAAGATTTGGCACACTTCTCCATAAAGATAGTGTCTCCAAATCTTTAACGCATGAACCACCGCTGCCAACTCCAAATCATGAGTCAGATAGTTCTCCTCATGTTTCTTAAGCTGTCGCGAAGCAAAAGAAACCACATGGTCTTCCTGCATCAGCACACATCCTAAGCCCTTCTTGGAAGCATCGTAGAAAACAACATAGCCCTTCCCAGGCTCTGGCAGTACTAACACTAGAGCACTAGTCAACTTCTCCTTCAAACTATGGAAAGCTTACTAGCAATGATCATCCCAAACAAAAGGTACATCCTTCCTAGTCAACTTTGTCATCGGTAGCGCGATCACACTGAAATCCTTTATAAACCTCCGATAGTATCCTGCTAATCCTAGGAAACTATGAACTTCAGTCGGCATCTTCGGCTGCTCCCATTCTACATCTGACCCCACCTTCTTGGGGTTCACTTTGACTCCTTCTGTAGATATCACATGACCCAAGAAAGTTACTTCTTTCAACCAGAACTCACACTTACTAAACTTGGCATACAACTGATGCTGGCGAAGGAGAGTCAACGCTTGTTGAAGATGTTGTTCATGCTTTTGACTGTCCTGACTGTAGATCAAGATGTCATCTATAAAGTCTACAACAAACTGATTTAGAAATGAACGGAACACCCTGTTCATCAGATCCATGAAAGCAGCAGGCACATTGGTTAGCCCAAACGGCATAACCACAAACTCGAAGTGACCATACCTCGTCCTAAAAGCTGACTTTGGTATGTGATTTGCCTTAATCCTCAACTGATGATATCCAGATTGTAGATCGATATTTGAAAACACAGTAGCACCACACAATTGGTCAAACATATCATCTATCATCGGCAACGGGTACTTGTTCTTGATCGTGACTTTATTCAACTGTCGGTAGTCTATGCATAGACGCATCGATCCGTCCTTATTCTTAACAAACAGTACTGGAGCACCCCAAGGCGATGTGCTCGGTCGGATGAAACCTTTCTCCAACAACTCTTGTAACTGCTTCTTGAGCTCTGCCATCTCTGCTGGAGCCATCATGTATGGTGTCTGTGCAACTGGTTGTGTTCCTGGAACCAGATTCATCTCGAAATCAATCTCTCGAGGTGGGGGAACACCGGAGAACTCATCAGGAAACACATATGCAAATTCTCGGACAACCGTCACCTCCTCAAGGCTAGGACCCTTCGCCTTGGTATCCACAACATGAGCTAAGAATGCCTTACATCCTTGCTGTAACAACTTCTCTGCCACCATCGCTGACATGAGACACGTCGGGAGAATCTTCCTATCTCCTTGGAAGATCCACTTTTTCCTACCGTCATCAAACACTTCTTGCTTGGAACCACAGTCCAACACAATCTTATACTTTAAGGTATCCATCCCAAGGATCACATCGAATCCATGCATATCAACTGGTATAAGATCCACTTGTATCTGGTGTCCCAAAAAAGAGAGAACACAGGATGGACATACTTCCGGAAGCATCGACGAACCGTCAAGAGGGGTTTCTAACAACAAGCTATCTTTCTTACTATAACGCTCAGGCCCACTGCCCAAGGCTCTAGTAGAGTTTCAGGAATGACGACTGGCCCCACAGACTACCACTAGACTTAACTGCGCACTTTGTCCACACTGAGGTGCCAGCCAGGATCAACTTCCCGACTGGTCACCGATCCTAGTACTACTCCAAGCTGAGCACGCTTAACTATGGAGTTCTTTAGAGATGGGCTCCCGGAAAAGGAGGTGCACCTTGGTGATATGGGTAGTCCAATCATTCCTTATAAGATCTTTTTATCCGAGGCCTCAAATCCTAGGATGTTACAATCTCCCCCACTTAGATTCTTAATGTCCTTGTCAAGGCTCAACTATAAGGCCTCATAATCTCTTCCCCATTTCAGTGCAGACCCACAATGACCCATGGACAGCAAGCTCCCGATCACGGAACACCAGCGCAAGGGTGGCTACGTCAACCATGGACAGCCCTTTCCTACATGGCTGGATCGTACGGCTCAAGACTGGCATGCCATTCCCATGTGGGCCCCACCTACTAGAGGGGAATTGGCTCTGATACCATTTGTAACGCTCAGGCCCACTGCCCAAGGCTCTAGTAGAGTTTCAGGAATGACGAATGGCCCCACAGACCACTACTAGCCTTAACTGTGCACTTTGTCCACACTGAGGCACAAGCCAGGATCAACTTCCTGACTGGTCACCAATCCTAGTACTACTCCAAGCTGAGCACGCTTAACTATGGAGTTCTTTAGAGATGGTCTCCCAAAAAAGGAGGTGCACCTTGGTGATATGGGTAGTCCAATAATTCCTTATAAGATCTTTTTATCCAAGGCCTCAAATCCTGGGATGTTACACTTACAACTAACAGGTAAAAGACAGTTTTCAAGCATACAATGGGCGATAAAAGAGTGTGTAGCACCCGGGTCAACCAGAACAGATATGAAGCAAGAAGAAGACAAATAAGAATGAAATAACTCCATCTGACCTGCCACCACTCGCGGGTTGACTATCGCCTCTGGCTGACTCATAACATAGAATCGAGTTGTTGTTTGTTGTCCACGTCCTCTGCTTCCCTGAGCAGACGATTCTTCTTATGACGCTTGACTGCATCCTCACCCTCTGCTACTATTGGGTTGCTATTTGTCTGACCCTTGCTGATTCTGCCTTGGTTGCTGTGTCACTTCAACATCTTTCCTTGGGTAGTTTGACCTCCAATACCCGATCTGACCACAAAGATGGCATGACTGGTCTCACGGTTGTGGCCTAGACGACCATGTCACTGCTACAGAAGTTGTACTATGTGCCTTTGATGGTGAAGAACTATATCCTCTTTCATTACTCAGAGACCGCTGCGATGGTGCACTGGAACCTCTTAACCCAGAAGGTGTTGAAAACCTTGGCTTCTTGAAGCCATCAAACCTCTGTCTCTGGAACTGAGCAGGCCTATTCTTAGACGTGGACTCTCTCTTCTCCCTGACTGACCGTTCAATCCTTCGGACAGACTCCACAAATGTGGCAAACTGCTCTCAGTTCTCCAATGCAGCAGCAGGTGTTGTCAGCTCAGCACTCAGGCCTTTCTCAAAACGTCTGATCCGCTCGTCATCTATCGCTGCCATGTGAGGACAAAACCTTAACAGGTCCATGAACATAGCTTCATACTCAGTGATGCTCATCGTTCCTTGGCGTAGACGCTCAAACTAGTTGATCTTCTCGTCCAGATACGTCTTTGGAAAGTATCTGTTGACGAACTCTTGCTGGAAAACCTCCCAACCGATCACCTCACCGGGTCACTTCTCCTCCTCGATGGCCCACCAGTGGCTAGCACTACCCTTCAGAAGGTAGACAACGTGCTTGACTTTGTCTGCTTCGGGGATGTCGAGGATCCGGAAGGCCTTCTCAAGACCTTTCAGCCATAGATCTGCATCCGCTCACTACTATAGAAATAGCCTTTGGCGTCGGTTGTTTAACCCCCTTTGGCGTCGGTTTCCGAGCGACGCCTATGTGGGCGCCACTAAAGGTCGAACACTTCGGTGTCGGTTTTTTAACCGACGCCTATTTAACATACAGGCGTCGGTTATTTATAGAATACCGACGCCAAAAGGATTCGCGCCACAAAAAACGGCGTCATCTAGGACACATTCTGCGTCGGTTATCTACTAAAAGACTGACGCCTATATGGAATATAGCGTCGATGTTTAATTGGTAACCGATGCAGAAAGTGTCCTAGATGATGCTGTTTTCTGTGGCGTGAACCCGTTTGGCGTCGGTTATCTACTAAAAGACCGACGCCTATATGGAATATAGCGTCGGTGTTTAATTGGTAACCGACGCAGAAAGTTTCCTAGATGACGCTATTTTCTGTGGCGTGAACCCGTTTGGCGTCGGTTATCTACTAAAAGACCGACGCCTATATGTATTATAGGTGGCGGTTTGACACGATCAGCCGACGCCATTTCTAGTACAGCTGTGGCCACATTAGGCGTCGGTTTTGTTCAAAAACCCGACGATGTAGGTCTTTGCTGACGGTTTTCTGTAAATAACCGACGCCTATATCTATTTTTTTTTTCATATCAGTTTGCAGGCCTACTGTGGCTGGTTAGCAGGATGAGAACATGTAGTTTAGTTTTCTGAACTGCAGGTTTACGACATCCATTGATATCAGCCTACAAATAGGCCACAAACCTACAAAAGTCCCAAGGAAAATTTCACACAAGTAGATACATTCAGACATCAATTCAATTCTCACATTCACACATATAGAAACATTCAAATACATGTATTAACATTCAGAAATATTCATTTACAAAGTATCATTTATTATCGCTATCAACATCCCAATTATATCTTACAGTTGCCACTGCTTGTATGGCTTTTGCCCATTCTTCACTTATTTCATTTAATGCTTCCATCGTATATGGAGCATGTATATTTTTTAAGTGTTTACCTGTAGTGTTGTCAGTTTTAAACACCTGCAAAGAGAATGATGTATATATAAGTAATAATATAAAAATAAGATTGATATATTTCATGCTAACTAATGAGACTATATATAATACCTCATGTATGGTATCGATGTCCAATGCGGCATGTTTGATAATCATCTGCATAAATCGCATCACATAGTATGCGCATGCCCAGCCATTTTCTTGTGTAGCGCACTATAAATTGAAACATACAAAATAATACAACTAAGCACAATTCACATCAATAATATATACATTGGAGTCGGGAACTTACTTGGACGTTCTACCAATTTATTGGCTGGTTCTTTTTCCTTGGGACCATTCCTCCAGCCTTTTTGAATGCATCTAAACCCCTACATGTTAATATAACACAGTAAATTGCATAAGTAAATAGTAATGTAATAACATATGTTAACAGATACAAAAATGAAATATTTCTCACCAGAATAATGGCATTCTCATTACGTGTCCAATTTTAGTGTTTAATGTACTTCCCGCGGGATCTAGATAATAAACAGTGAACGTCACGGGGACAATAACTAGTAACTCCCAATGTCTACCGCTAGAGGTAAAAAGTTAACAATTAATAACTCAAAATGCACAATAAAAATGAAATTTTCTTAAGTCCAAATTATAAATAAAATAAACTTACTTGACATTGAATGGAGCTATTATTATCGTCTTCTTTTGCTGACCAAAAATGGTAAAAGCATCTATACAGTATTGTTGAACACTACCAGGGTCTTTAGCTACCATACTAATCAATGATGGAATCAAAAATCCCACATGATCAAATGCAAATTGTTTGTAATGATCTTTGACTAAGTAGCTACAAAACATGTATTACGTATGCATTAATATATAAGAAACCAGATCACCGGGTCTTACACAAGGTATATGGATGTATAAACAAGATCTCACCTTATCCATGTCTCTATCATTGATGTATTCAGCCAATCATACATAAACAACTCAATAATATCTTGTATAAATAAAGAGCTATCGTATGATTGACCTGCATAATCTGCATCTAAAGAAACAATTATCGGGCAATGTATATTATGTGCCCGTAGCCAACATGCCATTCCCCTACAAGCAGGACCTAACGGGTATATAAGGTCAGTTGGAACCCAAGTTGGTAATGCGGGAAGTGGAGGTGGAGGCCTAGGTGCTCCTGGTGTCTTCTTTTTAACATGTATATATAATTTCAGATCAGTTGACATCATATATACACATTAACAGTCTAAATCAATGTAAATTTATCTTACAATTTCAGTAGTGTAGACGACATCTGCTTTGGGCCACAATATGACCCCACCTTCTGCCTCAGCAAGTGTATCAATATCCGGGTAGGGATATGGCAATGTAGCTTCCCTCCAATCGGGTAACACACGTAATGGGCCCACACGAACGTAGCCCTGTGGCATTGGAGTCCCGTGAAACCTTTCCCCAGGAAGGGACGGGTAAGCCTGCGCCTCTGCAACAACATAGTCTTGTATTCTTAAGCGGCATGGCTTCAATGCCTACAAATTTACGTAAAGAATGTTATACATATATACATATCATCTTGAAAACATATCATCTTGAAAAGACTTGCTGCAATGTCATAAACAATACTTACAACAGACGTGTTAGGCGATGGGTCTCCAGGATTACTCGCAGTCTGTGCATCAGGAGAAGAGTGGGTCGCCATAGGCTGATTGGAAGCCTGAGATGCCTGCCACCGCAGCAATTCTTCCTTGACCTTCTCAGCAACTACATCGTTGACCTTCTTAGCAACTATATCCTCGACTCTCTTATTCTCCTATACATGGATAAAAGAAACATTATCTTCTTATTATTGAATTTCCTTTTGCAGTAACATTCTAAAAAAAAGAATAGGTTACCTCTTCTTGAGAAAGTCCCGCTCTGGGTTTGCGCTGGGATGGCCCAAAGAATGCTTTGATGCCAACACCAGCGCCTGCACCCCTAACACGTTCAGGATGCTCTAGGTTACCCAGAGTAACTGTCAATTCATCCCTTGTGCCCTGAGGGATGAACGTGCCTTGTTTCCTCTACTCGTGCAGCTCCCGCTAATCACCATCAATAGAAATTGGTAAGTTAACACCACAAATAATCAATATTCAAATGATTTCTCTAAGAGTTGTATTTACCATTTTCGCAGCCGCCTCAGCAGTTACGGGCTTCTTTATTTCACCCTTCTTGTTTTGCCTCCCAGCTATCCAGATATCATGGCGAGGCATGGGTGTGGCAGACTCCTGAGTAGGAGCAGACTCCTGAGTAGCCACAGACTCCGCATGTAGTCTTTGGTGAACGCTTGCATAGCCTTTTGGACCCATAGTCTGGTCATGCACATTTAGTGCACGCCTTGCTTTTTATGCGTCACTGAGGGCCTAGTTAGTATGCACATTAATGATTTGGTTAGTATCACTAAATGTTAATCTTGAATAGGTGAATACAATGTATATTAATTAAATTGGGAGTGACGCCTAATACCTTGAATTCTTCAGA
The DNA here is from genome assembly GCA_963693085.1 of Alisma plantago-aquatica. Taxonomy (NCBI): domain Eukaryota; kingdom Viridiplantae; phylum Streptophyta; class Magnoliopsida; order Alismatales; family Alismataceae; genus Alisma; species Alisma plantago-aquatica. Next base: position 796,413,393 of record OY856411.1, read on the forward strand.
TTTTCTTGAAGCAACAAAATTGTCCCAATCTTCTTTGTCCAAGAAGTTCCATTGTTCAAGGGCTGACTTATTCTTCTTATCACCCTCTTTTATGTATTCTCTATTCAGATTTGTCCTATAATTCCTAAGCATCTTTCCAGCGTGTTGCATCACACTTTTACGATGCAACTTCTCATCCAATGCAAACAGATTCTGTAAAATAGAAATGTTATTAACTAGTATCCAAAATAGAATTGCAAATAATAGAATTTGTAATCTACAAAATAGAATTGCAAATAATAATAACTCACGCATAAATCCTTCCATATCAAGTCTTTTTCCCCCTGAGGAACTTTATGCCAATTATCATACTTAACACCACAATGGCTCCGAGTGGTACATCCAAGATAGTTTACAAAATTATTGCGGTTCACTCCAATTGCATTTCCTCCATTATCAAACTCCACAACCAATTTGGATCCACTGCCACTTAGCGCTATTAACTTTTTCAACAGAGTGATGCCCCTTTTCTTATTAAGTGTTTGGTGCTGCGCATCAAGTTGCTCCAGTGCTTCAGTGGGTACATGTGCATCATCAACCTAAAATTTGACAAAAATAAACACACTGAATTAGCCCAATATAGAAATATAGGATATATGACATAACTAGAAGATAATGAATTTTATAGAAATACAGGATATGTTTTTAGAACTTACATTGGTATCCTCGCCATGCTCGTCATGGACAGCATGCTCATCATGGACTTCATGCTCATCATGGACATCATGCTCATCATGGTCAGCCATCTGAAAATGTAATTAAAAAGGCAAACATTTAGCATTTGTATTAACTAGAAAAAGGCAAACATTTAGCATTTGTATTAACTAGAAAAAGACAAACATTTAGCATTTGTATAAACATACATGTCTCTAAAATTGTGATCTTTTATCAATTAACAATCCTTCATTGTGATCTCCGCACACATATAAGTCATCATTAGCTTCAATATTTTGTGGAGTTGGCAACCCAACTGAGAATGGACTGGAGTCATCATACTTATCATAGTACTCTTCTTCATCTATATGATCTTCAATGAACTGTCTTTTACCATGAAGAACAACCGACCATTTATCATTTGCAGGATCATCGATATAGAATATTTGTTTCGCCTGTGATGCCAATATGAATGGTTCACCCTTCTCGCCAATCTTTTCAAAGTTCACCAAAGTGAAACCCAATTCATCCACTATAACTCCTTTGGTGTATCAACCCAATTACATTTAAAGAGCGGAATTTTGAAATCTATGTAGTCAAACTCCCAAATGTCTTCAATGACACCGTAATATGACATTTTACCTTCACGTGGACTCTTATACTTTGCACTTGCAAAGTACATAGTCGACGCTTGAAGAGTGACCCCACTATTTTGGACGACACTCTTATCATCTTGGCGCTTTGTGTAATATGTGAATCCATTAATGTCAAACCCTTCATAAGACATAACATTCGGTTTTGGTTTAAAGGCGAGGCATTTGATAGTTTCTGTAATATCATTTGGTGTTTGAGATAGTTGATGTAAGACTTTATCTTCAAACCACTTAGTAAAAGTCTTATTATGCTCTCTAGCAAGCCACATTGAACTTGCTCGAGGATGTTGTCTCTTTATGAAATTGGTATGTTCCTCGATATAAACACTCACTTCGTCCATATTTTGTAAAATATACAAGTGAGCTTGTTCCAACTGTTCACGATTGATTACTTTCACCCGTGATCCCAAAATTCCTTTGCCCTCCTCAATATTCTTGTCATTATCAGGAGTGTCATTACCACTGAGAAAGTCATTGCAAAAATCCATAACCTCTCTCGCCACATAACCTTCAATAATACTCCCTTCAGGCCGATAACGGTTTCGAACATCACCTTTAAAAACGATCATGTATCGTTCAAAGGGATACATCCAATGCAAGAAAATTGGTCCCAACATTTTCACTTCCCTAGTCAAGTGGACAACAAGATGTACCATGATATCAAAGAACGAAGGAGGGAAATACATCTCAAGCTGACATAGGGTAACAACCACTTCTCTTTGCAAATTATCGAGAGTATCAGGGTCAATAACTTTGCTGCATAGACTGTTGAAAAAGAAACAAAGTCTGGTAATTGCAAACCTTACATGCTTCGGCAATATAGATCGAATTGCCACAGGCAATATTTGTTGCATTAGAGTGTCACAATCATGAGATTTAAGACCTATCAACTTCAGATCTTTCATTGATACCAATCTACGGATGTTGGATGAGTAACCATGTGGCACCTTAACATTTACCAAGCATTCACAAAAAGTTTTCTTCTCCTTTCTAGACAACGTGTAACAAGCGGGAGGTAAGTATGTTCTTTTATTACCCATTTCACGTAATTCTGTTAATTCTGACCTTATTCCCATTTCACGTAGGTCCAGTCTGGATTTTATCCCATCTTTAGTCTTACCTGGTATATTTAACAGAGTACCAATGATGCTATCACAGACATTTTTCTCAACGTGCATTACATCGATACAATGCCTGACTGTCAAAGAACTCCAATAAGGAAGATCCCAAAATATTGACTTCTTCTTGAATAAAGAATTGTCACTCCGTGTGGCCATACTACATTGTGATTTCTTACCAAATTCATTGACAATGTCTTTTACTCTTTCATAAACAACATCCCCTGGTATAGGTTTAGGTGCACTCCGTTCATCATTCCATCCATTGAATGCTTTGCGCTTCCTACGATACAGATGGAATTTTGAAAGAAACCTTCGATGACCAAGATATACAGTCTTGCCACCATGTTTTAGTCTTATTGAATCAGTTTTTTCTTCACATATAGGACATGCTTTATCTCCTTTGACACTATATCCAGACAAATTCCCATATGCTAGAAAGTCATTAACAGTGCAAAACAACATAGCGTGCAAACAAAATGTCTCTCTTGCTGAAGCATCATAGGTCATCACACCTTCAGCCCAAAGTTTCTTTAAGTCATCAATCAAAGGTTAAAGATAAACATCGATATCATTTCCGGGTTGTTTAGGGCCCGATATCAACAACGACAACATAACGTACTTATTTTTCATACACATCCAGGGAGGAAGATTGTATATAACAAGCATGACTGGCCAAGTGCTATGTTGGCTGCTCAATGTCCCGTACGGATTCATCCCATCTGTACAAAGCCCAAGTCTTAGATTCCTATCTTCTTCACCAAATTTGGGGTACAATAGATCAATCTTCTTCCACTGTGGGGAATCAGACGCATGTCTTAGGATCCCATCATTATTTTTCTTAACATCTGCATGCCACCTCAAATTCTTCGCATCTTTCGGATTTGCAAACAAGCGTTGAAACTGTGATATTATAGGTAGATACCACAACACCTTGGCAGGAGAACCAGTTTTGGACTCCCCCGAAGTCGTCAATTTATACCGTGACGCACCACATTTTGGATAATCTTTCAAATCTACATAGTCCTTTTGAAATAATACACAATCATTCGGGCATGCGTGTATCTTCTTGGCCTCCATTCCCATTGGGCACAACATTTTCTTTACCTGGTATGTTGATATTGGCAGCTCGTTTCCTTCAGGAAGCATTTCTTTCAACAAAGTCAACAATGAAGTGAAGCTTTTGTCGCTCCATCTATTGTTAGCTTTCAACTTATACAATCTCAACACAGCGCTAAGCTTTGTAAACTTAGCACAGCCTGTGTATAACGGTATCTCAGCATCATGCACAATGTTTCTAAAGATAGGAGGTGGATCAGTGTGCTCTACCCTACAACTATCCAGCATCGCATCAACGATGTCTGCTGGAACTGGTTCGTTCACATTTACGTCATCGGAGGCAATTTCTTCTTCCACCCAAGCACTGCTATCAACATCTACTGGTTTTGATTTTGAAATCTCTCCATGCCAGTGCCATTCTGTATAGCCTTGTACAATCCCGTTGCACATGACATGACTTTTGATTTCCTCACCAGTGTTGACTTTCAAGTTGTCACCGCAATGCCTACATGGACAGTAGAACCTATCTGTAGGTTTTTTCCTATGTTCCTCGGCAAATCTAATAAACTGATCCAGACCAGATATAAACTCTGGGGTGCAACGATTACGAATGGACATCCATGATCTATCCATTCTATGATCAGAGAAAACAAGTATATATTAGGAAACAAGTATATATTAGGAAAAGATTAGGGTATACACTTACATCCTAAGTGTATAATGTGATGTCATTCTTATATATAATAAATGTGTACCACCTATCCCATCCTTGAACACATAATCTCACTAGTAAGTGTATAATGTGTATTGGGTTTTCAAGAAAATTTCGGCAGCATTTCCCCGCTGTTCTCTAAGTACACATGTACTTAGAGAACAAATGGGGAAATGCTACCGAAATTTTATCGAAAACCCAATACACATTATACACTTACATCCTAAGTGATATTAGGAGTTCAAGAACAGTCCCAAACCGGGGACTATCCAAGATTTACTCCTAATGAGTCAATCTTGGACGGGTTTCTAGGCCAACAAACACATTTGATGTCATTCTTATATATAATAAATGTGTACCACCTATCCCATCCTTGAACACCTAATCTCACTAGTAAGTGTATAATGTGTATTGGGTTTTTAAGAAAATTTCGGCAGCATTTCCTCGTTGTTCTCTAAGTACATATGTACTTAGAGAACAAACGGGGAAATGCTACCGAAATTTTCTCGAAAACCCAATACACATTATACACTTACATCCTAAGTGAGATTAGGTGTTCAAGAACAGTCCCAAACAGGGGACTATCTAAGATTTACTCCTAATGAGTCAATCTTGGACGGGTTTCTAGGCCAACAAACACAATAATAGATATCTACAATGAAGCCGGACTCCATACAAACAGTATATAATTTAGTGATTGTTCATTCTAATTTATACCAATGTACAAGTAATATAAAGAACAATGATTGTTCACTTTCTAGGCCAACAAACACATGTGATGTCATTCTTATATATAATAAATGTGTACCACCTATCTCATCCTTGAACACCTAATCTCACTAGTAAGTGTATAATGTGTATTGGGTTTTCAAGAAAATTTCGGCAGCATTTCCCCACTGTTCTCTAAGTACATATGTACTTAGAAAACAAACGGGGAAATGCTACCGAAATTTTCTCAAAAACCCAATACACATTATACACTTACATCCTAAGTGAGACTAGGTGTTCAAGAATAGTCCCAAACCGGGGACTATCCAAGATTTACTCCTAATGAGTAAATCTTGGACGGGTTTCTAGGCCAACAAACACAATAATAGATATGTACATGTTAGGGTTTCATCACAATTGATGTTAGGGTTTCATCAATGTTAGGGTTTAATCAAATCAAATTAGGATGCTAGAATGGACAAGTTTAAATCAAATTAGGGTTTAAATCAAATCAAACACGGCTGTGACTGTGTTGGCCTACCACGGCCATGCTGGGCAGCACGGCCGTGGTAGGCCATTCTTCTCAGTTCTCAGTGAAAGAAGTAGAACACTAACTAGTCTTAGGTTTTGAAGTCAGAGCAGTAAGCAGAGCAGAGCAGCGGGCGGCAAGGAAGAAGGTGCTATGGCTAATACCTTGTGAGCAGCGGAGGCAAGGAAGAAGACAACGCCGCAGTAGGGTGTGAGCAAGGAGATGCAGAGCAGCAGCAAGGAGGAAGGAGCGGGCGGCGGCGGCGCAAGGAGGAAGGCGGCGGGCGGCGGCGGCGACGCAGAGCAGCAGCAGGGATCGTCGGCGGCGAGCGAGAAGCAGCAGGCACCAGGCGGCGATTTTGGGAGAGCGGCGACGAGCAGCGCACAGGAGAATCGATGAAACAGGATGAAAGGGGGAAGAGTCGGGTGATCGGGCCTCTATTAAGTTGGTCAACGGCGTCGGTTCTCTATGACAACCGACGCCTATTATCTTCAGCGTCGGTTGATCGTAAAAAACCGACGTCCAATTAGACAATCTTTACCCCAAATTAATTGGCGGGAACTATTATCAGCGTCGGTTATACAAGGATAACCGACTCCGAAAGTGGAACTTTTCGTGCAAATTTTCATTTTACATAGGCGTCGGTGAATCGTTAAACAACCGACGCTGTATGTGACCCAGATTTTTTTCGCTCGAAAATTGGATTTTGCGGGTGCTTTTAGGCGTCGGTTGGTTATACTCAGCCGACGCTGAATACAAAGCGGTACCCGTGTCTGGCTGGTCTTTGAATATAGACGTCAGTTTGCATAAATAACCGACGCCTAATATTATAGGTGTCGGTTGTCCTAAATAACCGACGCCCAGAAAAGCGACACTGAACGCTATTTCTATAGTAGTGGCTGGATCAGCCGTCCCAGCATAATCCAAAGCTCCGACTCAGCGAAGCCGCTCAAAGGTTTTCCCAATACCCGATGTTTCACCATGGGGAGCCTGTGCTCTCGGCGGAGGAACTAGCAAACTCTCTACCATGATATTCATTGTAGTCATCATCTGCCCCATAAGATGTTGGTAGGCAGGGTTTTCGAGAATGGCTAGGTCAAGTTGGGGAACCTCAGGCACCCGATCTTCATGTGCCTGCCCTCTAGCTCCATCAACTGATGCAGCCTCGTTGCTCTCGGCAGCATGTTCTTCATGATTTTTAGACATCTTAGCTTTTTCTTCCGCTGAGGGTAGAAGATTATTGTAAGGAAATCTAGAAAACTCACAAGAACAGAAACAACCTAGTCCTAGATCCATGTAGACTCAGCGAACATAGGGCTCTGATACCAAGCTTGTGGTGACACATCCCGCTATCACACAGACAATGAGATGCCACACGAATACGTGCGGAAAACACCATAAACCACCTATTACCAAAAATGCGGGTTAATTAAAACCAATTTCAGAAAGCAGATAAACCAAGAAACTATTACATCTAGATCCTCATACTGTTAGAAGACAGGTTATATAAATATTTATAAATCTTGATACGTGTCCACAACTTATAAGATCAGCTGTCCTGTCAACACATGAGTTCATCACATGTTCATACATACACAACGGGCCACATCCGGCCAGCAGCAGAATATATAAAGCTTCATCAGCTACACATAGAAAAACAACGTCAAAACATCTCTGAGGACCTGAGAGTATAGGGATGACTCTAGGACTCTACTATAAAACAACCAAAATAGTAGCGTATCCATCTCATGCCTTCTACTGCTCTTCTTGCTGCTCGGCCGCAACCTCACGACCACCGCCACGTCTAGAGTGATCACCTAAAAAGGTTGTAAACCAATGGGGTGAGACACACAGTCCCAACGAGAAACATAACTCCCCGCCGAAATCATAAAACCTCAGAAAGGTTAAAGAAACAACAGCAGATAACTGATAAAGCGTATAACAAGAGCAGCATATTGAGCAAAATTGTTATTACCATCAAGCTTACCAAGATATCTGGGAGGCATATAACCAAGTATTTCTTTATGGAACATGATTGACAAGATAAGCTTTATAAGAACTTACCACAAGATATAAGGATCGTACGCACAACTGCATAGTTCAAGGCCTCAAACAATGTTCTGTATTTTTCCTTAAGCAATAAATACTATTCGGCTGAATTACGTATTATTATGCCCTGAGGAAGTGAGTTGTACCGCTCAAATCCAACCTTTGATTGCGAAACCCAAGACGGTGCCATAAAAGGTCAATGGAAGAGTCGGACTTAACGACCTCCCCACCTCGTGGTCAGTGTACGAGTGCAAAATAAGCAGGACCGTAGTCTCATGCTTAAGTGGCCTCAGCCACATGGTCAGGCTACCCTCTGCCTAGCCCACCTTGGTACATGTATCAACGCTAGTGAAACTGAGCTGCAGGCATGATCACCGTGCTCTGAGCCATGAACACATTCATTCTCTCTCATCACACATCCTGAGTCATGGGCATGTTCACCATGTTCCAACATATTGAGCTATAGGCTTGAAACCACACTCTGGAGTCTACAACCGAAGTTGCACTCAAACCTCCTCATTTTCGGCTAGGAGGAACCACACATATTCAATAATATGCGCTTCCAGGTTAACCCACAGGAGAACCTGTTTCACCATCACCAACTACTGACGATGATGGATCTATGGCCAGGGCAAACTACATAATATATTCCACTGTAATTAGTTAGTATATTTTAAGTGGATTGTTGAGGCAGCTAGGTTGTAGCACATACATAACATTGAGTTACATTATTACTACCACCATCACATTATCCCGGGATCCAATCCCATATCACAAGAAACCACTACCTCTTAAGGCATTCTCATCATCTTACATCATCACTAGGGATAACAATCCCTGATCTCATCATCAGAGGATAACACCTCAGCTAGGCACTTAGCCTTTATCAGGTCCTCAGACCTATCACATCATATTGGTGATGCATGTTATCTCATCAACAAGAGTGATCATCACAATGCAGTGTTATTCAAACACATATACCTCATAGCTCTTACATGGCTATGAATTCATCTGATATACCTGTACGGTTAGTATGCACATCAAAAGAGATAACTTAAAATCTCCAGACATAGCTCTTATGTTTATCATGTTATTAGGGTTTGCAGATGCACATGTCATGATCACAATCGTACGAAGCATATACTGTTTCAGTTATATTATTGATATCAAATCATGGGCATCCATCCATGTGTTTTACCTTTTAAATAGGAACAAGAATCTTGGCATCATCTTACATAACATAGGTTCACAAACTAACTTCTATTGTTCATTATCAACAAAGATGCGATCTCACGATGAAGGACTACTAGGTAGAAAACCTTCTACCCTCACTACAGGTGGTGTCGGGTAGGGTAACGCCCCTCACTAGAGTCCTATCGGCCAAGCACTGCACACCCTCTATTATGCATCAAGGTTCCATTAGCACTCAAGGTGTCGGGCAGCCACCACCAAGGTATAACGTGCAACACTACCCTGGCTATCGGACAAGGGTCTAACGTGCCCCAAGCTAGGGTTAGGGTTAGGTTTTACTATCGGCTAACCTTCAGTAGGAGCCATATTGACCAAAGGGGTATCGCCCAAGACGCCCCTATCATGCAACCATCTCAGCCTCATCCAAGGTTAACCTATCGGCCAGGGTATCCATGACGCCCAAGAATGGCGTCGTGCATGGCCATGAAGCATCATAATGGCCAGTAACAAGGGTTAGCATGTCAGGCACTAAGCTAACATCACATAGCAGCCAAGATCATCTCTAGACAAGGGGGTGTAACGGGCATCCTCTGTACATGGTGTATCGTCCATGACTTAATCCTAATCAAGGTATCGGGAAACATACTCAAAAGTCACCAGGGAAACATATGTCGGCCAAGAGCCCATCCAAGGGTCTAGCAACCATGTCTTCCAAACCCCAACCCTAGGGTGGATAAGGGATATTGGGCACAAAGCCAATCGAAAACAACAGAACCAAAATGGCTAGACCATGACCCAAGACAAAGAGGTATCGGGCAGCATCTCATCAAGGGTGTATCGCCCAAGGTACCACTCCAAACAAGGCTATCGGGAAGCACAACTCCTAGGTCGTATCATTCAAGGCACAACCCCACAAGATCATCTTCAACCTCAAGCACAAGGGCACCAAACCCTAATTGATCAAGAAGGTCGGCTCACCTCTCAACAACCAAGAGAGAGGGGTTTTTCACAACCTCTATCACAAATCTGGCAACCACAAGGATCCACCTCAACATAGGTCACCATCTATCCAAAAATCTCACCTCTCTAATCCATGGTGAGAGGAGGGTGTTGCTCAAGCAACTAGAATATAAGCTCACCTCTCAACCTAATTGAGAGAGGGGTATTTCCCACATTACTAGAGCTCAAACTCACTTCTCTGTACCAAGGAGAGAAAAGAGTGTTGCTCAACAAGGAAACCCTAAGCCATGGTTTGGCCAACTAGGTACAAAGGTACAAAACATCAACCACAACAACAAGATCACTATATCCACAAGACTAAAGGTGTAAACAAAGCAAGAAACATATCTAGCAACATACATGGCCGATCATGATCATATGAAAATGTGCAACATAAAAGAAGGTAGTATGGTTAGGGTTAGGAGTTATGTAACCCGCCTTAAGCAAGCTCCAAGCTTCCAAGCTCAAGCACCACCACGAGAAGAAGAACAAGGCACTCTAGGGTTCGGCCACCACTAGAGGAAGAAGAAGACTCCAAGGAGAAGGAGGAGGATTGGCCACTAAGCTTGCAAAGGAGAGGTGTCGTGCACCAAGGAAGGGGGGAGACTAAGGAACTAAAGGGATCCTTAGCAAGAGAAAGGGAACACATATATAGAAGAGGATGGAGGAGAAACCAAGGTAAAACAAGGCAATGTGTCACCCACCTAGGGACACTTGTCCATGGGCAACGCCACCCTCACATCTTGCCCCATACACATGTCCAAGGCAATTTCCACATGAAAGCATCACGCACCAAGTGTCCACTAGAGTGGTGACACAAACAAAGATAGGAGTCAAAGGTGGTCCATGGCTGATACACCCACTCCTTTCCCGATACAGCCTCATGGGTGACACACCCATGGCCGACACAACCACAGCCAGCTCACCTATGGCCGACACAAGGTCAACAAGGCAAAGCAAGGCTCAAACAAGGCATAACAAGGCCCAACAAGGCTCACCCAAGCCCAAAGCAACCCAAGCAACGAGCCCAACCCTTCCTCTCAACACTAGAGGAAGCAAGGAGAGAGAGAAACACCTCTCAAGGTGACAAACTTGCTCATCAACCCTAGACTTGGGTTATTTACAAGTAGCACCTCCAACACTCAACAAAGCACAAACAAACCCTAATTACCACTAAAGGTGGTTAGCAATTAACTAAACACTAGGGTTAGGCAAAGCAAACAGGATAAGCCCAAAACGGGGGTCAGGGTCCTTACACTTATTCTCCCTAAGACATTTATACCAAATGTGTCTCGAAAACAAGTTGTGGTAAATGTATGTATGACCTTGATCAATTTTATTAGGACTTCCAAGAATTTTTAAAGGATGAGATTTGTTGTTTCTCAACCAATCACAACCAGGTTAGTGTTTGACTTGAAAAGTTTAGAGGAAGAAAGGTCATATTGGTTTAGAATCACATCATTCATAGATGCTAAGTCATTGCCACCACATCATCCATAGATGAAAGATCTTATGCAAGATTTGTGTTCATGAAGTACTTATCACCCAAAACATCTGTGTTACATCATGTTAACATCTATGTAAGCAAAAGCATGGATATATTTTCATTTATTCGTGTACAAACATTTAGGATGAAGATTTAGTAATATGCAATATATGTTATTAGTTAGGTTTGTTTACATCCAATAAATTTCACATAATCAAGACAATAAAAGATATACAATATGAGTTAAGTTGTTCTTTAAACAAGGGATATGAGAGTAGAAGTAAGAGCATGGTTAAATGTTGTTTTTTCCAAATAATACAACAACCCATGCTCCATTCTAAACATATTTATTTTACCATAAGTATGTAAAGATATTGTCGTAATTTTATTTTATGTGGTTTTAATTTAATACCACAAATCTATATAGTTACACCTATTCACATCTGTGGTAGCTGGAAGGTTATACATACTATTAATAGGTTATGATTTCTCAAAGTTTGACAGCTGTCACGAAATGATATTAATGTATAGGTGTTTTTTACAAAAAAATCCACTGGATCTTTAGCTAAAAGCCACAGTTGAGAATCGAACCTGGGAGTAGAGATCAAAATATTTACGATCAAACCACTACGGTAATTGCATGTTGTGTTTACTTTTCCACTAGTCTATACTTATTTGAGTATACGAGTTTGTTTTGCAAAAAAATGTGCTAGATGTCAGCGGAAAATACGAAAGTGATGCACTAGATATTCGAACTCGGGAGCCCAAAGTGAGTCATATGCAGCTAAACCATTGTGACAACAACTAGCCTATGATGATTGTAGTACTATCCTATATTATATATCTAAGTTTGAATACCAAAATTACATACAAATAACATATTATTATAATTTTTTTTTGGGGGGGGCATGGCCCCTGTTGGTCCCCCTCTGGTTTCGCCTCTAGTTATGATTATATGAAGGTAGTCCAACTAGTTTGGAAAAAGTTGAAAGTTATTTGATTTTAATATCATGATTAATACCCATAAGTATGTGACATTTTAGATCTAGTGGTGTACGTCATCACAATATACTAAAATATTGTGTTGAGTATGCTATGTGATTCATATATCTATCTAATACTACGACTTAGAAATAAGATAAAACTAGATTTTGGTAGTACTAAATAAATATAATAACATACTTAAATACATATATTTATTAGCAAAAGAGGACACATGTTTTAGGCACATATTTCATTATATATCTATGCATTGACCACCGAAGGTTTTTAATGCATTCTCTTAATTCTCAAAGGGTTCGAGATGAATGCCTTTGTGGTCTCCTACCAAGGAGTTAGATAATATGTACACCGTGGCTGACTATCAAAGGATTAAGTCACTTCCAAGCACTATACTACCAAAGAGTTTAGTGCTTTCAAATAATGGAACAGATATATTATATTTCATGTGTTAAGAACTATATATATATATAATCATGCAAAATACCATACAAAAATAATTATTTCATCAAATATCATATGTTAAGTATTTTGTACACATAATACAACCATATTATATAATAGGTCAAGTAAGAGGTAAAAGTGTACTTTTAATCGAGATAATGTAATCACCACTTATTATTGAGTCAACTACCACTCTTTTTCAAACACTAATTAAGAATAGATCACATTACTTTACTTTTGTCATTAAGTATTTAGGGATTCCAAAAGTTCAGTCTATCACATACTAACACCTTAAAAGAAATTTTGTCCTCAAAATCAAGCCAAAATACAGTCTTTCATTGGAACAGAGTGGGAATCCTTTACACATGGGTTAAATAGAGAGGGTACGACATGCAAGCCGTATTAAGAATTAAAAACAATCAACCACATGTAATAAAAGCAATCAAAATTAGGGTTTGGCCATAATTATATGTCACACATAAAACAAAATAGTTTTGAGGCTTCACTTTGGATTTGCATACATTACACATATATTATCATATTATAATATGATTACAGTGATATTAACCAGGACATTACTATTAATCAAATTTACACATTACTCATTTTTATCATATAAAATATACATGACAACTTCGTCCAATGAAAAAAACTTGATTCATAATTGAAAAATTCGATAAAGAGCATTATATGTAGTTGTGATACCATTGTAGGAATCTCAAGAGAGGGAAACACAACAAAATGTATCTTTTTCCCAAGAATCCTTCGAGTAGGGTCCATCTAATGCAACAAATCATATTAGGGTTTAAAAGTTTATACCTTATTGTGGAAGAGGTTCCTATGATTCAAATCATATTTCTTGGTGTAGATATGGACCCTCCTATCTAAGCCTCTCTTGAATATCTCTGGACTAATAATTGAAACTCTTTTCTGGGATTTCTGACGTTTTGGAAGTCACCTCAAGATGCATGAAAAAAAATTAATTTTCTGATGACTAATCGTGGAGATCTGAGGGAGATTATAGGTGGTATATTGTGGCAATATATCATCTATTTTTATATATAGTAAGGTTAAAAATATGGCTATGATGACCCCAGAACTGACCCTGACAGATCACACCAATCTGTTGTACATGTAAGGCCCCTAAACTTGCTTAATGAGTTGAATAAGCTTAATTATCATAATTGATTCTTATAACCCTAATCTAACCTTTTTATATTCTTTGAAATTATAATACAAGATTAAGTTTCAAATTTGGTCCAATTTGGACACTGTTTGAACAAGTTATGCAATTTTATGCACATTTTGGACTTTTCTACAATTTACCCAATTGAGAGGTTTTCTTTGCAATTTATCACTTGAATTATATCCCTTGGATATTATCTCATCATTCTTGAGCTTTTTGATCCCTTAGGCACCTATTTAAACCTTGGTTTGAAGGTGTTTTCTCCAAGGGTATTTTAGGGTTTACTCCTTCATGGATGAGCTACATGTAGTAGCTATCAACTAGTGAATTATTTGATTTGCTTGGAAATTCAAGAAATGAGGGATAAGAATGTCTCTATGAATTGTGGGTGAGATGCTTGTGTGTGTGCTTGTATATTCTTAGAACACTTGGAAAGATATTAGAACTTCAACTTTTTCTTTTTCTTTATCTTAAAGTTTCATATACTTATCCCTAAGCACCAAAATGAGCCATTTTCTCTCCACCACTTCCCTCCTTCTCCCAACCTCATTCTCCCTATGTGCTTCCACGAATTTTCCTATCCAAGGAAGAAGAAAGTGGGGACCTTCTTGGAAAAAGGATCTAGGGTTACAATTGACTTCCTTTTAGGGTTTAAAAAGCTTCCTTCTAGTGATCTTGACCAAAAAGAGTAAGAATCCCCTTCTTTCCTCCATTTATTTCTTTTTTCTCCTTACTTAGACCTTCCTACAGGTCGGAACCTTGCTGTTACATGGTAGAAATTGTTCTAAAGTTCTAAAACCCTACCTTTCTTGCTCCTTATGCTTAGGGTTTGCTCATTTGATGAAGAAAGGTGCTAGATGGATGAGTTCATAGCTTATGCTTGGATTTTCTACCCTACCTACTCAAGTTTTCTTCTGTTTGGGGTTTCATATTCAAATTAGAGGCAAGTTTTATAACTTGCTCCACGTTTATTTCTTACCATAAGCTTTCTAGATCATGTTCTTGCTTGAAAATGATGATCCATGCACTAAAAAGCTATGCTTGATTTGGATTTCGATTTTTATAATATTCCATGTTCTGGTTTTGGTTCTAGATGAACATGTGATCATGTGTAAGTTATTCCTAATGTATAATATTACTTGGATCAGGTTTTTTTGATAACCTATGGTGCTAAGCACCTATGAACCAATGGTCAATTTTAGGATTTTAAGCTGATTTATTTTATAAACCCATGACCCGAGATGGTACCATTGCAACAACCCTATGGTGTTGTCTTCATGACAATTGATGGTTGGGATCAATGGTGTTATATGATGGTGAAATCCTATGGTCACCCTCTTAGGTCAGGTTTTGGATCAATTAGAAGTTTAATGATCAACATTAAGTACCCTACTGATGTTATCAATCAATGATGACATTAGCTTAATATTTGATGCTGATTAATAAATATAGTGTTGAGCTAACAACCTATGGTGACTCAATGGTCACTAATGATGGTGGATCATGTCTTTACAACCTATGGCGAGTTAAGCATTATAGTTGTAGCATCAATTAAGCCTTAGACCAATGGTTTCTTGGGTCACTTGATGCAATGGTCGGACCTATACTATAATTGATGGCTTTAACATATGAACTTGACCCAATGGTCAAGATCTAATGTTTATTCCTCCAATAAAGTGGAATGATGGATAATGTATTATTTTGGTCCTAATAATGTGATTTATATGGTTTCCTTTATATGATCAACTTAAGGAGCTTACTTGTTGATAATGGATGGCTTGTTTTAAATGAACAAACGATTGTGGGTTTTACCCTACTCTCAATGGAACTTTTTGTGTTGTTAATCAAGGGATGTCTAGGGTTAAATGGTGACTCTTTATAGAGCACAAATCAAGGACTTCATTGGTGGTTTATCTAAGGTGTTTACTTATGTAAACAACCAATGGTCTTACCTTTTAAACATCCATTGGTTCTGGGTGACATTGTGGTATGGTGATATGGGTTGAATGATGATGGAACAAATGGAGGATTACCCTTAATAAGATAGTCTTACCTATTCACTCATATGAATAGAAGGGATGATAATCATATTGTATTGATATGTAACCCTAATGAGGTATATCTTGTTATACCTAGATTTAATATAACTAAATGATGGTAATTGGGTATGAATAGTCCTTGAATGACTAATACAATCATGGAGTACTCTGTTACTGTTGTTGAAACCCTAGTATACTATAAATCGATTGTTACACCTTGATTTATGTGTGGGTTCATACTTGAGAATGGTATGGAATGTGATGGTTATGCTTCACCTTATGCATCCATGATCCAATGGGGATGTCGTGAGTTAGGGTTTGGGTATAAGTGTTGATTAGTAACATTGATATAATTTATCATGTTGAACCTAACTGTAATGCAAATAGATAAAGATGAGTATTCATGTTTAACATTCTTATATGATGGAATGATGGTGTAATAACCTCCTTAATATGATCATAACCTTAATGTGTTAATTGATAGTATCATAGCCACATGGTTGATACTTTCTTATGCTAAACATGTTCATTATAAATATGATGAGGGTTAATCATATCTAGATTCCTTGCATGTCGATGTAATAAAGGAATGTTCTTAATGTTTTTATAGCCCTGCTATGATTGTTTATGAATATCTCCTAGCTCATTAATGCAATATTGTATTGATCTGGTGTATTATATGTAAGTAATGTTGTTGAGCCTTGTTATAAGGAATGCAAAGATAATGATGATCTTACAGGGAATAGTATGATGGTCTTAATGACCTTTGGGAATGGTTGAACCCTGAATGAGGTGTAATCCTCTTGTGTTGATAAGTGTCGATACCCCATGATATTGTGAAAAAGACTTATATCCTGTGATAGTATGATGGTCTTAATGACCTTTGGGCATGGTTGAGCCCTGAATGAGGTGTAATCCTCTTGTGTTAATAAGGTTTGATACCTTGTGATATTGAGAAAAGGATTTATATCTTGTGATAGTATGATGACTAGTGTGGTCTCATGAATGGCAAGTGAATAGTACAATGTGATGATGCGATGAGGAATTATGTTTCACACATTTTATATCTTTTAAAAGTTGTGATATGTATATGCTTGCTAGAAGTGAATTAGGGTTTGTATGTCCACTTATTTGATGCAGTCTTAATTCACCCGATTGGCATAACTAATCAAGTGAAACTCTAATCATGTAGTGCCATGTGTCATAGATCCATCTGAGTGTCAGAACTTGCGAGATGGTGAAACGAGTATTCCTACAGAAAACTCGAAGTGCATACTATTGAGTATGTGGGGGTGGCAAGTTGAGGATATATCCTTGTCATCCACAATGCAGATTGTGGAGGTTGGCTATTGTCATGCCACATACATTTGATGTTATTTAGAACAGTTGTGGTCGTGTCTCAGTGATTATATATGTGATAAGATTGGAGGACAATTGGGGTTGTACCTCAGATGGTAGGGTATGCGTACCCACCTCCTTTCACTAGTGTCGTGACCTGTACCGAGGACGGACTAGGCTGTTAGCAACTTGACCTTATGTGTCGCTGTGGCGGACCATACTGACCGGGGTGGAGAAGATCTTAGGAGTCTAGTTCTTCCTAGATCTTATATGGCACTGATTTCGACTTAGCAGTGTTAGTTGGATTTTGAGTGGTATCCTCAATTTTCTCAGGGCATAATAAAAGATGTAAGACAGTTGTGTAGCATATCTGTTTAGATATACACAATGCTTCATATTGGATGATAACTCTTGTTTGCTTTCTTTTCATTGAGATCATGTATAGTACAATAAGAGATAATAGATATGCTTATGTTGTAGTAATGCTCATGTTGTAAACATGCTTATGATGTCAAATATACTGACACTGATGGTTAAGATGATGCTTCTAGCTATGTTTAATATTACTAGACACGCCTATGTAATTATAAATGCTGAAACTGCTAATCATGCCTATGTAGTTAATTGTGCTATCCTTTATTTGAGACACCAATATTTATAGCCATGTTATGTTACTAGACATATTCATGATGTCAGGGATGCTTATTCTACTACATTGATTGTGTTGTTAGCAAGGAATATGATGATAGTGAGACGAATGATAATGATTGTTATTAGATGCAATTTGATGATATTTGAGTGGATATCTATCCAGAGAAATGGATTTATTTGTTATCTATATATGCATTGATGATCATACTTGTATCTAAGATTATTTCCTTAATCTATTTAGCATACTTAAACTATTTAATATGTTAAATTGATTATTAAATACTCCAACTACTCAGTTATCTACTATTTAAAATGTTGTAATCAATAAGCATTGTTGGAGGTTATATCTCTTGCTAGGACATGAGTCTCACCCTTGTGGTTCGTCACATTTTTTTAGGTAATCGGAAGTGACGAATACAAACATGTGGAAGCAAAGAGGAGCTATAGTAATGAATCTTTGAGAAAGTTGACTAGATGTCTAGTGTGTCCTAGAGTCGTCCCTATACTCTCAGGCCCGAGCGAGAAAATTTTTTATATGGTGTTTTAAATGAATCAGACTTTTGTTAGTATATTAATGCTTGTTTGTGTGGCATATACAAATATTGTTCTCCTGTGTATATATGTTGTGGCTAAGATGATTGAACAATTTGCATTAAATTCTTGTCATAGTATGGATAAAAGAAAGATGTTGAGCTCTTATGCAAATGTTTCTGAGCAGGTGCTGACGTTGAAATCAGTTTTAATTTACCCATATTTTTGGGTATGTGATTAATTAGTGATCGATTGTGTTTTATGTTTTTGAGTAATCCCATTTAGTGTAACGAGTTATCACAGTACACATGTGCAGTGGATCACACTGATTTGCTGCCTCAATCTGTGTGCCCTAGGTGACAGATCATGCTATTCCACTGAGGATACCTTCCCCTCAATTTGTGTGTTGTACAAATCAGGTTATTATGATGTCCATGTGTGCCTCAGATGGCGTCATTCCCTCGTCACCTCGATTCATGTGATGTCTGTGAAGATCTTCTTCTAGAACGACTTCACTGTGCAAACTCATGTCCACAGTATCCATGTGAGTCTCAATGATGGTTAGAGTTGCTATTCTCCACATCTCCTTCTTTCTTTCTCCAAGACTCTCTACAGTTTCTCAGATCTTAGAGGCAACAATGAGAAGATCCAAATATTTACCCTGAAGACCTCCTCTCATGTCATATATAGAGGAGTGGAGAGTTTTCATAAATCCTGCTTGGCCAGGCTGTGGACTCCCTAACTTATGAAAACTTATTTTTTGATCACAAGTCCATATTTTATTTAGGTTGTCAAAACTTACTTTTAGATCATTGGATTTATTGTAACAATTATAGTAAAATCCAATTCATCTTTATCCAATCTATGTAGGCACCATACTATGTTGGAAATGGATTCACTAGTCAATAAATGATCCATAGGAAATGAGATTTATCTAGCCATACATCATTTCTATCCAAGTAGTAGGATTATTTAAACAAAACTAACCCAACAACATACAATATTATCATGTTGTATAATAATCTTAACACATATCCATATCGAACTAGAGGCATGGTCGCATCATCCTCAATACATTCAATCTAAGTTCCTTGATCTCCAAGTAGACTAGCAAGATACATATGATCTCAATATGACATAACAAATCACATGAGCATGTCCATGCATTTCTCTAGTCTCACTCATCTAAAGGCCTTGAATATCACTCTCGTAATAGTGGAGGGACAAATTTATTCTACAACACTCACAATGCATAACATGATTCTCACCACACCCACTGACTATCTTTATGCAAGCCTTCTTCAAGATCATGTTGGTTATTGCCAAAGCATGCTGATTATCATATCACTATTGTAGTGACTTCACGTCAACTGACCACAACACCATTACCAAATCTGAGAGTTTATTATGATTATCATACAACTATCACATAACGGTCCATGAATCACTCTCAAGGCATGTCTTTCTAGTAAACTTATTCTCTAACAAGTACTTATGTGTCTGGCTTGATATCCAAAACTAATGACCCATGAGATATGGTCATCAGTCACCACCACATATTAGTCTCACATGTATTATTGTTATCCAATCCACAATAATACTTGACTAGAGACATTTAAGAATACTATTCTTAGCATCCATTAGGATCTCATGCTCAAGTCACATACTTGAAGTCCCATGGCTTTGAATGAATCATTCTAAGGACATTTATTAATTACATTAACATTTAGTAATTAAATGTGCATCAATAAATTGGAATTGCCTTAATTAATCAAATCAATAGTAAAAAATATCCCTACAACCATCATCCAATGACTGGCTTCTAGGGCATATACACCAACACGAGTTACATACCAACTCCTAAAACAATATTATAAAATGAATCTTAGACAGCAACCTCAAAAGATATAAAACATATAAATTAGTTCCATGTTACTACATCCTGATATATTTATCCATCCTTGGCCATAAAGAAGACCAAGCCTCAAATTAAGAAACATAATGCCCAATTAGTCATTTACACCATAGCATTGACATATCCCTATAGGAATCTCATTAGTGTGTGAAATTTTTTGTAGATCATAAAAAGGTATAAAAAGGAAGTATCCAAAATTTAAGCTTAAGACTTCGATAGGTGTGAAAGTTATTATATTTCTAAGAATTGAGCCAAAATGAGGTAAAAACCTAGCATGGATGAGTAACTTTCATTACTAGAAACTTGAAAACTCTTCTATTAACTATTTTCAACACTATAACATCATATTGAGACGTTGGTATATCCATAAGATTACTAGAATACAACAAGGATTCACATGTAGGTCATACTTCCTCTTATTGGGTGCTAAAATACCATAAAAATGATATTTTTAAGTGTCTTTGCATTTGTAATTTGAATTTTAATTATTACATTCTTACAGAAGATAGTTTAGTATGGTAGAAATTATACTTAGAGTCTAAAACAAGCTTCAATATCTGTATTACCACCTTACTCGTGTAAAACAGTGCATAAAGGACCACCTTTTAGCCTAATATAGATTTTTAGAGCAAGATTAACATTATACATGTCATAAGTAGGCAAGAAATGCATCAAAAGTTATCAAGGGTTAATAAAAACGTCCAAACAAAAATGAAATAGGAAAAAGAGAAGCAAAGACCCGAGCTTTATCCTCCAAAAATTCCACTAAAGCTTCCATCTTCAAGAACGAGGTGTATCTAGAGTAAAGAGAGAAAAAAACAATCCTTTACCCATATGCACGAGTTTCTAGCTAGGAGAACCATGGATCTCAACCATGATAGATGATAGAAGGGGAAAAAATAAGAAAAAACATTTAGGAGAGGAGATCTTACGTGTACAAATGTTACGACCTCACCTTTCAGTAACCCCCAATTAAGGGAGACCAAGAGGTTGAAGCCGCACCCATTAATCCCGGATCAAAGGTTCGGCATATAACCATAAACAATTATCAAATTCTAACAGACTATACTGAAAATGGTAATAAAATTTTTCTTTACATACCTTTTGAAAACTTGGTTCATTAAACTTCTATCCACACCGATACTAATCTATCTAATCCTCCTTTATACTTTAACTCTCTTTTAGTATCACATGTGCCACTTTACTGTTTGTTCTTTTCATTGTACCTAAAACGCCGACAAACAAAACGTCGGTCAGCCGAAGCTGGTATGTGGGGGAGAAGCAGATAATTGTTCAACTAAGTTAACAACATAATCATTCAATTAATGATTTAACAACCAAGATTACGTTTTAAACCATATAACTCAATCCATACATATTCACAACTCTGGGCTGTCCCTGCAGTGGACATGGATATCACCTCTCTTTTAGGTATAGAGTCGCATGGCACTATCCGAGGATAGCCCAATCTCTAACTCTTTATGACTTGATGGTCCTACCTCCATGGTAGCCATGTACTAAGTCAACCATTGACCTGATGGACCTACCCAATGGGTAGCCATGTACTAGGTCATCCATAGACCTGATGGACCTACCCAATAGGTAGCCATGTACTAGGTCTTCTCTAACCTGATGACCTACCATAGGTAGCCATGTACTAGGTTAGCTATTTCGCCACAGAGAGAACCAGGATCTGAGTTTATAGGTATACACATTAAGTGATAGTCATAGCCACATTATATTTGCAATATGAACATCCAAGCAGTTTAGTTGCATCCAAGCGATAAAACGTTCGGAAAACGCCGGGAAACCTAAACGGTTAACCATAAGTAACCACATACCTGATTTGAAGAGTCATGCAGATTATTGAACATTTACTTCATGTATATATAATCAGCCAATCAACATATCCAAGCAAGTAATTCAATCATCACATATTTCCTGAAAAGAATATGTACTCTATTGTTACACTCTTCATCAAAAACTACTCTATTTACTTGGATTCACTTTCTAGGGTTTTGTGTCTATCTTAGGGTTTCATTATACAATTAGGGTTTCCCTTTATCTTTCACCACATTAAACCCTAATTTTATGCGATTATTCAAAAACCCTAGTTATTTTATCTATTCTTCAATACTAAGGTTATTTCCACAACATATAACCCTATTTCCACATTTAAAGGCATATTACTCATCAATTAATTTCATTAAACTTATTTTACATTAAAGATACTATTTTTATCCCTTTTAATTCATGACAAGATCATTATGTGCATCTATCATTAATTCAAATCTCATTAGGGTCTAATTAACATATGAACTCATTTTGTCATCAATTCCATCTTTTATTCATGAAAAGACCCTAATTACTACCTTTAGGGTATTTATCCAGGATTAAGGACTTTCATATACAAATAACTTTGAACCAACATTTAACAATCATATTTTCACATTTATCCAAACAAATATGATCTTATCTTCTTTTACCCTAAATTAGGGTTTCTAAATTATTTAACCTTTCTCATATGAGGTAAAACCCTAAATCATGCAATTCTACATCTAGATCAGGTTCGAATCTAACCTTATCATTCAACAGGTTATTAACACTTCAATTAACCCATTAAGCATTCTAAATTCAACCTTTAATCACAAATATGGTTTTTAACTCAACTTTAATGCACTTTTCATTAACTTATAGTACTTTTGCAATTAGGAACGGAATCAATATTTAATATCATTTTTATTGGATTCCTCTCGTTCTCCTGATCAAAATTCATATATTACTTGTCCTAATCGGAGTTATGAATATTGAGATATGAATTTTGTATGATTTACCTCTTTCAGCCAATGACGTGTCGCCACGTCATCGATTCCATGCAACGCACCCAATTGATTTTATAACCAAATGACCGAACTGCCCATCACTTAAACGACCGGCTCTTCATGGCAGGGGGGGTAAAACGGTCCAAAGGACCTTTTACCCTTCTTCTTCCTCGGGCAGACGGCGCGCAGCCGCCCTAGCCGCCGCTGTGCAGCCTTGCGCGGCTTGCCCCTCGCTCCTGGACCCTCCACAGTCTTCGGGGATGGGTCCCAGACCTCCGTCGGTCCTCCCCGCACCTCAGGGTGCCATTGTCTTGAGTCCACGGGAAGCTGACCGCGCTGGCCATGTCTGCGATCGTGTGCCGGCTGTGCAGCCAAGCTGCGATAGCCACGCCTTGGTTTGGGCATGGTGACGTCGGTGGAGCTCCTCCCTTGTACCACCGATCATCAAGCTATCCTTGCAACCCCCTTTAGCCGCCTTGTGAACACCTCCTCCCACTGTTTTCTCCTAGTTAGGGTTTTGACGAAAAGAATGAAGTAGAAGGAGAGAAGATGGATGGCTGCGTGAAAAACCCTCTCAACTCGACCCTGAACTCTACCCCCTTATATAGGGAAGAGAAAAGAAGCCATATGAGGTCTAAAACACGACTCCAAGAGTCCCTTTCTAAAAAGGAATCGGTTTCATACAAAGAGAAGCAATTCTTCTCTCTCTCTCTCTACCTATCCTTTTGGTATTACTGTTACTTGGTTATTTAAGGATTCGAAAATACCTCTCATTATTCTCTTATTTACTTACCCTTTATTCCAAAGGCAACGAGTTCTATTTTCATATAATAGGAGAATACTTTCCTTTTTATCGAACCTCATAATTCATTACTAAAGCAACTCATTATCCTCTTCTTTTGCCTTTTTATTATTTCCTCTTTTTTTTCCTCTATATTGGGATTCCTTGGATCCCAAGATACTCCCTTTTTTTCGAAATTCTCTCATTGGATACTTATTATCCTCTCAGATGCATCATTACGCAATATTTCATTATCTTGTTTATTTCTCATTACAAATATATCTTTTTGAGAATTTCTTTTTATTTCCCTTCTATTTTCCTCATTGGCATCCCTTCTCTCAAAAGAAAACCTTGGGATACAAAAATTCCATAAAGGGTAACTCAATTATTTATCTTTTCGCTTAATTTCCACATTTTCTCATTGTTTACAATTTCTTTCTTAATAAAGAAATACCGAATTAATCTTTTCTTTTTCTAATTGATTTTCTTGGCAACTTTAGACTCCTTGGAGCCCAAGGAATCCAAGAGGCACGAAATCCTCTTTGGATTTTCCTTCTAGAGGTTTTTACATATTTCTTTTCTTATAAATTCAATTATTCATTCACTAATTGAATTAGTTTTGTTATTTCCTTGTTATTGGGCCCAATAGCCAATAAAGCCCACAAATCAAACAACAAGGCTATTTTAAACAAAATCCAATTATTCTCAACCAAATTATTGGTTATTTGTTCAAACATCTTTAATATGAGAAATTACATTTCTCATCAATTGAACCCAAAAATTGGGGTTATAACAACAAAATAAGAAACTAGGCAAGAAGGCTTACATCCATTCTAGTAGAGCTAGATCCAAGGTATGCAAAAACATGTGTTCATGATCCTTCAAGACATCATCTCTTAGAGGCTCTCACGTTGTTTATCGATGGTTTCACATTGTTTATTGATGGTTTCTCTTTGGTCTCTAGCAACAACAAAGAGTTTGGATAAAAGCGTCATTTGTTGAGAGTACAGAGGGGTATTTATAGCTAGGATGGAAAAAAGAGAAAGTCAAAGTACCCAGACAATGTTTACATCAGTCAAAGGGCCATGTTCTCATGAATTTGTGTGTCCAGAACCTCCATTATTTTGCAACCATCTAGGAAAACCACTGATTTATGAACGTGCAAAACTTATTTTGATTTGTGAGCATGCAGAACAACCTTTAGTTTGACACACTCAGAACAACCTTCAATTGTCACTCTCAAAACAATCTTTGGTTGACACACCCACACAATCTTTGGTTGATGAAGCTAAGCAAGCATCTATAGCTGCACTTACCATCACTTGCTCACAAAACTATTACAAGGAATCAATACCTTTATGCACAAGGTTCAACAACATTTAGATAAAATAAAACTTTACAAAACCATCAAGATAACCATGTAACAAAATATACACTTGTTAAAATTATAGTGAGACCCTAAGAAAAGGGAAATTACAATTAAGCCTACAAAAGTACATAAAATTGCAAAATTAGAGCGAATGAGGTCCAATTTTGCTAAAATTTGAAACATAGCTTTGTTAATTGATATTAGATCATAATTAAAGTTTAAATATGAAAATAATCACCCTATTAAGACAGATGAGCATGTTTATGTGATAATCAAGGTTAGGGGCCTTACACATAATATCGTATGTCTATCCATTGTGTTCATATGTCGTACTCAGGGTACATCTTACATTAGGTTTGTCCTCGTGGCGATTCCGAGTACAAAATCTCAACACATATTTGACAAGAATCAAAGAATGTGTTGATACTTGTAATTCTAATCCTCATTTCTCTAATGGCTTAGTGATTTTGTCTCACGTTATTGGTCAATATATGAGTACCAATATAAAAGTTGAATGGAAGATATGTTTCTAATACTATTAAATATATTTTTATTAGGTGTATGTGGTAGACAATAAAATACGACATACAAGAGCCAAGAAGAGAGAGTGAAATAGTATACCTTTCATCGTAAGGTATCAAAACAAGTTTTTATAATTTTTTATATGATATTTCCTATATTTGATTAATAAAAGATGGATTTAATTAGCAACATAATGGATCCAAGCATATTTGAAACCCTGGTCCCAAAACCTAAAAGGAATGTCTCCATAAGAAAACTCAGGAGGTCATAATCAAGAATTCATTTCTTATATGTTGGAGACCTTCTTAAAGAGACAAGTTTAGTTTGACATAACATCCACATATAAGACATAGTAGAACACCTGGTATGAATAAGACACATTATAGTTTTGTATACTTCAAGGTTTGCATATACTAAAGTGAAATCAATCTTGGGTTTTCATTGATAATATTCACATACTACATGAACATTACATGTATGCATCTACTTGGTTTCTAAACAAATTTTTAATGTTGCAAGGAGGACTTGTTCAAGCTCATTTAGAACCAAACCTTTATCACTCAAGCCTTAATCCTACCTAAACCCACATCCTAGGCATTTAAAAATAGGACCCTACCGGAAGATATGAACTGATCTTGGATATTGGGAGGTTGGAGTTTACATTAAAATCATATCTTTGTACCACTACCTATCAAAATCTATCACCAAGGATAGATACTGGTAAGGTATTTCCAAAGATTGATGGCATCTGTTGACATCTCTCATTATTCACCACATAGCAAAAAGGTAGTTGTCCATTATAATTCCCTAGCATTGCCCAAGTAAGGTTTGTTTAACAAAACCATGCTATATCCATTTGATTCTCCCCCTTCAATCTAATATGATGTTTGGCAGAATGATATGAGTTCCATGGGTCTGATGTCCTTAGTGTGACTAATTTATACATATTCTTATTCACTTTTGATTTTTTTTATGATATCCAATTATACATAATTTTGTTCACTTTTCACAATAATGACCACTATTGCTATTAAGTTTTGTGCTTGTTTCTCTAGTGATATAGAATAACATCTTGATCGAGCGCAAGATGTTGCACTACAACAAAAGACTCCATTAGTGGCTCTTATTGCAATGACATTTGCTAAAAATGCCTTTATACTAACACTTATGCAGTCATTATCTATTCAAATGCCATTAAATACCCTACTACAAAAGTTTCGGTAAGAAGCCCAACTACACTGGCAATTCACAAATGCTGAATTGCAACATGTGCACCCAAGACTTTACTTCTTGGACTAACTTGAAACTTTTACTTGGGAATCTGCTTTGGACGGTTTCCTTTGGCAGGCTTCGTAAAAGGTTCCGTATCGTAAGACCAGAAACCCTTGACGATAGATGGTTGCACAAGAGGCGATGATCTCCAAACCGCACACTGAGGGAGGGCACTCGCAGACAACATAAGATCTGGACGCCACTCCTACTGGGGAAGGCGGCGAGGACATCACTCGAAGAATTTCTGGAAGCGATTCATTGAAAAAGGTACATATAATGATTCTTGGCGTACTCCACAATATAGAAAGACGAATTCTAGTCCCAATTACCTGCAAAATTAATGTATCCCTATATACAACTCTTGCTTCTGAAATGGCATGTGAAGGATCCGCGAATATGCTACAATATTGGCTATTATGATTAAAAATTAACAACCGTTCAAGACTATTGCTCCTAGATCGACGAGTTGTGTGGTACGTTTGATGATCCTTGGCGTGCTCTACAACATAAAAATGACGAATTCTCGTCGCAGTTAACTACAAACACATCCTTACATACAACTCTTGTTTATGAAATTATGTGTGAAGGATCTACAGATATGTCACATTGGCTATTATGATCAAAATCAAAGAACTTTCAAGACTATTGTTCCTAGATCAATGAGTTGTGTGGCTGAATTAATCAAGATATCAATTTATCCACTTTCTTATCTTATCTCCCTATTCGTTTATGCATGCTCTTTAAAATATGAAGGTTTTGTGTTGCGATTCACCACTGAATCTGCAACTTGCACATGAAGACTTTTAATTTTTGGCTTTTTAATATTATTCGTATGTTATGATATCTCCAAACCATGTGTAGAACCATCATCTTTATACCATATATTATGGATTTTGTAATAGGACTCATTGTTCGTCTGTCTTATAGGATGTTGCAATTGATCAAAATGTAGAAAGTGTTCTACTTTTTGTTTGGTATCTAAACTCTGTTACTTGTATATAAATTTATATATATGTGACAAAGAGGGTTTTCAATTAATATATGCTTTTCAGAATGAAACAACCTAGACATAGGTTTAATGGTTGGGTTAGTTTTACACGTTATTATAACTCTTAGTTCTGAATGACAGGGTTAGCTATACACATTTTTGTAGCTCCCCATTTTTTTTAAAATTCTTTTAGGCTAGTTTCACTCCACATATACTCGGCTTTATAAGATATGAAGTATATTATGTGCTGCTAGAAAAGAAAGGACACATATATAAGTAAACTATCTTCTAACTATATATGAGCAACCTGTTAGTAAGAATCTAGTAACCATCCTATTAACACAATTTGTTTAGGCCCAAGGCAAATTCTGGTACATGCACATATATTTATATAATGCACAATCTATTATAAATACCACGGACACCATAACATACCACCCATGTTATGTGTGGGAAATGCATCTTAGTTTCTCCATTTTTACTCAAAGATTTACTTCTCCATCTTGTTAATGTCACATATTAAAACTGAACTTGGCACACCATTAGTACATTTCATATCTCTTAAGAATTTAGTTTAAAATAACCCCCCCCCCCCAATTTAGTCTCACATAAATTCAAATGATAGGCGTAGACACCCTTATTTCACAAGACTAAGGTCTTGTTGTGTGTAGTAGAGCTTAAGGAATAAGTCCTCTTCGACTGTGTAGTTTAACCTACAATAGACTCAACCAAATCTAATCGAGAAGCCATGTGAAGAGAAAGATTCCATTACTAAATTTAAAAATGAGGACATGAAGTTCCACTATTCTTGAAGTATGTGATTGTACCTTAAAGAAGATAAGAATGCATTTTATGAACAAAAAGAGATATGGTACATGAGTACAATTAAAATTATGGATTTTGTTATTTTAGATTATGGGTCTCTCCTCAATGTGTTTATGTATGCTAATATATTTATTAATGATATTATATATGCTTTCATAGTGATAATTTTTATTTCTCATTGTAAAAGTGTTTTTCCATATGGTTGGTATCCTACAAGTAGAGTAGAATGAGGAAGAAAGTTAATATTGTTAATTAGAGGTGACAAGAAGGTCTCTAGAACATTGGAAACAATGATGGGCATCATAATTTTTACTTCATACCAATATGATTCTTTGTATATGTTTCTCGGTTTTTCGTCCTATCATAAGTTGATTTTATGCCTTGTAAATATTGTACCACTTGTTGATTTTGTGTTTCCTTTCTATTAGAAAGTTTTGTAAAAAGTTTTATTTGATCAATTTTTATTTTTTATTTTACTTGTTAGTTGTATTGGGACAATGGTAGGTTAGTGAGAGAAAGCTCCAACTTCTCTCTAGAATCAACTCCTGAGTCTCTCCCTGCTCGGTACCATCTGCCTTATCCCGGCGAGTATTCTTCCTGCTCTCCACCATTGGGCCTTGCTCCGATCATTGCAGGTAACGATCCTCCTCGCCGCGTCCGCCTAAGATCGACTTCCCCCTTTCCGGAGTCATACAACATCTTTCAGGGATTCATCAAGTCTCTCTTCACACCTTGCTAAACATCAGCTCGTTGGCGGTGGTGACCAATTCCATCTCTACAATTCGATTTCCCCCCCTAGGGTGCTTCATCTTAACCTAGCTTCTGTGATCTCTTGCATGCACAAGGGTTCCACCAGTATGATAGCGATAAATTACCTCTGCATCAACTAGATTTGACCATGCGGTGACCCCTGTCAAGTGCCTCATTTCCTGCTTCACCTTATAATGATTCCTCTTCGCCTTCTGAAATCTGTTGAAGTGGCGTTTCTTTTTCCTTCAAATAAACGGATTTCACCCTCATTACTCACCCTTCCTTCACAACCCTTTGCAATAAATTCTGAGGTATTAACACCCCTTCGAGAATTATCTTGGGCTTCACCAAAGGTTTTTAGAAACATGTAGGTTTTTATTCATTGAACACGCCCACCACATCCCCTGAGGCTGGTTTTAATCTCTTGCTTCACACCAGTAATTTACAATGAATATCTGCAAGCACAATTCTCACATCAATATTTCTCAAAGATTTTATGCTCTTTGCCGGCTCCTGTTCTCTTTCCCAAGCACTTCTCGGCTGTCAGATCAAATCAGAACATTTATTGGTTCAGAGAATATCATTTAAAGATCCTTCAACTGCTCCGAAAACACCATGCGTACAGGAGGCGTGCTCACCCTTGCCTCATGCATAAAAACACCTTGCATGCCTAGATGTGGTAAACTCTCTGCTTTCCGCCGTGCATTAAAGAAAAAAAACCTCGGCGACCGTCAGAGACACTAGAACACCTACCGCAGACGCCGATATGAACTCCCGCTTCTCCTTCTTGGAAATCCCTCTCTCAAACCCCTCATTTTCATCTAGCATTCCTTTACCACGAGCTTGGATCTATCACAAGTTCGATATCTCGCCGGGAATCTATATGATCAACATTGGCCACCACTCCTTCAAGGTGACAGTCACATGGTCCCTCCCCTCCGAACAACCGTGGGGTAAAAAAAAACCCCATCCTTCTCATTTCTGAGGGCTGGAGTGACATGCGTGCTGAGCTGAAACTCAAACCAGAGTGGTCGATTTTCATCAAATCGATTGAAAATCGTACTTTTCATGCCTGGGTGTGTGACTTCATCAACGACACGCCTCTTGAGTTAGCTTATCTTTACAAAAGACACGATCAGGCTAGTTCTTCATCATCAAACTCGGCGGACCAACTCTTCATTCGGGACGAACACCAACCACCTTTGGGTTCAAGATCATGGCCCATCTCTGTCTCCTCTGGTTCTGAGGAGGAAGACGATGCTGTCACATACACAATGCAAAAACAACAAAATTCCATCGCAGAAAGGTACAAACTTTTCCCTTCCCCTTCGGTTAAGGAAAAAATAGGCTTTTTTTATCTTCCCTTCATAAAATCCTAAAACCCCGACCCGTCCTGGTAGAGGATATCATCCCCAAAGACTTGGACCACCTCAACGCTGCCTTTCCTGTTTCAGGCAAAGCAAAATCGTCACTTCTCTTAAACAATTTTCTAGAAAAAAAACCCACCGCCCAAACCTGGACATTGGTCCCCCCCCCAAAAAAAACCTTTTTGGGCACTGCATTGTTCTCTTTGCCTCAGAAACAACCACTCGACTTCTAGATGTTTTTCCCGCCTCATCTACTTTGGATGTCAACAAAAAGGTCACATAAAAAGATTCTGCAAGGCTCGCCTTCCCCCAAATCAGAGCAGATCCCATGCAGACCCAACTTCCTCCTCCATGCACTCTCTCTCAGATAGATTTTTGCCTTTTCACAAAACCTTCATTGTCCCAAAAAAGTCCTTTTCAGATCACAGACGTATAAAACAACCCACTCCTCATCATCTCCTGTCAAAAAACACCTTTGCATGCCTCGTAAATCTCCTGCCTGAACATGCAGACCCTACCCCTTCACACTCTCAGATCTCAAACCCCAGGACTCCACCTATATCAAAACCCTACCTCAACCCGAAGAACCATTCAGTCTCAACTCCCAAACCATATCTCAAGAACCCTCCCCATTCAAACCCATATCCATCCCATATCACAAACAACCCATCTGCTGCTCCAAACATGAAAACACCGGACTACCTGGAATACACAATTGCTCTTGACCTTCCAGCTAACTCTATATGCCTTTTGAAGGTCCTCACCCTGAGAAGCATTCTCATTTCAATTGAAAACAACCTTGACAACAACCCCATCAATGTCTTAGACATCACGCGTGCCTTAGCACTTCTCATTCCCAGTCAAATCATCCTAAAACCAAAAATTTTCTCTCCTACCCAACTCGGCTACATTGTCCCAGAAGGAACAAAGATAAACTACCTTTTCAATCAAGTTCTCACTATACCCTGTGGATCGAGCTTCATCACGGCCAGACTATCAAAATGGTCTGCTGATTTAGGTGCTTTCCCTGCACCCGCAGGTGGTTCCGACTGGGTCGCCATTACAAATCCCCCCATCTATGGGAAATTGAGATCTTCAGAGGCATAGCCCATTCTATCGGGGCAACACTTCAATATATCAGCCCTGAAACCTTGCACCCATCACAATATATCAAAGCATTTTGTCTCTTTTCTGTCAAAGCTACTATCTCATTACCTCTTACCATCAACATTAGAATTGGCGAATCCATCTATAATATCAAACTATCTACTGAACATCCCTCTGAGAACTGTACTGCCTTCTCTGACCTATCAAAACATCCTCCATCTTGGCTTAGCCCAAATAAAGATAAAATGTCTATTGTGCATTCCAGGTCTACAAGCGATCGAAATCATGTTTGGATCCGAAAAAACTCCGCCCCTTCCGACAACCCATACCTCCATCCAAACAAAAAAAGAACTGGATCATTTGAACCTTCTATGCATGAAAACACATACATTCCTAGAGGTTCCACCTTCCCTTCTCCTACCTCGACTAAGGAGAGTCACCCCTCACAAAACCAAAAACATCTACCAATTATTGAC
This sequence comes from Alisma plantago-aquatica, assembly GCA_963693085.1. Lineage (NCBI taxonomy): Eukaryota > Viridiplantae > Streptophyta > Magnoliopsida > Alismatales > Alismataceae > Alisma > Alisma plantago-aquatica. Next base: position 796,445,972 of record OY856411.1, read on the forward strand.
CAAAACTCTTCTCAGCATAAGGATGACAATTCTTTGCTGAGTTCAGAACAGGAGAGCCCTCAACAAAGGCCTACTTCCAGCTACCTCCAGAAGATCATGAAGCCAAATCACAAAGATTCAAAAAATATCATCGTCAACAGGACTAAGCCATGTATTTCTCCAAACTATTCTTCCTGTTCTCTTAGTGACTTTAGATCTGCTCATTCTTTAACATCTACTCCCCCATTAAAGGACAAAAATAAAGATTTCGACTCTATTGAAGATCTAGCCTCTTGGTCAAACATAAACAACTTTACTACTTTTGCAAACAAAATAGGCATCCAACTAGAAGATGATGAAAAAGCTCATAAAACACTTGATAACATATAAATCTTTATGCGTTGGTCAAATAGAAGGGTCATTCCATCTGAGACAATATCTTTGAACTGTTCTAACCCAAGTGTTTTTTTCTCTCTGTCTGGACTTCATGATTTAATGATAATCTCATCTTGGAACATCTGTGGAGCTGCAAACCTCCAAAGACGCAAAAAAAATTCGTGTTCACATTTACAAAAATAAAATTGACCTGATTACAATCCAAGAAACAAAAACCTGTCTGACACCTTTTGCTCTCAAAACTATAGGGGGAAATAGAATCACCGACTTGGTCCAAATACCTCGTGAGGGCTTCAAAGGTGGCCTCTTAGTTATGTTCAACAATCAGTGTCTAGCTTCACAAAACACCTCCATCCTTGATTTTTCAATAACCATTGATTTCAAAAATCTTTCAGATGGATATCTCTGGTCATTCTCAGGAGTGTATGGGGAAACAGGGCATGACAAATCCGCCTATTTAGCTGAATTAAATCATCTCATTACAAAACATTGCTTGTCATCCTGGGTTTTGGGTGGTGATTTAAACTTGATCACTCAAATCACAGATAGACTCAACTCCACCCATTCCCCACAATCTATGTCTGCCGCTGACAAAATTTTTAGTAAGATGCTTACAAACCACTCTTTAATCGACATTAAACCATCAAATGCATCTTACACTTGGTCTAGAAACCAGACTTACACCAGACTCAACCACTTCATTTGCACAAACTTATGGGAAGACAAACACCCTCTATCATCGGTTCATATCTCCCACAGAACCATCTCAGATCACTTTCCTCTTATCCTTGACACAAAATCTATCTCTTGGGGCCAGAGGCCTTTCAAATTTGAAAACTGCTGGCTCTCAATAAACAACTTCACCAGCTCCTGTTCAGAACATTGGATACTTGCTGACTCTCAAACAGAAAACTTAGGTTTACACATCCTAAATAACACCAAAAACATTAAAACACATATTAAAAAAAAGGAAACTCCAAAATCCAAAAAATGTATTCGAATCACAAAAAAATCTTGAAGAACAGTTCTTTTTTGTGGACAAGGACCTTTTTGCTGACTCAACCCTTGTACTTTCCATAAAAGCTGAACTGGAATACATAAATAATTGTATTGACACTAAATGGAGACAAAGGGCCAAAATTTCTTGGGCTAAGGAAGGCGACAAAAATACAAAATTCTTTCATAAAATTTATAACCAAAATTTTCGACAAAATGCCATAACCCATCTAACTATAAACGGAAGACCCACCTCACACAAACTTACCATCTCTACTCATATAACAAACCATTTCAAAAACATCTTCAATAACAACCACAAACCCTCCTGCCTAAATGATTTGTCCTGGACCACTATTTGTCAAAAAAACATAAAAAACCCAGTGGACCTCATTAAATCCTTTTCCCTTATTGAATTGGATGCTGCCATTTCTGACTTAGGTCTAAATAAATCTCCTGGACTAGACAGACTAAACACTGAATTCTACCTGGCAAATTGGGAACACTACAAAAAGACTTCTTAGCCTTTTTAACTTCTTTCCATGCTAGTTCAAACCCTCATAACATCATCAAATTCATTAATAAAACTTTTATAACACTAATAAAAAAGACGAGCCAACCTGACCACATATCCCTTTTCTGACCCATCAGCCTCATAAACACCTCATACAAAATTATTGCAAGAACACTAGCTAACAGGATCAAACCACACCTGGATGATATCATTCCCCTCAACCAATCTGCCTTCCTAAAAAATAGAAGTATCCAAGATGCCTTTCTGATGGTTAACGAAACAATACATCTTTGCCACAAAAACAAATCCCCCCTTCTGGCAATCAAATTAGATTTTGAAAAAGCTTTTGATTTTGTCAATTGGAATTGCATAATTAAAACTCTTTCGAGGTTTGGCTTTCCTGACAAATGGGTTAGCTGGATTCATGCATGCATTTCTACTAACCATTTTTCTACTATCATAATTGGTGTCCCTTTTGGTTATTTCCACAACTCAAATGGACTCAGACAAGGCGACCCACTCTCCCCTTATCTTTTCATCATCATCACAACTATTCTTTCCCACATGATTCAACTGGGTAAACAAAATGGTCTTATCATCTCTCCTGGGGAATGCAAGGAAAATATCATTCAATTTGCTGATGACACTATTATCTTCTCCTCCCCGGAAGACTCATCTCTTTTGAATATTTTCGGAATCATCGGTATTTTTTTATATATCTCTGGCCTCAAAATAAATCTGCATAAATCTTCCATTTTTGGGGTTCACATTAATCAACCTTCTTTGGAACAATATAGAGACCTCTTAAGATGTAAGACTGAAGATTTTCCAATCAAGTACCTTGGTCTTCCTATTACACCATACAACATAACAAATGCTATATGGACCCCTATTATTTCAAAAATAAACTCAACACTCTCAAATTGGATAAATAACTTCCTAAATCTTTCAGGAAGACTCACTCTGCTAAATAGTGTCATCACTCCTATTACTACACACTACCTGAGCTGCATCCCTCTTCCCTCAAAAACAAAAACTATTATAGACAAAATTAGGAGAAACTTTCTTTAGAATAACTTCCACAAATCAGATAAATCAGGGAAGCACTATCACCTTGTTAATTGGAAAACTTTATCTGCTCCTCTAGATCAGGGAGGTTGGGGCATCCTAAACATTGATACTCACGCTTTCTGTCTTATAACAAAAATCATCAATAGCCTGTTACAAAACAAACCAAAAATATGGACACAACTCATCAAATACAAATACTACCAACATTCCCCTCCCTGGCATCCTATTCCAAAAAAATCTGCATCACCTCTTTGGAAATACATCAACAAAAATATCCATAAAATCACTCAAATCATCAACACTCCCACCTAAATATCTCTTTCTGGTTCGATCCTTGGTTCGAAAACAACTCTGTCATCAATCTTCGACCAACATGGACTATCCCAAACAGACTGCTCAACATGAAAATTGACAAAGCCCTCCTCCTTATCACCAGTAGCAGATCAAATTCTCTTAAAAGATGCATACACATGCAGTTTAGTCAAGACGAAATCAGAAATCTAAAACTCTCCTTGAAAAATAATACCTCAAACATCATAACATGGAAATGGGGTAGCACATACTCGGTTAAGCAAGCCTATACCTACCTTTCCTACAGAGGTTATGCCCCACCCACCACAAAAATTTGGAAACAGAAATGGCCACAAAAATATAAAACGTTCCTTTGGCTATTACTACATGACAAATTACTCACTGGTGAAAATCTTGCAAAAAAGGGTTTCATTGGCCCTTTCAGATGCTCACTTTGCGAAAAAAGCATTAACTCAATTGATCACATCTTCTTCAAATGTATCTTTTCACAAAACATCTTCACACACTACACACGAAAGTACATTCCTGATCTCCAGGAAGCAACTTTCCCATCCCAAATCACACCAAAAAGACACTTCAAAAACTTCAAGAGTAGTGATATTTTCACCACTATCAGTTGGAATCTCTGGAAAGAAAGAAACAACGGAATCTTCAACAACAACAAAAAATTGAAACAAAATATTATATCACAGATAGATGCATATCTTCACATTCTAACAAAATGCAGGTAACCAAGTTGAAGGAGGACATGCAGAATCTGATGAAGGTGAATCAGAAGCAAAATTTTTGTGCGATCTCAAAGCAATGGTTGATGATGAAACTGAGGTAAGTATAGTCCAGCAACAACTTTGATTGCACTTCCTGGTGGATGCTTTTTCAACAATTAGATACTTTCCACTAAAATTTCTACTAGAGGCTTGTTAAGGGGTGCCTCCCCCACTTCATCAGAATTTTGCTTTATTCTCAACTAGGCACAAACGTTAGCTTTTATTTCAGTTTACATATTTTAACATCTTGTATGGAACTCACATAAGCAGGTGTTTTCTTGCTTCGATGTGTTATTAATATATGCTATGCCATTTACTCAAAAAAAAAACAATGTGTATAATGCTTTTTCAAGTGTGTTATGACATCTTGTATCCATGGACCCAATCTTTTTTGTTTTAGGAAATTATAGTCCCATATAGTGTTTGACATGCTTCAACAACAAAAATGTCAATGCCATCAACATCCCCTACTTTTACCATATGCCCCAAAAAAATAGGTAATGTTGGGATGAGCTAATCGAGTGACATTATTGTTCCCCTTTTCCAAATTTCTCTTTTTGACTTTTTGCACAATTGTTTTCTTTTGTGTTTTTCATTTTGAAGGACTAAATCACCCATTATTCCCAAACCTAAGACAGTCAGTTCCCAACCATAGCAGCCAAGAAGTTCAATGCTTTAAAGGAAAGTTAAAAATGGTGATCTATGCATTTCTCTTTCAATAGGGGAATCTTTACTTCATTGGAAACCCTTGAAATGAACTTCTACTAATTATGTATCATCTGCATTTTATTTCATTGGGATCTAGTTCTAGGAAGATTTCTAACATGCGATAAGTTGCATGGAACACATATATAACATGATTTTTCATTTTAAAAATCTCATCAACTCCACTAGTGAATAAAGAATGCACACACAAAGAATCTACAAATAGACTCAAAATAAGTTGTATAAGAATATCTACTCAAGATAAAAAATCGCAGATAGCCCTTGCCAAATAATTTTAGTAGTTAGACCCCCCAAAAAACTTGTTTTTTTTAAAACATGCCAAAATAGAGTTGCCCCACATGCCTCTAAAAGTCGCATCATATATCACTTTTATGTGGCCTCCACTATGTTAACGTAACAAACACCTGCTACAAGGAAATAGGTCATACCTTGCATAATCTTGAAAAGTTTCATGGATGCTACTAGTAACATGACATGACTAGAAAAAGTGGTTGAGATTGTCATTGAAAGCTTTCAACGTGGTAATTTAAGAATAAAAGGGAAAAAGGTCCTCCTTCCTCACTGGGCTCCATACCTTTCCTTTGTAGGTGGCTACCATGATAAGTTCCTATCAGTACAACAGTCTCCATGAACTTACACTCCTCACTTGATCCTCTCTTAGCATTGTAGATTGCTTTAAGTAAAGAAATGAGTGTTTGTTGCTCAATGTTTCAAGTTTCATTTTTTTGATCTAATTTCTCCAAATTTTGCATGTTTTCTTTGATTGTTGATCAATGTTATTTAAAATCCTTATGGGTTAGATTTTGAAGTCTTGAAGATCAAACAAAAAATATGGTTTTACATTTACTGATACTCAAATTATGTAGGAAATCCCAATGTTGGCCACTACTTCCTTATTACCAGGGATTATCTTTAATTGTTGATCAATGTTATTTATTATCCTGATGGGTTGGCTTTTGAAGTCTTGAAGATGAAACACCAAATATGGTTTTAAATTTACAGATACTCAAATTGTGTAGGAAATCATAGTGTTGGCCACAACTTCCTTATTACAAGGGATTATTGTGGTAAGTAATTTTATCTCTTTCGTTGCAAAGTAGTTTTCAATCTTACATGAACGTATGTTATTGCCAGGCCAGAAACATTTTAGGGTGATCACTGATCACATCTCCCACACACGTTCCACATTTCTTATTCCAAGATGTGTATGTGTTTAGTTTAGTACAAGTACTGACATAGGTCTCTTTGTCTTATACACAAATTGTGCAGGAAATCTCATATTACTTTGTATCTACATGAAGGACTTTACAATACTTGGTATGATATTGGAGTCATATATGTATAAAGGTATACTTATTATAGTTCATGTAGGCATTAGCCAATTCCTACTCATATATATATTAGGCAATTCCTACTCATATATACATCTTGAGCTCTATATCTTTAGTTCAGTTTGGGTTTAATAAAGTATTAGTATTATTAAAATACTACCATTCATGCATGTCTCCTATAGAGTTTATTCTCTGCCTCTAGACCTAGATAAGATCAAGGATCTTTAAAAGGTCATCAACATGGTTGTAATCCCTCATCCTGCCTATGTTCTTCCCTAAGAGTGCATGCCTCTTAAATGTACCATGAGGCCCTTTTGTGACCAAACCAACATTATAGGAGTGTGTCCTTTAGGCTCTCATCTTGTCAAAGAGAAAGTAAAAAAAGGATAAGGAGCACTGCCAACAACAAATCCCCTTAAACCATTATTGTAAAATATGTTCTTTCCCAATAAGTTACAATTCCAAGACAAGTCCAGTCTAGCATGCAATATCTCCATGTACCCTAAAATATATCCATGTTTAATAATTTAATAATCAAGGTCATAATTCTTATACATTTTAACAATTTGCATCTTTGTGGCATTGTGGGTTCCCATGTTTATTAACTTCCATTTATTCCACTTGTACAGATAGAAGCTAATGAAAAAGGTTTCAAATCATGTATGATGATGGGTACTACTTCTTTGATAATGGGGATGATCTTGGTAAGAAATTTTATCTCTTCTGTTAAAAAGTAGTTTCAACCTTTATGAGCTTCTGTGGTTTCCAAGATAGTAACATTCCACTATGATCGCTGGTCATAACTCCCAAACATGTTCTACAATACTTATTCAAAAATGTGTCTTTGTTTAATTTACATGCAAGTGTTGACAGTGGTATCCATGTATTATCCTCTTATTAGATCTAGGAATTATTGGTATTCATCCATCACATAGTTGCATTACTCTTTGGTCTCTATAGAATTTTCGAGGTAATTTACTTCTAGTTTTTGTAGGCTCTTGAAAAATAGACTAACTTCATATTCTATTTCAAGTGTATATTAAATCTCCTCCCCCTCCCACTTATAAAATTTCTTCACATATAGGGTGAGAAGAAGTACAAAACTGATACCAAATGTATATATCATAAAAATCTAAAACAATTGTAATTTGAAAGCAAAAGTATCTAGATTAGTGTGTATTGATCAATTAACTAACAATTTACATGTTTGAATGTTTAGGGAAATATAGTTGTTGCAATGGGTTCATTCAATGATCTATAACATGTTAGAAGGGTTTTTTAGGATTGTGTACTTAACATAATGCATCCAACGTACCACATAAAATTTTAGCAGTCAATGTTATAATTTCAATACATAATTTAAATTCTTTCTAATGGTGTTAGATGTCACTTTCAGACCCAACATTTCTTGTTTGTAGGTATGAGCTATGAAAGTTAGTAACATATCATTGGTTCAAAGCAATCCAGATACAAGGGAGTTCATTTCTTTCCATGCAAAATCATATGTTGAAGTACAAGTCAAAAATCATGGTCATCACTAAGTTGTGATCATCTACCTGTTAATCTTTCTACAATTCTTACTATTTGTATTAGTTTCCTTATCATTTTGATACAAATATGTGATGCATAATTGGATTAACAACAAAAATTCAAAGAAGAATTTTTTGAGAAAGAAAGGGGAGAAGTTTCTTTACCCTGGTGGATATACCATGTTTGCATGAGGGTGGGCGCTTATCTTAACATGATAGAAGAATTGATATGCAGTATGAAAGATGGCATATAACACTCCTCCATCATAGTTGTCAAGTTCGTTGAGATCCTCACTAAGATTCTTAGGCCTTCTGGTAAGAATCTTGAGAAGAAGCCCAAGTTCTTAAAGAATGATGATGTAAGATTTGTGAAGATAATTCCCACCAAGCCCAAGTTCGTGATGCCAATTCAACACTCAACAAAATATGACAATATAGATGTATACATTTTCATTGTATGATCAAAGGATGTAGGAACAATTATACTTAGAAAATTCTTGTAACAAATGTCTTGTGTGTATTGTATTTAATAAAAGGGGCAAGGTAAAATGTACTCTCCATATAATATTTACTTAGTTATATATAAAATTGTTTGATATTTAGAATTTATACTTTTTAAAATGTGAGTTTAAATTGCAAGTGACTTCATTCAGAAATCTAGGTCATAAATAGAAACTTCAATCATTTAAAACCATAAAAATGCCATCATATACAAATTTTGTTTTATTATAGTGGTATTTTTCCTATTCCATTATATCCAATAAGAACAACTTCATACAAAATATTGATACACAATATATTGGCATTCATATAAAATCCAATTGGGTATTATAGTGGCATTTGTATACAAGCCAATTAATGTTATAATGGCATTTATTGAAAGCCATTAAAATTGAATGTTTAGTGGCATTTACATCTTAAGCCACTATCTCTCTTATGGCATCGATACTAGAGACATTTATTTAAGTGTCAACAAATGCCATTAAATACTTTTAGTGGCACTTATAGATTTTTAGTGGCATTTGTCAAATGCCACTAGTGAGTATATTTGTTGTAATGTTTCTTAACTCCTTCTTCATGCATAAGTACAGTTTCCAACTTAGTTATATGGACTTAGATCTTGATCTTATTCTACATTTTTCATAGTTCATTAATGTTTTACTATGTGTCTATATAAACACATTGACTCTTTGTTTGCTATAGTTTTCACACATTTACATATCAAATCAGAGTCCTTCAGGTCTCTTATTCACGCCTCACAGTATATTCCACATTCTTATCTTGGCATCAAATTTAGTGATGTAACAAATTATAGTGGACTTTGTGTCCTTTCCTCTTTGTTCCCATTAAGAGTTAGGATTTTACAATGAATCTTACTATTCAAAAGAGAAAAAGGACTAGTTTCTTGAAAGGGGGCAACCTTGTTTTCTCTCCCCCTAACTCAACTCCATAAAATATTTATGATATGTTTGTATCTTTTCCATACTCTATAGTGCAAAGAAAAGAAAAAAATATTAACTAATATAATAAATTTTCGTCTCGATCTAAGAAGTGGTCAACAATACACTTTGCAATATTTTTCTTAAATAAGAAATTAACCAAATCTTAAATGACTCAAAATTTACCTTAAAAGTTATAGATATAAGTCCAACATACTCTTGATGTAGTTTGAAGGAGAAGACCACAAACTTTTTGGGTTTCAAGGGAATATGCTAATTGGTTACAACATTTTTCTTGTAAGATGAGGATTGTTATATTTTGAAAAAGTTTGTATCTTGTGAACTCATAAAGATATATTCCTTACAAGAATTTGAAAAAAAAAAATCTTAGTACTACTTCCTTGCCAGGCGATTCTACCATAGCACACGACACACTTCTGTATAGATGACTCCCATGATTGAGTCAAAGTTTGAGGCCAAATTAGACTACATTCTACCACCATTGTATAATACCATGTGTCAAGTTGATTAACATTGTTAGATAAAACCATTCAACAAGATCATGCACACACAACAATATTTTGCTCCCATGATAGTGATCATATGGAATACCTTTGCCTCTATGCCAAACCTGTCCTATTTTGGTTTATCTTTGGTTGTTTATTTTTGTTCTCATCAAGTTGTTCACCATTCCCACCAATATAGTCATTACCACTTTACAACCCAGTCAGCCCATTTTTTATCACATAAAAATACCCAATCTTAAATTCAATCTATAGGTTTTGACCATTTGGACATCACACACACACACATATATATATACATATATATTATTCTTTTAATGAAATACATTTTATATTCAACTTTACTAAGGCTTGTCCTCATGTGGCCTTTAAGTATGAATTTGTACACAGTGACATGATAGATTAGAAAACCCATTGATGAACAATGTGAGTACCCCTCATTTCTTCCAATAGTTTAATTATTTTATCTCATGCTCTATGCATGATTTTAAATTTAGACTATGATAAGAAATATAACTGCAACTCTTTAGGGCTATAAGATTTTTTTTTCTAAAATTTGCCGAGGTGACTGAAAGTTTACCAGACCACAACAATTTTGGCAAAAAAAGCCTAATTGGGCCTAGATTTTGTGAAACACACCCAAAATGGGTTCATTGTCTCACAAGACGGCTGACCAACACCTATTTATCCTAGAAGGTTTAATTCTTCTTTGGATTCTTTGCATTCACTTACTCTTAGAGGCTATTTTTATTCATATCATACCCTCTTTTCTTCCCAACCACATCTACTTCTTCAACTTCTAACCCCTTCTTCCCATACCTAAATGATCTACTCAGAAAACTACAAGTGCTAGATCTTCTTCAAATCTTATGATCTACTTCCTAAGATTGTATATTTTATTACTTAAATTATACTACATATTATTTCTTGCAATAATGGATAAAACATTAAAAAATGAACATTTGTGGATAACCATAAAATTATTTTGTTGTACATTATGCAACACTTAAAAGAATGTTGTGCTTAAAAACCTTATAGGAAAAAACTTTAAGAAAATATAATATAATTAATATATAATATTTCAAGTTTAGAACCAATTGACATATAATTTTACTTAAATTTTAAAATTACTAAGATATAATATAATTAATATATAATATTTCAAGTTTAAAAATAGTTGACATATAATTTCAAAATTTGAAAAATAGAGAAATAAATTTATCAAAAAGATAGAGTTGTCATGCATGATGTTGATAGTTTCATACACATCAATTTTCAACTATTGGCTGGAAGAATATTTGGTTCGATGTATTCAATTGATAAATCTAATATACGAGACTATTCACGTTAACTAATTTCAGTAATTCCAACCTATATTCGAGGGGGGAACGGGCATGCCGCTGGGTCGCCGACCCCTCCATATCACCAATCGGAGGCGAATGGTGAAGGAGGTAGCCTTAGAAGAACCCCTGATGCTCCTAGGGATCCACCGGCGACGTTAAGTGCGTCCGCCACCAATCCCCCCAAATCTCCGCCCCGCAGATCCAACGAGACGTCGACCTTGGTCGCAAACGGGCTACGTTCTTGTAGGCTAGATCAAAACGAGATTGAAGTCGAGCTGCTGGACTTCGTCAAACCAGGAATCAGGGATGGCAAGCGATGTGCGTCCATCACAAGTCAGGAAAGCTCCGTCCCTGATTGGGATGAGTTCTTATCTGTCCGGTTCGTTGGCAGAGAAGACCCTATGGTGGCCAACTGACTGGGTGGATTTGTAGACTATGGAGACCTAGCGGCCCTATGGAGATTGTGTCAGAGGAGAGGGAGGGATACATCGTCAAGATGCCTTCCCGCGGAGACAGAGATAGGGTTCTCCGGGAAGCACCATGGTTCTTGGATGGTTCACTGATTGTTGCCAACGCGTGGAAACTGGGTTCTTCCCTTCCACCCCTTTCTTTCTCGCAGGTTCCAGCGTGGTTCAAAATTGAAAACACTAGAATTCCCTGGTCTCGAAAGAATCTTTCCTGCGTCGCCAGTACCATTGGCCGGCATGTGGATATTGATGATAACTCGATCTCTACAAGATGCCTTGATGCTGCACGGGTCTGCATCGAGCTGGGCTACGATTCTACGTTCCCGAAGGAGACATTGGTGAAAGTTGACTCTGTGTTTAAAACCTTGAAGGTTGAGGCTATATCTAAACCTAGGATATGCCCCAATTGCAAGAGGTTTGACCATAGAGCCACATCCTCCCCTCTAAAGACAAGGAGACCCCCGCCGGAGAAAGACCTACAGGTGCGGCTGGGGAAATCACCAAGTGTTTGAGACAATGTTGGTGCATCCTCCAACGAGCAATCCAAGGCGGAGCGAGGGAAGAAGATTGTCAGCCAATCGGAGGAAAGTGCCTTTGTCTCTGATGTAGTGGAAACGGATCTTCGTGACTCCATTGCACAACTGGTGAAGGATGTGATTCTCTTTGCCACTGCTGAGCATCTACCCCTGGTTCATCCAAACATCCCAGAACCTGAGATGTTTGGATCCTCTCCGTTCATCAACACAGGGGGTCTTAATTTGGAATGGGAGTTGGAACTAAGCAGAAGAAGCAAGGACACCTCCAGTTCTTCTTCGTGGCGGGTTAACAAAATTTAGAATAACAGTGATTTTTCTGCCGAGCTTCAATAGAAAAAAGCACAGCTGTTCGGTGAGGATGATGAATCCAACATGGATTTGAATTCAGAGTTGGACTTTGATCCTTGGGAGGAAGAATCACAGGACTTTAGTAGGTTCAGGCCAAGTAGGGGAAAGAAGACACCTAAGGAAAGAAAGGAAGGGGGTTAATCCCCCTTTCTCGTTTGTTTCCTGGCTTTCAATGGTAATAGTGATCCTTCCTGGATATCACCAAAGAGGAGAGTATCGATTTTAGCTGATTTTCATCCTTCTAATGGTTGAGGCTCCAATCTTTGTGGGTGAGCGATGACAGTGGATTCCCTCATCTGCCTAGGACGATGGGATATCAGTTAGAACTCTGTATTTCTGTTTTGTTGAGGTCCTACGGATGGACCCTTTCTCTCTGTTTGGGTCTTCTGTGTAAGACCATAGTATTAGATAGTTTTCTCTGTAATCCCTTAGAGGATTAAGGGGTGTATATCGCATGTACCTAAAGTTTTGGCATCATAATAAAGTAACATGATTTTTGCGCGATAAAAAAAAAGAATGGTATCTGGACCGGTGATAAATTATGGATCCACCCAAACCGATCCGAAACCCCGGTCCACAAAACCTGAAAAAAGTTTTGACGATAAGGAATCTCACCAAGTCACAATTGAGACCGGCCTATGAAATTTTCTTAAAGTGACGTGTCAAGTTTGTCACGACTCACGAATTCACGCATAAGAATAAGAAACAATGCACATCCTCGCTCAGGGGTCGCTCTTCACTCAAAGGCACCAGCCCGGTCAGGTGTCTTCTCCAAGACCCCTTCCCTCTGCCCTGATGTAATAGACATCGACCGCGACGTTTGCCTATGTTCAGTATTATATTATCCCAAATGAGAGCAATCATCGGGATCCCGAGACGCTTGGAGGAGATTCTTCCGTTGAGTCCCTCCAAAATGATGGATCCCTTTTTCATTACGATGCGCGGCTGTGTTTGTGGTTTTGGACACAGGCGCTCGCGTCGTCTTTCGAAACGAGTGCACAAAGCATCTATGACTGGATCGGGACATGGTGGAGGCAGCGCCCACGCCGCCCCAGCGCCATCGGTATCCATTCAGAAGGAAAGCTCTGGACCATGTACCGACTATTCAGAAGGGCCCTTTGCTTTGATGGCCCATACAGCAGTCCAGTGCCGTCCCTGGGCTTTGTCATCAAATCCGTTTAGTTTACCCGAGAGAGGGGAATCGTCGGGTCTGCATCGTATCCGTACTGAAAAGCCGCGGCCACCGTCCAGTGCGTCCGCGCCTCAGCCCGCACACCGGAAACTGGAAGGCGAGGCAGTGATTCAACAGTTCGATGACCGGACAGCCCACGTCTGCCGCCGTCTCCGCCTCCGGTGTGCCGTCTGGAGGGACGATGAAGAAGCAGCTTCTGCGCCCGGTGACGTTTGTAACCGGGAACCCGAAAAAGCTGGAGGAAGTTCGCGCCATCCTCGGCCAGTCCATACCGTTCCAGTCTCTCAAACTCGATTGTAAGTGTGCAAAGCATGCCCTTTGCCTTTGCGACTGATTGCTTCATCTCGCTAAGATATGAAACCTGCAAATGTACTTGCTTGATACATTGTCCGTACTCCCTAGTCCTGGCCAACATGGCAGCCGAGTGCTGACTCACTGCTACCTATACATTATGACTTGAAATAAATGGCTACCTATGATGATAGGTGTGTGTCGTTTACGGTTTTTCACTTCTTCCGATCGTTTCCATTTCTGGAGCTTGCCAAATACCTGCCTGATCTCCGTAGCTGAAACTTTTCCCTATGAACTATTCTCAGTACATAAGTGGCCAAACAGACACATAGTCAGTTTTATATTCTGATAAGCCACGAACGACATACCAATTTATGAGCAAACTTACATATATTCATTCATAGTTGGATCATAAGAAAAATAAACATACCAAGGCCACTGTGATTATATTACAAAAATTGAATCATTTACTTAAATTTCAGTTCATATCCTAAATCCATCCGGTCTAGCAGTCCCAAGACAGCAGAACTTAATCGAAGTGGTTATGCAGTCATTCCAGAATCAAAACACACGGTCAAAACACACAGTTCAGACGAGGGATAGTGTTGTGGTAGCGGTGAAAGCAGGTGTCACCAAGGTGTGTGCCCATGCACAAGTTGGATAGAGAGTTAGGGAGGGAAGGTAAAGAAAGCTTCAATACTCTAACAAGTGAGCTCTATTGCTTCCATGACTATGTTGCTTCTAATGGACCATATAATGCATATCAGACTGAGTAAGAGTTGTACCTTGTCACGTGGCAGGCTCTGTATTAACTGTTGTGTGGGCCAATGATCCAGCAATATGATTTCCGTTCTAACGTGAACAAGGCATGATCATAGATATTTATTTGATTTAACCAAGCCTGGTTTATTAGATCAGCTGATGCTATCGGTGTGCATTAGTTTGACAAACCGCTTGGCCAATTTATTAGGGAAAAGGCTTAAGGGCGTACTTGTCTTATATTTGCTATGGGAATGCATTTCAGCTAGTTCTAACGTCCTTGGATTTCAACATCTCAACCATGTGTGGCATTCCAAATTGAAACCCTCGCAACAAAGAGTGGTCCTGATTAAACAAAACTCCACACCATGTATCTTACGAGAAAGAACAATGAATTACCCACTTATATCAAAATTGCAGAAGTGGATGCACTAACATACATAAACATAAAAATACTTTCAAACACCAAACCACACTCAATAATTCACATGTAATTTTTGAGGTATCTAACATGTAATCATCATCATCATCTAAGCCTCAACCCCAACCATGTTGGAGTCGGCTACACGGATCCTTCTTCTCCAATGAGCTCTGCTATGGGTCGTACTCTGATCAAGATGCAAAGATTCAAAATATCTCTTTATAAGCTCTTCCCAAGTAAATTTAGGCCTGCCTCTACTTCTTTTAATTGCGCTTGACTCAATAATTTTGCTTTGAATAGGTGCATTTGTCGGTCTGCACTGCACATGTCCATACCATCTTAGACGGCCTTCACACAACTTGTCCTTGATGTTTTGCTACCCCCACTTTGTTCTTGATATAGTCATTCCTCAAACGATCTTTTCTTGTCTTCCCGCACATCCATCTCAACATACACATTTCTGCCACATTCATCTTGCTGAGATCTTGTTTCTTCACTGCTCAACATTCACTCCTATATTACACAAATTACACATTGTTTGGGAAATCCATCCATGCGGACGCATAAGCGCGCGCTTATACCTAAGTGTTATCTATACAATTTTTTTCCTTTACACACAAGCCTAACGGAGTACATGCAATTTCTTATTCCTATTTCATTCTGACATAATTTTTATGTAATGGATTCAAAGGACATGGTTTAAAATTGTATTCAAATACCATCAAAATACCGTGTGCAATTTATGAGATATTTCATCAAGAATTGAACAATTAATGCGAACATGATAGTGTAATTATTTGATTAGTTTATACTTGATATACTGTGATGAACATTGCACTTAGATTTGCGTGGTATTGGAAACCGTAGTATAAACAAGCGGTATGCGGTGTATGGGCGGAGAGGGCACCACATAGAGTATATGTGGTATGTGGGAGTATATACAAGAGTATATGCAGTTTTGATTATTTAATATCATAATATGACATATTAAGTTTAAAAGCAATAATATAAAATGGAATATGAATTTAGATATATTTTGGTGTAACCATATTAATATATGCATATGACATGTTTATATGTCTATGTACTATATATAAGTATATAAATAGGGAATGCTCATGTAGTATATGTATAGACATTGAGATGTATACATATAAATGTACTAATATACGTGTAGACTGTGCATGTACGTGAATAATCAAAATGTGTATAGAAGTGTATAAATATGTGTGTGGAATGTGTATATGTAGGTGTATACTATATATATGCATATATCTAAAAGTATACATTTAAGGTACAAATGTGTGTTAAAATGTTTATAAATAATTAGATGTGTACATATCAATATAAAATGAAATGCATATATCCATATATGTATCTGTGTGCGGGTCTAAGTACTTGACTTTTCAAAAGGCGACGTTTGATCGGTCGCTTAATCGACCAAGCAGCCGCATATGCAGTCGATGACCGCTTATTGGATTAATTAGCAATATGCAACACGACAAATAGACTGCTTAGGCATATGCAAAAGTATATGCGGTGGTGCGGACCGATTTTTAAAATAGTATTAGAAACACACTAAACAAACTATAATTCTTGTTATCCATAAGGTTGGGTCATCATTATTGGTCTTGTAACAATCTAAAATATTTTTTTAGATTTCTCTTTCTCTCTTTCTCTCACACATAGAGACACAGAGACACACGGAGAAAGAGAGAGGCTGAAATACAGTTGAGCATATTTGAAGACCTCACACACTCAAAAGTCTATTTCTACAACAAAATTGGATTTTCTAAAATCCAAACCTTTAATCTTCTCAGACATCACTATTGGCTAGATATATTCATAATACAGATGGAGAGGATACCAAGTAGATTATATGTGATGTGCAAGAGTATATGCAATTTGGTTTTTTAAATACATCAAGTATATATAATCTTAAAATGACATATTTGAGATTACCCTTATAGAAATAATGTATTTCAATTGTAGAATACACAATTATGTATATTTAAATGAAAAATAATATTGTCTTACATGTATAATTTATATATATATACATTTATATATCGGAATGTGGTAAATTTTATTCCGAATCATCCCAACCAAAAGAAGGGATAAAGTACAAAGTACTCTGACACTACGATACTCACTCCATAGCTGTAAAATAAAGCTATACAATCAGTTTAGAATTGGTAACTTTATAAAGTTTCTTCACTATGCTATCAATATTTCTTCTTTTCTATTCGTACCTTCTGCTATTTCTCTCCTTCCAGATATAGAAGTAGAGGCTTGAGAGTGTCAAGAGCAGCTTCTTTTGTCTTCCTGTATATTTGCCAAGATTGGCAATCATTCCTTTCGTGGTGGTGAGTCTGCAAGGTTTGAGGTGTAGTTCTATGCATGTCCGCTTCCAGGAATCAGTAATGAAACTACATCTTTGAAAGAGGTGTTCATGCGACTCTTGTTCTTCATCACAGAGATAGCAGGTTATTCTAGCATCATTGGTGTTCCCGTACCATTGTTGGATTCTGTCTAAT
Source organism: Alisma plantago-aquatica (assembly GCA_963693085.1). Taxonomy (NCBI): domain Eukaryota; kingdom Viridiplantae; phylum Streptophyta; class Magnoliopsida; order Alismatales; family Alismataceae; genus Alisma; species Alisma plantago-aquatica. The sequence goes on from OY856411.1 coordinate 796,463,450, forward strand.
GTTGCCAGAGACTCATTGGCTGCCCTGAACATGCAGAGAGCCCACTTAGGGACCTCAAACTCGGTCCAAAGATATCTGGTGCCTTTGCTATCACGACCCCTTAGGCCTGATCAATTCCCATAGGTCGGAATATGAGTAATAGTCTTTCAGTGTCCATCCTCCATCCCTATGCGGAGAGAAAGCATGTTTTATGCTTTTCCATATGGTGGTCATTCTGTTGATCACCCTGGAGTAGCCTTCTCTTGTGTTGGGTTCGCAGTCTAGTCCTCTAGGGTAACACTTCCTCATCTAGGAGCTCCATACTGAGTTGCCATGTTGAAAGTTTAGTATCCTCCAGGCAGTGCCCCAATTGGCAATTTCCATTGGGGATTTCAGTCCGGCTCCTTCTTCATTGCAGAGAGCAAGTCTCGAGTATTTCATTGCATGAGATTTCCCAGCCCAAATAAAGTTGGAGATTGTCATCTCCATTCTGTCGAGGACCGTCTTAGGAATTTCGCCTTGTTGAGACCAGAAGATAAGGAGGCCTTCCACTGCAGATTTTACCAAGGTGATGCACCTACCATTGAGGTTTTAGTGATCGGCCATTTGGCTATCATCTCAACCAAACAATCCATGCAGACAGTGAAGTCCTTAACCTGGAGTTGCTGCCAGCGAGGGAAACCCAAGATACTTCGTTGGTAAATTACTGACCTCCATACCCAGCTATGCCTCAATGTTGGATTTGAGGTTTTTGTAGTTCCAAGAGATGAACAATTGAGTTTTCTTCTCATTGACAAGGAGACCAGATTGCTTTCCAAATTTGTCCAGAAGGTTTTTGAGATTCAGTAGGTATTTGGGTTTTGCTTCAAGGAAGATCAATATGTCATCAATGAAGACAAGGTGGCTCATGACTTTAGTACCATAAACTGCATAGCTCGCCAATGCTTTTCTTTCCTCTTCCTTCCATAGAACAAAATTTTGATCGAAATTGTAAAATTTCGCTCGAAATTTTGTTTTTTTGCAATTGGACATCGAAACCTACGATCGGACATGCGAAACACACAAATGCAGGGAATGGGTCGTAATTACACGAAAATTACGACCCTAGGTGCGAAATTTCGACAAAATGGTGAAATTTCACAGCAAAAAGCCCAGTTTGGGTCGTAATTTCGCGAAATGGTGCAAAACACATTAAATTTTGAGAAATTTGTTCCAAAAGCTGATAATGCTACATCTTGAGTATTTTGGCAATTTTTTTAATCTCTTGGTTCTAAAGGCTATCTTTCTTAATTCTAAGGTATGTTTCCCCTATCCCTAGACCATATACATTACCACATAAAATTGAGTTTTTGTAGTTCCAAGAGATGAACAATTGAGTTTTCTTCTCATTGACAAGGAGACCAGATTGCTTTCCAAATTTGTCCAGAAGGTTTTTGAGATTCAGTAGGTATTTGGGTTTTGCTTCAAGGAAGATCAATATGTCATCAATGAAGACAAGGTGGCTCATGACTTTAGTACCATAAACTGCATAGCTCGCCAATGCTTTTCTTTCCTCTTCCTTCCATAGAACAAAATTTTGATCGAAATTGTAAAATTTCGCTCGAAATTTTGTTTTTTTGCAATTGGACATCGAAACCTACGATCGGACATGCGAAACACACAAATGCAGGGAATGGGTCGTAATTTCACGAAAATTACGACCCTAGGTGCGAAATTTCGACAAAATGGTGAAATTTCACAGCAAAAAGCCCAGTTTGGGTCGTAATTTCGCGAAATGGTGCAAAACACATTAAATTTTGAGAAATTTGTTCCAAAAGCTGATAATGCTACATCTTGAGTATTTTGGCAATTTTTTTAATCTCTTGGTTCTAAAGGCTATCTTTCTTAATTCTAAGGTATGTTTCCCCTATCCCTAGACCATATACATTACCTTCATTAGTTTCTACACTCTTCTATAGAAATATGGAGAAATATTCCGAAAATAACAAAGTTCTTTCTTGGATCTATGCATAAATGTCCCATGTAACCTAGTTAAATGCTAACACTAGACTTATACAAGTTGTAGTTGGTAAGTTTGGAACTTGTAACTGTAAATTTTAAATTCTAAGCTGTAACTTGAAGCTTTTAACAGACTCAGTGTCTAGCAGGTTTGCCAATTCTGTTCATTTGTGCACTCACTCATCAAGACATGTATCCCACCCTAACCTCTAAACATATAAATGTATTATATAGTCTAGTGTGTTTATGTCTCAACACTGTGTTTGCAAAATTTCTTAAGTTAATTCCTTTATTTTGCCATCAAAATTGCCACCAAATTTCTGTCGAAATTGTTCATCTTCCTTCACTTACAAATGTGGGAGACCCCCCACATATTAAATATGAAATATTATTTCATATTTGAGTAGATCTTGGCGTTTAAATCGTCCTGGTAAATTTTCATGATTTAATTCGCTTATTTGGTCGTTGAAATCGTTAGGGCCGTAAATATCAAAATTTCGTGCGCACGAAATTATAAAAAATTTCTATTTCTGGGCCATCGGAGACGACATCGAAATCGGACATTTAATTCTATGCTTCCTTCTACATCAATTTGGAGAAATATTCCATTAGGATGGTAAAGAGCAAGGGGAATAGTGGATCCCCTTGCCTGAGGCCGTTTGCACCCTGGAAGATGCTGTTGGGGGAGCCATTAACAAGAACTGAAAATCTGGTAGTGCTCACACATTATTGTATAGGAGAGATCCAGCGAGCATTGTACCCCATTTTCTCCATAATCCACCATAACTTGTCCCATCTTACATTGTCAAAAGCTTTGGAGACATCTAGCTTCATGCATATCTTCTTGTAGCCTTTGTTAACATTGAATTCACCTGCAAGCAAAGCACAGTCGGAGATGCTCCTACTTGAGATGAATGCGCCTTGGTTCTCTGAGGTGAGTTGGGGAAGGAGGAGCTTTAACCATTCAGCAAGAATTTTAGCTATGATTTTGTACTGGACATTGCAACAGGCAATTGGCCTAAGGATGCTGTCGTTTTCTTCTTGGGGATGAGGATTAGGAAAGAATGGTTGATCTGCCGAAGCATAGCATCACTCCAGTGCAAAGACCGCCCTTGATAATGTCCCATGCTTCTCTGTAGAAGTGGGAATTGAATCCATCTGGGTCAGTAGATTTAGAAACTCCTATGCTCCAGAGTGCGTCTTTGACTTCATCTTCATTTACAGGCCTGCACAAAATATTGTTATGAGTGGATGCTAGTTTGTACCTCTAGGAGAGCTCCTCATCATCCTGATCAAGGTCATGATCGATTTTTTTGTTGTATAGAGCCCTGTAGAATTGTGTTGCTTGAATTTTGAGATCTTCTTGTTTGTTCACGATCTCCCCTTCTTTATTCACCACTTCTGATATGGTGATTTGGGATTCCCTCTTCCGAATGGCATTATGGCATAGTTTAGTATTCCTATCTCTGTCAGCAATCCATTTCCGTCTAATTCTTTGCCATGTGAAGCTTTCCTCTGCAGCCTTGAGATCATCAAGCATCGTTTTGTGTTTCAACTCCGCTTTAATGAGCTCCTGGTTGAGGGGGTCCCTCAACAAACTGCTTCTTATGTCGATGAGGTCCTTCTTGGTGACTTTCAATAGCTCAGGGATATTGACATGTTCTCTCGACCAGGTCTTTAGCTCCTGTTTCAGTCTCATTAACTTTCTAGCAAAGAATATAGGGGGTTACCAGAAATAGGAGCTTTCCATGAACTCATGGACAAGTTCTTTGTAACCCTTCCATCCTGTCCAGAAGTTAATAAATCTAAAGGGCCTGGGTTTCTTCGTCTTTTCTTGGAGATTCATGATAAGTGGAGCATGATCGCTGATGTTTGTGCCACCTACTCTGATCCGGGCATTAGGAAGAAGCTGTAGCCAAGTGCCATTGACCAGAGCTCTATCTAATTTGCTAGCAATTCTGCGTACCTTCGTTGTTCCAGGTAAAGATATCAGTGCCATTCATTGGAAGCTCGCATAGGTCAACCACAATGATCATGTAGTTGAAGGATCTGACGACAGCGTCGGGTACGAGTCTACCACCTCTCTTTTACTCCTGTAACCTTACATTGTTGAAGTCCCCTATTATGATCCAAGGATCATTAATGTGGCTCGAGAGGTCCAGGAGGTCCCTCCGTAACTCCTGTCTCTGTGAATGAAGATTGAAAGCTTAGATGGCCGATAACCAGAATCTTATGCCCCCTTTGTTGACGCAGACTACATTAATCACATGTTCCGTTTTATTGTGGATTTGAATGTCCCAAACATTGGGGTTCCAACCTAGGTCAATCCTTCCAAACTCAACCTCTTGATGATTTGTTATGTGAGACCAATCGTTGGGAAAGATAAAGCTCACATAATTTATGTTACATCTTTTTATTTTTGTTTCTAACATAGCAGCCATAGAAATTCCACTGGTCAGGATTCAGTTCCTTACCTCCTTCCTCTTTGTGGGATTACAAATACCTTTCACATTCCAGACCATCACTGACATATCTAACTATTTCTTGTGCCTGGTACGCTTGGGAGGCTCCTCTTCTCTTTCTTTTTTACCTTCTCCTTCTCCTTTTCTTTGTCTTTCCGATGTTTGTCTGAGCTCTTTGTTTGCACATTTTTGAGGATCTCCTCTTCTTCTCTGTCCGAGTCGCTCAACACACTGAAGGGGTTTGATTGATTAGCATTTGGGATCTCGCCTTCTTTTGTGTCATTTGTACCCGAGGTACTAGCTTCCGTTCCCTTGGATCTGTTGTTCTTAACCTTCCAAGTCTTTTTAGGGATCTGGAAGCCTTGAGGGTCGCCTTCCTCTATTGTTTTGTTCCGTGGGCAATCCTCATTGCCATGTCGGAAAACACAGTAGTTTGGACACCTCTTAGGGATGAATTCATATTTGATTTGGAATGGGATCTCCCCTTTCACTGGGATACTCGCCCAAACCTTGTCCGGAGATCCATCCTCTGCCTCGATCTCGACTAAGATTCTGGCTTCATCTGTTCCTGCCACCTCTATTGATCTGGTCTCCACATGTAGGACTTTCCCTACTCCTACCGCTATCGTGCCAACGACTTTTCTCGTCCAGGTCTTCCCGTTAGAGGGGATACGGATCCAGACAAGCAATGATGACATGTCATCTTTCTTCAACGCACCACGGAACGTGTACTGTTTAGCAATGACCAAGTGACTATCAAACCATCTGGGACCACTGTTAAGGCATTCTTGTTTGTCCATGGCATTGGAGAAGCGAATTAGGAAGAACCCTCCCTCCTTTGACATAACGTCGAAGTCACCGTTAGGATTCCAGACCTGTCTGATCCAAGCAAGAAGATGAGGGTAAAACGGGTGTTTACCCATGATGTAAATCGAGACCGAGAATTCCCAAACATATTTCATACGTCCGTATTCATCCGCATCAAGATTTACGATAACTCGACCTTCCTTCTTGGTGGGTTTTGGAAAAACCAATCCTGAGCATTCCTTCTCTTGGACTGGTGTCCTCTTCACTACTTGGGTCCGTGGGTTCTTCATGGGAGCATCGCCTTCTCCTTGTTAGGCTTCAGAGTATCGATGGTGGTGTTCTTGGGTGGAGGGTTGGATGGGTTGGTGGGTGTAGGGGTGGAGGGTATGGCATGGCCTGCGGAGGCCGCCACGGCCGCCGGTCCTTCTCAGGGTCTCTTGGTGATCGCCATAGAAACCCTAAGAGACAGAGGGGGCGGGTGGTGTTGTATGTGTATGTATATATATACATATATATGGGATTAAGAGAGGCATTCTTTGCCCCTCTCCCATGCCCATGACAGAGTATGTATGTATGTATCTATATTGGGAGATATATTTGAAAAGTGTGTAATATACATGCATACATGTCTAACTATTGAAACATATAAGAAAACAAGATAATCGGAAAATTCCTTGTATTCTTTATTTTATGGACATACCCCTCCTGTATATAGCAGTGGAGGAAAGTACAAACACTAGAGAAACCCTTATGGACCAAGACTCCAAACGCTAAGGGGCCAAACATACTTGACTCCACATACAAAATTAACTAAAATGCTCATACTCTAACTCCCCCCCCTCAAATTGGAGCATTGAAAATCACATGCTCCAACCTGCAGAGGGACAAAATGACAAACACGATAACAAAATCAACTATATAAAGTCAAATAAATGTAAATTAGCTCATACAAGAACATCCTTCCCCTTAGTCTTGCAATCCAACACTCAAAAACTCCAACTCCAACAAATAATCCAGAGCAGGTGCAAAAAGCATAAACCAGGAGCTTCTCGATCACAAAATGAAGTGCCATCTGGAGCAATATTAATCAACAACAGGTAGACACAAGTGTCTTCATCTGAGTCGCAAACATCATCAAGTAGACCAGAGAGTTCTGGCACTAAAAAACATGTAGACTAGAGAGTGTTGACACACAAGAAGAACTAGTTGTCGATGTACGAAACATAGCAGGGACAAGCAGTAGCAAAGGTGTCTTGGTCGGGATGAATAACCCTTTGTGCAAATAAGCAGGCATATACAAGACTCCAAGATGCATAGTGACATCAATTGTTTTAAAAGTGTGAAGTGGGTGACTGGCGGACATGGCCTTTTATCCGCTTAAGCGTCAAACATGCACCTTTTTGAAATGTAGATGCTTCGTTTCTATATATATTTTATACATATTACACACATACATATATAATTATATAATGTGTAACATTTCCACATATCTAAACCCATGTAATAGTGTAAGATTAATTTTTATACAATATAATAATATTAGTATATTACTATAGTGCATAGCTATATGCATATGCATTAGGTATTGCACATTATAATAGTGATACATGGTACTGATGTAGATAATACGAAAATACTTGTATCATTACAAACTCACAGTACTAATGTAGATAATACTTCAATACATTGTAAAGTTACAATAACCACATAGTTATAGATTAATTTAACAACATACACTACAATAGAATGCTTTTGATTACATAATGCTGTAATTTTGAATATTGTAATGTGGAATTTGTAGATATATAACTATTAGTATATATATTTTACTGTGTTTTGTGCTGTTTCTTAGTAGCGTATATTTGGCTTTTGTCTTTGTAAGCCTCTTGTACTTTTATCTCATATTGCCTAGCTCTGCTCTATGTCTCACTCTCGTCTTATAAAAGAGAGGGCCACGTACTCATTTTTATTCACTCAATAAGAAATAACCTTTACCGTATTCTAGATGGTATCAGAGCCTCCCGATCCTCCGTAAATCCCTCCCTCCTTAACCCTAGCCGCCACCCCCCTTTTCCTTTTTTTTCTTTTTCCTTTTCTCCTTTGCTGCCCCCACCCTGCTACCGCCGGCCCTCCCCTCTTCCCCTGCTGCTACCGCCAACCCCCCTCCACCCCACCAACCCTCTCCCCGCTATCCCTACTCCACCACAAACCGCCACCACCACCCCTTCTCTCTACCACCAGCCCGCCGCCCCCCTCCTGCCTCCCTTTTCTGCCACCGCCGCCACCCATATTCCCACCTGCCACCCTCTTCTCCACAACCCACCACCGCCTTCCTAACTCTCCGTCTCCACCATCTCCTTCATCCCTTATTCCTATTCCATCCTGTTGATCACCCCATCCACCCATCTTCTTCCCGTTGGTCTCCGGACAGCTTCAGACACTTTCCAGTTCTGGCACGTTGAAGACGTAAAATCAATTTTGCTCTCTGCCTGCCTACGCATCATGGTGGAGTAATTTTTTCTCCATGTTGGCATAGGTTCTTTTATATTCCTTGCTGCCCCTACGTGGGTTCTTGAGATCCGATGCTTGGATCTCCTATCTTCTATCTATAGATCTGCCCATGTATTGGGCTTCTGCTACTGTCTGCCTCTGTTGACTGCTACGTCAACCTTCTGCTGTTGCCTGCGCCCTTGATTCACGCTGCTTGCTGTCGTTATGGCAACCTCAGACGTTCCTCGCAACCTGTGCGTCACCACTGTCAAACTGGATGGCTCCAACTATCACTTATGGGCAGCTTCCTTTGAACTCTACGTCAAGGCTCAAGGATGCTTCTCACATCTGTCTACTAAAGGTCCAGCGATTCCTGCTACAGATGCTGATGACAAGACGAAATAGGCCTATGATCTTTGGTCTAAAGAAGATTATGGCGTCATGGCCTGGCTGGTCAATAGTGCAGAGCCCAAAATCAGCCAGTCTTTGTTCCGCCTGAAGACGGCCAAGGAGATGTGGGATCAACTTTCTCACGTGTATTCTCACCAGCATAATCCGAAGAAGGTGTTCGAGATCTTCAAAAACTTGGCCAAACTAGAGTACTCGGCTATTGATTCTGTGAAGGACTACTATAATCAATGCTCTGCGCTCTGGGATGAGTTCGAGGTTTATCACCCCTATCATCAGATATTTCTGAGATCCAGCACCAACACAATGAATTACAATTAGTTCAGTTTCTTGCTGACATGCCGTCGTCCTTTGCGGGGGTAGTCGATCAAATCCTTTCTAGCGATCCTCTTCCTACTCTCTGCGATGGTCTAAAGCGTGTGCAACGTCTTCCCTCTGTCTCTGACGGGACAACCCTCGCTGTTCGGACTGGTGACTTCTTCTGTGGGTGTGGCTGCGGTCGAGGACGCGGTCGTGGACGATCCTTTACTGGCCAAGGACGGGGGTCCTCTACTGCTGATGCTGCTGAACAACGCTATTGCAACTTCTGCAAACAGACTAATCATAATGAAGACCGTTGCTGGATCAAACATGGGAAACCTGCATGGGCAAATCAAGTCACGTCTGAGCAACCTGACACTACGACCTCCTCTTCTGCTCCACCATCTGCCGATTGGATCAGATCGGAATTTGAAAAACTGCTTCAAGCACGTTTGGCCTCATTTACGGAGACTTCCACTGATGGCAGTACTGCTCTCCTAACCCAATCTGGTAAAAACACTTGGGTGATCGACTCTGGTGCGACCTCCCACATTACTGGCAATCCTACCTTATTTTCTATTTTGCATAAAACTACTGCTATTCCTCCTGTTACTCTTGCTGATGGTTCACAAACACCTGTATCTGGTTTTGGCAATATCTGTACTTCTGGCCGCCTACCTCTGCGCTCTGCATTATATATTCCTAAATTTCCAATTAATTTATTATCTGTCAGTCAGACTGTTAAGAGCCTGTGTTGTTCTATAACATTTGATCCGAATGGTGTTATCTTTCAGGATCTGTGTACGAGGACGAAGATTGGTTCGGGCCATGAGGGACCAGACGGCTTATACTACCTGGATTACCTGAAGACTGCTGCACTTCTTACTTCTTCTGTGACGGGCATCCAATGGCACTATCGGTTGGGACATCCGTCGGCGGCCAAGTTGAAGCACATTCTACCTGATCTTTATGATTCTTTTTCATTGTGAAACTTGCCAGTTAGGCAAACAGACTAGGTCTACTTAAAAAAAACATGTATTGGCTCAAAACAACTTTTTGGTATAGTGCATGCTGATATTTGGGGTCCTTGTTCTGTGCCCAGTGTCTCTGGCTTTCAGTATTTTATGAGTTTTATTGATGATTTCTCTAGAACCACCTGGATATTCCTGTTGAAAGATCGGTCTAACATTCTTGATACTATTACTGCCTTTTTTTCTGAAATAAGTACCCAATTTAGTAAACCTATAAATATCTTTTGCACTGACAATGCCCTCTAATTCATGCAAGCCTCAGTCAGTTCCTTTTGTCGCAAATTGGGTACTATTCACCAAACCTCATGCGCTTATACTCTGCAACAGAATGGAGTTGCCGAACGCAAAAATCGACATCTTCTTGAAGTTGCTCGTACTCTTCTGTTTCACTATCATGTTCCCTACTGTTTTTGGCCCGAAGCTATTTCTACTGCATGCTATCTTATCAATCGCATGCCATCTTCTGTTCTTAGAAATCAAGTTCGATATCAAATTCTATATCCTGATGCTCCATTGTTTTCTGTCCCTCGGAATTTTCGAAGCACCTGCTTTGTTAAAAATCTGCGTCCTAGATTAACTAAACTTGATCCCCGAGCCATCAAATGTGTCTTCTTAGGGTACCTCTAGGACTAAAAAAGGGTACTGCTTCTATGACCCTGTTGGAAAGATATGGTTGGTCTCAGCTGATGTCGTTTTCTTTGAACATATGCCGTTTTATTCTTCTGCTGGTCTGCCGTAACATCAGATTTATTTGCGGATACACCTTTACCGCTGATTGATGCTTGTGACTCATCGGATACCGGTCCCGTTGCTGCTCCTCCACTGAAGGTTTATCAAAGAAGATCGAAGGCTCCAACTCCCTCCATGGCCCATCCAGATTCTTCATCCTCGATGGCAGATCCACCTCCGTCCCAGGTATTTTCTGACTTAGATATACCTTTCAGCTTACGCAAAGGTACTCAGACTTGTACACAACATCCCATTGGGAATTTCTGTACCACTGATCACTTGGGACTAATTTTGCAAATTTCACATCTGTTCTTTCTGCTGTATCTATTCCTAAGAATGCTTCTCAGGCTCTTAAGAATCCACCTTGGCGTCAGGCCATGGAATCTGAAATGTAGGCTCTTACTGAACGCAACACTTGGCAGTTAGTTGATCCTCCTACTGATTGTTCTCCGGTTGGCTGTCGATGGATCTTTACGATCAAATATCAGCCTGATGGGACTATTGAATGTCTCAAAGCTCGTCTTGTTGCCAAAGGCTATACTTAGACATATGGCGTGGATTATTTTGAGACCTTCTCACCTGTTGCCCGTCCAAACTCGGTTTGTGTACTCATTTCTGTAGCAGTTAATTCTGACTGGCCTGTATTTCAGCTCGATGTCAAGAATGCTTTTCTATATGGTGATCTGCATGAGGAGGTATACATGGAACAACCTCCCGATTTTGTGCTTCAGGGGGAGTCCTCAAAAGTGTATCGTCTACGCAAAGCAATTTATGGACTGAAGCAAAGCCCCCGTGCCTGGTTTGATAAGCTGAGCTCTATTCTTCAGAAATTTCAGTTTCGTCGTTCTCAGTCTGATCATTCTGTATTTATCAAATACACCTCCTCTGGGCTTATTATCTTGATTGTTTATGTTGATGACATCATATTATCTAGGAGTGACCTTGTAGGTATTCAGGCTACTAAACGCTACTTGGAAACTCATTTTGTCACTAAAGATTTAGGTACTCTGCGATACTTTCTTGGGATTGAAGTGTCTCGGTCATCTTCTGGTCTATGCCTATCTCAACGCAAATATGTTCTGGATCTTCTATTTGAAACAGGTTTTCTTGGAGCCAAGCCTATCAGTACCCCGTTGGATCCAAATACTAATTGGGATGACGAGACATCTCCTCCTTATCCTGATCATCATCAGTATCGTCACATGGTCGGGAAGCTTATTTATCTTATTGTCACTCGAGCTGATATCACATATGCAGTCGGACTTGTTAGCAGATATCTCGATAAGCCGCGACAATGTCACTGGGATGCTGTCTGCCATATTTTAAAATATTTAAAAAGTTCTCCTGTGAAAGGTCTTCTGTATAAGCAACATGGCCACTGTAATCTTGTGGGGTATTCTGACTCTGACTATGCTGGGAGCAAAATAGATCGCCGATCTACTTCTGGTTACTGCACGTTTGTAGGTGGTAACTTGGTTGCCTGGCGCAGCAAGAAACAAACAGTTGTTGCTCGTTCTAGTGCTGAAGCAGAATATCGAGCCATGGCTCATACTACCTGTGAACTCTTCTGGGTCCGTGGCCTTCTGAAAGATTTTGGTATCTCTCATTCCACTTCTATTCCTATGTACTGTGACAACAAGGCTGCAATCTTTATTGCAAGTAATCCTACTTTTCATGAACGTACTAAGCACATCGAAGTTGACTGTCATTTTGTACGAGATGCTGTCTTATCTGGTCAAATATCTACGCCTTATACACATACTTCCGATCAAGTTGCATATATCTTCACCAAGATTCTTCCGAAGACTCGATTCACTGCTCTGATTGACAAGCTGGGCATGATTGATATCTACGCTCCAGCTTGAGGGGGAGTATTAGTATATATATTTTACTGTGTTCTGTGCTGTTTCTTACTTAGCGTTTATTTGGCTTTTGTCTTTGTAAGCCTCTTGTACTTTTATCCCATATTGCCTAGCTCTGCTCTATGTCTCACTCTCTTGTCTTATAAAAGAGAGGGCCATGTACTCGTCTTTATTCACTCAATAAGAAATAACCTTTACCATATTCTAGAATAACAATAGTAGATGATATACTTGATATATAGCTAATGTAGTATTATACAATACAATATATAACAACTTTAGTTATGAAAGCGCTGGACAGTGTGTGCCTAAGGCGTTTTAGGCCAAATTAAGCCATTTGAAGGCCAAACTAGCATGAATTAGGTCAAATTAGATCAAATTGAGTCATTTTATGGTTGAAATAGGTCTAATTTAGGCCGAATCAGGTCAAATCCGGGCAACAATGTTATTTGGGGCGAACATATGCGGTTTGGGGGGGGATCAGGTTTGATTTGGGGAAATTAGGTCTGATTTGGCTAAGTTAGGTCCCATTTGCAACGTTGGAATTGGCGTTCCTTGCATCTTGTTGGAGCGTCTCAATTGAGCCGTCTCCATCTTCAACAATGAATGCAATCCATCTTGAAGTTGTTGCACTAGATCTACATGGACCGCCATGCCGCTGCCATTTTTGTTTGCTTTTGGAGCCACAACCGCTACCCTATTTGTCTCCGTCATCTACACCGTCGTCATCTACACTGATGTCGATATACAACGCCATCATCTGCACTGCTATCGATTTAAACCACATCCATGCCACCACCAAGGTTGAGATCTTCTTCCAAATCATGGAAAAAGATCTCCTTTTTCGACTGATATTGGGGATATATCACCACTATATTACTACGGTGGAGATCTGGAAGGATTTCTCTACCCCTTTGCTGCCGTCTCGGGGTTTCCTTCCGCTGTTCCACCACAGACACGGTGTGTTGACGACGTTCAACTTCTTTCACGACTTGGATTGTGAAGTCTTCCCCGTGACACGACGTATCGCCTTAGACACGACATGTCACCGGTGATCTGCCCTAACTCTAACTTGAGATTTGTTGACTAACTAGCGTATCACCTCCATGACATGATATGTCGCCTGCTTCTTGTCAGCAATGACTTCTGTTACATGACACAACGTGTCATCAGCAATGACTTCTGTTACATGACACAACGTGTCATCTACATGACACAACATGTCGCCTGTTTTCTGCCTGCTTCGACTCCCGCTACCAGCCACGACATGTCTACTTCAAGACACGACGTGTCGTTTGCCTTCCATTGCTACACACGTCATGTGTCTTCTTAAACACGACATGTCACTTGCTATTTGCACCGACTATCACTTGATACGACATGGGGCTTCAACACACCGTGTGATGCAATTTTTAAAGACGAGATTGATGCAACCCGTAAAGATGAATTTGCATTGAAAATAACTTCAGATCCAAGACAAACCCGATTAGAGCTTATTGGGCTCAAGTTGGCTTTTATTTAGTTATTTGTTTACTTAGACATTTTATGTTTTATTTAACTCTGAATTTCCTTGAATTACGATTTTAGTATCCTATTTTATTTACTTGCAAGTCAAGTCATCAAGTCTTATATAAGTCAACCTTAGGGCTTGTGTGCAAACAATCGAATATGAATTGAAATTTAGTTTGCTTGTTGCAAATCTCTCCTTATTCTTCTTCCCCCTAGCATGCCTACATCAAGTGGTATCAGAGCCAAACCCTAAAATCATTAGAGTACGACCCCTCCCTTCTCTTCCTTCCCTCCCATCTACAATCACACGTCTCTTGTGCCAACCAACAAGGAATGATACCAGCCCCTGATTCCTGTCTCCATCATCGTTCTCGACTATCATCTTCTTCCCGACCAACAAATCCATTGCCCATCCCAGTCGCTTTTTCCTGCCCAACCGTGTTTCCCCGCCCGACCCCATACACTCTCTCCGAAAACACAACGACAGTGTCTACCGCCTCCTTCTCCGTTGAAGACCTGCCTGCCGCCCGCTTGTTTTGGCTAGTAACAAGAGCCTTGCCGACAACCCAATCTCCACGTCTTCTTCCAGTTTGACCACCAGCAGACAACCACCAAGCCGCCCACTGCTTCTGCAGTGCCCCATCTGGAGCAGCCCTATCGACACGCCCTCCAATCTTCCTGTGAACCTCTCCAGTTGACAACCCAAAGCGGACTAACACCTGCTCGGCCGCTAATCTTCCCGCATCTGGGCTGCTAGTAAGCAGGCCTGAGACACACATATTGACCTTCCTAACGACATCACGTTCCTCCTTATCGGATTTAAGAGGGTTGTCTTCATCTAAAGAATCGTTGTGACTGTACTACAAGTCAACGACAAAGTGGATGTGGTTAATACAACTCGGGAGGATATTCGACGTCAACTAGACAACTTGATGCAATGACATGATGATATAATTCAACATCAACCTCAATTGAACAACCTGATGTAACGACATGATGATATAGTTCAACATCAAGCCCAACACAATGAAGCTTTTAAAATTCTTCCTGACCGTGTTATGGCGTTCGAACAACGCTTGCTTACACTGTAGACGGACCGCGACAACAATGACCGTCATCACGCCCCTCAACCAATACAGGTAGAGTGAATTGTAAAAACAAAGTTACCAAACTTCCATGGCGAGCGTGATGCCAAGATCGTGCTTGACTAGTTGCATTGTGCCAACAAGTACTTCCAACTGTATAGAACCTTTGGTGAGGCCACCAAAGTCCTGACTGCCACCCCCAAGTTTTGGAGCTGCATTAGCATGGTGGAACCAATATCGAGATGATCCTGTTGACACTTGGATTGCACAATGTCCCTTGATCATGCAACGATTCCTACCTAGGGACTACACACAACACACTTATTTGGGTATCAAGAGTTAAAACCAGGGTGACGACATTGTCGCAAACTATCCAACAAATCCTAAGAATTATGTAACCATTCTGAAGCTAAGTTGGACGACACTGTTGCTATTGCTAATTTCCATAAGGGACTTTGTGATGATATAGCTGATTGCCTAGCTGTTCTCCATTTACTTCTTTTGATGATGCCATCCAAAGTGAGGAATTGGATTGAAGAGGAGATTCCACGACGTCCCCAACTGTGGGCAACCGGTTGGAAACCACGTCAAGGGGCGACTACTACCACAACACATGCTACTGAAGGAGAATCCTCTAAACCAGTCGTCTCCAAGCCTCTCTAATGCTTTTCCTGCCACACATATGGACATCGCTCCAACAAGTGTCCGCGCCGTGTGATGACTACACACAAAGATGGACGACGACATTGAGTATGAAGACGTGTTTCTGGCTTCAGAACTAGTGACAATGAAGCAGATGAATAAACATGACCCCTCTCTACAAAATCGGGTCAACATGGCTATACAAAGTCCACCTTCTGATGACTGCTGATGTACATCATTGTTTTGTTGAGTTGTGGAGGTTCAAGGTCGCATTTGCGTTCTGACAGTTGATGGAGGATCTTCAGCCAGTGTGGTTTCTTCTTCTGTTGTTCATAAGTTGGGATTACAATTGGAGGCCCATCCCAAGTCATACCACATACAATGGGCTGACCAAACTTCCCAGAATGTGACCCAACGCTGCAGAGTTCCACTTGTATTTCGTGGTATCTACAAAGATAATGTCCTATGCGATGTGCTCAATATGACCAGGGCCCACACCTTGCTCGGCTGTCCATGGCAATTTGGCCATCGTGTACAACACACACTCCTTCATACATGGCAACGTTCGAAAGGTTTTCAGATGGACGTCCTATCACTCCAATTAGTTAGGTCGTGCTCTTCAAGAGATGCTTCCAGTCAGCTCATGGCAAGGAGTCCTTGGTACTGCCCCCCGCTTCCCCGATGGTTCGCGCTTCTAAGGGGAGGAGATTGCTGCAATGTGTAAAAACATATTTGCATAGAAAGCAAGTCTGGATCTTGTTGGATAAATTGGATACTATGATAAATCCCTTTTGTTTCGATGATGACAAACATTTCATTCTTGTTGATCTAACGTGCTACTTGAGTGTTGCAGGAATAAAGTGGATGACAAAGTTCTAGGGAAACTATACGCTTGAATGATTGTAAATGTCATGCAATGTAATCAATTGTAAACTTGTACAAACATATAATGTACAAGTACTTAGATCTTCCCTAGCCAATCACCACACTTAGATAGGTCATCCCTTTTAAATAGGATCACATATGCACACTCATGCATTTACTTAGTGCCTAAATTGAAAGATTGAAACAGGGTCAATCTCGGTCGACCAAACTCCTCGACCGAGACACTCTCGGTCGACAAACTTCTCGACCGAGAATGACCCAAGTAGCCGTTAGACACAACTGACAAGGTAGTTGGCAGTTGCAAATGAACGTTGATCCAGAGAGCCTGTCGGTCGACAAAACTTCGACCGAGTAGGTATCTCGGTCGACAAATTGTCGACCGAGATGGTCTCTGACAGCAACTGCAGAATAAAGCAACTAGCCGTTACTAACGCACCTAACTTATACCTAACGGCTAGTTAAGCACTTAGAAACCCCTAGAAGTTGTCTAGAACGTCCTTAAGCATCCATAGGCCATTCCTATAAATAGGACATGCCTTAGGACACCCAAAGTACACCTAAGCTACACTTGTGCTATACTTGAGCTTGAATACACATTGGCAATACTGTTTTGAGCAATAGAGCAATTTCTACATTTTCTATTCATTCCCATTGCTCCCATTTCATGTCCTATAGGCTAGCATCTCCTTACCACAGCACTTACACTTCTACACTCATTGGTTAGGAGATCAATACGCTTGATATAGGCAAATCAAGCCTTGTGCTTAAAAGGATAAGTTGTAATTTCTATTTTCCTTCTTGTTCCTTTTATCCTTTGTATTCTCCTTGCTACTCCTAGGGTTGGAGGCTGCTGATTGGAGAAGGTTCTTCTCGGAGGAGAAGGTGGACTTCAAGCTACTTCAAGAAGGCTATCGCACGGGAAGCTACTTCAAGAAGGCTATTGCAACGGGAAGCTACTTCAGGAGGAAGGCTGCTTCAAGGTGGTGCAATTACTTCTAGGTGAAGGCTGCTTCAAGGTTGGGCGATTACTTCTAGGTGAAGGCTGCTTGAAGGGTTTAGGGAGAGAATTGTAATTTTATGTAAAGTCCTTGCGAGGTAATAAAATTAAATTCTTTCCAAATCCCGGTTGGGTAAGCAACCGGGTAGTGGACTGACAACTTTAGTATTTGCTAAAGTTGGAACCACTCTAAACGCCTGTCTCCTTCTTCTAATCTCAATTTTGGTTGTTTGAGTTAAATAATTATTAAAATTATCTATAAAACTCTATTCACCCCCCTCTAGTAGTTTTCAGATCTAAGACATACCCGATTAGATCTTATTGGGCTCAAGTTGGGTTTTATTTAGTTATTTATTTTTCAGACATTTTATGTTTTATTTAATTCTAAATATCCTTAAATTAGTATTTTGGTTTCCTATTTTATTTACTTGCAAGTCAAGTCATCAAGTCTTATAAAAGCCAATCTAGGGGCTTGTGTCCAGGCAATCAAATATGAATTGATTTTTAGTTTGCTTGTTACAAATTTATCCTTCCTTATTCTTTTTCTTCGTAGCATGCCGACATCACTGTGTCACCTGCTACTGTTGCTATATCTTGGTGTGCAACGTCATCTATGAGTATTCTATAACATGGCAGATGCTTCTATACATGGCGTGTCTCTATCTTTATCCTTACTAACAACATTTATTTTTCGTTCCCAAGAATTGTTTTTGTTCTATGAGCCCCCCTCTACTTGTACATACATATTGCCTACCTCCTCAGTGCTTGTATAAGACTAACCGGATCCTTAACCGGATCTGATTTTTGCTCTAATTCTGGTGGGGTCTTGTTTCACATTGAATAGAGTTATCAATTACCTCCTCCATATATTTTGCCTACATAGCTAGGGTTGTACATATGTCGGTCCAAACTGGCAGACCAGACCGACATTTGTTTATTCACCAGTCCAACCGGTCCAGACCGGTTTCTACTGGTTTTGGACTGGACCAGACCGAGGATCGGATTTAGAAAAATATAAGATCGCAGACCATACCAAAAGTCAACTCGGTCTTTTAAGACCGGACCGGACCGGCATGGTTTTGGATTGGACCAGATCGAGGATCGGATTTAGAAAAATATAAGATCACAGACCATACCGAAAGTCAACTCGGTCTTTTAAGATCGGACCATTAGTAGAAACCGGTCAGGACCAGTTGGACCGGTGAATAAACAAATGTTTTGTATATATCATTAAATCTAATATTCATGAAGGATTTTGGGGACGTGGACCACATTATTAATGATTCTAGAATTTACCAATATGTATATTAATGTTGTGGTCTACACACTGATGTGTCATAATATCAATGGATGCCAATAGCATTGGCCATTGCAGTTATAAAAGCGCTGAGTAGACACTACACAAATTTAAATTTTGCATTACGTTGTGGCAACGACAAACTCAAAGGACGTTGAACATTGAATTGAATTTTAGTAAATTGAGTGTATTATGTATGAAAAAATTTACACTCTTTACATCTTCACTATTATCTAATTCAATTTAATAATACTTGCAAGTGTTAGTTTTATGTGTGCTACAAATTTATGACAGTCTCAAATGTGTTATTATGTGTCACCATTATATTAGTAATGCTACCAATAGTCATATAGCTGTTACTCTCTCGATTGGTAATAATTTAATTGTGTGACTTGATTTCTGTTATCATATTCAAATGGCTTATCAAACTATTTGTAGTTCTTTTATATTCTATAACGTAGTTCTTTAAGATCATAAAATCAGGAGTATATGAATATTGGTTATCCGGCCCAGTCCAGGATTAGATCGGTTCTTATTCGGTCCGATCTCCAGTCCGTGATTTTTTTGTTAACCGGGTCTTGGACCAGTCCGGTCTAGGTTTGGACCGATGTACAACCCTATATATAGCCTTTGCCTCTACCGATGTTTCTGACTTTCCATCCCAACTACTCTCTTGACTCTTTTCGTGGTTAGCTTGAGGGGGAGAACAGAGGATGATGAGTAGAGGGAAGAGATGAGATGGAGGAGAAATGTAGAAACGAGAGGAAGATTTTGTTTATTGTTGCTATTTATATGGATCCTATTGTTGTTATTATTGATCTTTCTTCTTTGTGAAGAGCTTGTAGAACTTAGCCATAATTATTCATCTCGACCACTGCTATGAAGTTACCACTTCACATGTTCTATATGTTCATTGGATGTTACTTCATCTGCACATCACTCTATTTGCACGTTGACTTTTTGTCCGTGCCCTACGCACGTCTACCACTACTACTACTATGACCGAACACACTCTGGACTGTGACGTCTGATCTGTATGGAAATTTTATAAGGAGAGAAGATGATGGAAATTTCTGTTGGTGACTTTATACATAATGGAGTTTCATCTGCATTGGATCTTGGAGTCCTTTATCTGCTTGCTTGGCCCATTGGTCTCCTATCTGGCTACATTGTCTACTTTTAGCCGCTGTGTGCCAACAATCTCTGGCTTGTTCGTGCCTTGCGCATGACTCTTTTCTTGTCCGTGCTTTGTATGTGCGTTGACTACTGCTTCTTGTGCACCAAGACTCTTTGGTCTTATGTTCCAACACTCTTTGGTCTACTTTCATGACGATAGTGACTAAGATGAAGACCACAATACCTTCATGTTGATGTTTACTTTTGCTCCATATGCCACTTTATACTAATCAAGAAGCTCCTACTACTTGCTTGCGTACCCGCTTTTGGGTTATCTACTTGAGGGAGAAAGTTTGAATGATGGGTGCTTTATTGTGATATTGAAGGGGGAGAAAATATTCATATATGGGCTTGGTTTATCTCTTTATACAACTTCTTTGTCTTTAGTCTGTCTATTTGCGACTGCAAGCTTGGCATTCTCCAAAGCTCCAGCTTGAGGGGAGTGTTAGAGATTCTAATTACTAGTTAATTAAGTATTGAGTCTAATTGTGTATGTGCTTAATTGTTTTTGGCTCATTAGGGGTTCCCGCTTCTTGTACTTGTCTCTTTTTCTATTTATAGGAGAGAGGCTGCCCTTCTATCAAAAAGAAACACAGTGGATTTCCCCACTATGTTGTTTTTTCCACAAATTCAACTCGCGGAGGTGTTACCTGTCTGATCTGACATGTGCGCGATGAGGAACGTCGGGTCATGCTATGCATGTTCGAGTCACATGACATGAGAAAGTAAACAAACCTTTAGGCTATAAATGCTACATTTGATTTACTCAACTAAAACCTAGGCCCATTATCCGATTGCCTTTCCTTAATTGAATTAGGAAAGCAATTAATATTACTTGAAAATTGCTAGGCAATCTAATTAGGATATGAGGAATTCAAATTTTACATTTTGAAAATCTTCGGTATTATATTTCATTACTAGTATGTTAAGAACTCACTTAAGACATTATTCATCGCCATCGTCCTCGTCCTCGTTGTCATTGTCGTTGTCGTTGTCATCATCATCTTCATAGCCCCAATTCCAACCATGTTGGGGTTGACTACATGGCTCTTTCTTTTCCAGTAGCTCTATTATGGTTCATATTATGATAAAGATGTAAAGATTCAAAATCTCTCTTTATAAGCTCTTTCCAAGTTAATTTAGGCCTGCCTCTTCTTCTTTTAATTCTATTTTACTCAATAACATTGCTTTGTATAGGTGTATTAGTCGGTCTACGTTGCATATGTCCATGCCATCTTAGTCGACCCTCCTGCAACTTGTCCTCAATGCTCGCCACCCCCACTTTGTTCTTGGTATAGTTATTTCTCAATTGATATTTTCTTGTCTTCCAACACATCCATCTTAGCATACACATTTCCGCCACATTCATCTTGTTGGGACCTTGTTTCTTCAACACCCAAAATTCACTCCCATATAGCATGACTAGTTGTATAACTGTTCTATAAAACTTATTCCTTAATTTGAGAGGGATCTTTTGGTCACATAATACACCGATTGTATTCCTCCATTTCAACCATCTTGCAATGATCCTATAACAAACATCATCTTGAACCAAGTAACGAAATTTATCACATTTTGATACATCCACTCTGTCCAACTTGGCCCCACCATCCACGTTATAGATCGGCTGAAATTACAATGCATGTACTCAGTTTCACTCCTAGTAATTATCAATCTAGTGGATTCCGACACATTTCTTCAATGTTCAACTTTATCATTCAATCCATCTTTAGTTTCATCAAGCAACACAATATCATCAACAAATAACACACACTAAGGAATATCATTTTGGAACATTCTTTGTCAACTCATCCATAACAAGAACGAATATATATGGGTTGAGTATTGGTCCTTGATGTAATCCAACTGTGATATGAAATGTTGGCGTCTCTCCTCCTTGAGTCTTCACACTTGCCGTTGAGCTATCATACATGTCTTTAATCAAATCAGTGTATTGGATTGGCATACCCTTGTTCTTTAAAACCATCCACAATACTTCCCTAGGTACTCGATCATATGCCTTTTCGGAATCAATAAAAACCATATGAAGATCTCTTTTGCTTTCTCTAACTTCTTCATAAGCCTCCTTATCAGAAAAATAACATATGTTTTTTATCTTCCAGGCATGAAACCAAATTAGTTGTCTTATATATGCGTTATAGATCTTAGCCTTTGCTCAATAATCCTCTCCTAGAGCTTCATAGTGCAACTCATCAACTTGATGCCTCTATAGTTTGTGCAGCTCCGAACATTTCATTTGTTCCCATCGATGGGGACTATAGTACTATTTCTCCACTTATTCGACATCTTCTTGGTCTTTATAATCTTATTAAAGATATTTGTTAACCACATAGGTCCGTCATCCCCCATATTCTTCCATACATCAATGGGAATACCGTCTGGCCCACATGCTTTTCTCATCTTCATCTTTTTCAAAGCCTTCTCGACCTCAAATAGTGAACTTCGTCGTGTGTAAATGGTATCTCATGTATTCATGTCACACGAGTTTATTACAAAATTCACACTTTCTCAGCTGAAAAGCTTATGGAAGTAGTTTCTCTGATTGGTTCTTGATATCATCATCCTTCACAAACACTAACATCTTTATTTATTATGTATTCATGTTTCTTCCTTTGCTTGCACAGATATGAGCCATTTTATATATATCTTTTTTTCCTTTTCTTGTGTCCAATTTCTTATAAATCTCTTCAAAGTATCTAGACCTTGCCTCTTGAAAAACATTTTTAGCTTCTTTCTTTGCTTGCTTGTATACATTTTTTTTGAGTTGGATTGCCTTTTTTACTTCATCATTTCACTACCAACTTTCTTTTTGTGGAGGCCTGCATCCTTTGGACTCCCCTAAAACCTCTTTGACAATTTTTGTTATGCATGAAGTCGCATTATGTACTCCAAGTTCCAAGTATCCTCCTTGAAGAGTTTATCATAAAAGGTCGATTTCTTTTCTCTTTAAGATTTCATTCCTGTTAATTAACCAATTCTAACACAATGTTTTGTATTTCTCCAATTTCTTTCTTCTAAGGAGATTCGAGAGTGTCAAATGAAACTCTAAACCTGTTAATCAGAGTATTTGTAAGAACAACCCCACTAGTGAAATTGATTAGTAAATTTGCCCTTAAACTTCATTTAAAGGGATAATTATGAATAAATGGTATTATTTGACTCCATCTAATTCTAATATTTTCTAAATAAGGGGAAACAAAACTTATTATCGTTATCAATGTTCAAAATGTCGTCAAAATGGGCGAGATTTTGCCAAATATTTCGATGTCGGTGGCAATTGGACATAGATACAGCCATACATGTTTGGACGTACGTAATTTCGCCGAAAAAAATAAATTTCGTTTTTTATTCAAATTTCGACAAAACAATAGGATTTTGGTGCAAAATGGCCACTTACGGGCCTTATGTCGCCGACACAGACTGGCACAAGTCATTGTGTCGCCGAAACAACAAACGTGTTTCAACACTTGCTTCCTTGGGCGATTTGAAGGTTCCAAAGGTGATTTTTAAGGGATTCAAGGTACATTTTCTCTAATCCTCTTCTTATTCTAGCCCCCATCTAATGTTCTACCTAATATCCCTCTCTAATCTCTCCTACCATATTTCTCTCTCTATTCTCTTAGATCTACCTAAAATGGCGGATCTACCTATTAAAACCTTAAATGGTGTAGATCTAAGGCATGAATCCTACTAAATATCACTAGATCCATATCCTAAACTTCTATTATCACTTAAATCTAATCATTTTTACTTTAAAAATCATTTTTTATGTGGAATTACCTAGATTCATTCTTATGTGTACAATATGCACTAATATTTTCTTAGATTAAGGTTAGAAAAATTTGAAGGTAAAAAATTATGGACTTATTATTTTCAAAAAACCAGACTTACTAATTAATTTATTTTTCTATTTTGGTTTAATAAAATGATTCTAAATATATAAATTGCATATTATACTCTAATAACTTGATATTAATATGATAAAATACTTAAAGTTTCTTAAATATATTTAGAATAATGTTCAAGTCATTTTCTATGATTAAAAATATTTTCAGTACTTAAAAGAATACACTATTTATATTAGTACGATAAATTATTTAAGTAGGTCAAACATATTCAGAATTGAGTTTAATCTATTTAATATCATTAAAAATAATTTCAGAACTTAAAAAAAGGAAAAATAAATTATGTTTAAAAAACAAATAATATAAGAGAAAGTGAAGCAATGGTCTTCTAGTTCTTTTCTACTTGTACATGTTTGCTAATATATTACATACTTCATGATTTAAATGTAATGACTTGAGTGTTTTTCTTTAATCTTTATTTTTTGTAGGAGATGACTAGTTCTTCTAGCAATGGTTCCTCTGATGCTGAAAGAGATGTGGGTGCAGGGAGGGGCAAGGAGAAGAACCAGGCTGGTAAAAAGGGTCCTATAGAATAGAAAAGTATTGCTTCTTATTGAGTGAATAAAACCAATACAACACTCTCTCTTTTATAAGACAAGAGAGTAGTACATCGTTTAGAGATAAGCAATATGGGATAAAGAAACAAGTGACTAAAAGACAAATAACCAAAATACATTAAGTAAAAACAGTAGTAAAGTGTATATACTAATACTCCCCCTCAAGCTGGAGCATAGATGTCAATCATGCCCAACTTGTCAGTCATAGCAGTGAATCTAGACTTCGGAAGTATTTTGGTTAAGATGTCAGCCACTTGATCTGAGGTATGTATGTAGGGCGTAGATATCTGGCCAGATAAGACAACTTCTCGAACAAAGTGACAGTCAACCTCAATATGCTTTGTTCGTTCATGGAAGGTAGGATTACTGGCAATAAAGGTAGCAACCTTGTTGTCACAGTACATAGGGATAGGAGTAGAATCAGAAATGCCAAAGTCTTTCAGCAGGCTCCGTATCCACAACAGTTCACATGTAGTATGCGCCATGGCACGATATTCTGCTTCAACACTCGAGTGAGCAACAACTGTTTGTTTCTTACTGCGCCAGGTAACCAGATTTCCACCTACAAAGGTACAGTAGCCGGAGGTGGAGCGTCGATCGATCTTGCTCCCCGCATAGTCAAAATCAGAATACCCAACAAGGTTACAGTGACCATGTTTTTTATACAACAGACCTTTCCCAGGGGAGCTCTTCAGATATTTGAGAATGTGACAGACTGCATCCCAGTGACATTGTCGGGGTTTGTCAAGATATCTGCTAACAAGTCCAACTACAGATGTGATATCAGCACAAGTGACAGTAAGATAGATGAGCTTGCCAACCATGCGTCGATATTGATGGTGATCAGGATAAGCAGGAAAATTCTCATCATCCCAGTTGGTGTTTGGATCCAGAGGAGTACTAGCAGGCTTTGCACCAAGAAGACTTGTTTCAGATAGAAGATCCAGAACATGTTTACGCTGAGATAGGCACAATCTAGAGGCTGACCGAGAAACTTCAATCCCAAGAAAGTAGTGCAAGGTGCCTAAATCTTTGGTGATAAAATGTTTCACCAGATAACGTTTAGTCGCCTGAATGCCAGCAAGATCACTCCCTGATAGAATGATGTCATCAACATATACAATTAGAATAACAATGCCAGAAGTAGTCTGTTTAACAAAGACAGAATGATCAGATTGGGAACGTCTAAAATGAAATTTCTGAAGAATGGTACTCAGTTTATCAAACCAAGCACGAGGACTTTGTTTTAAGCCATAATTTGCTTTCCGCAAACGACAAACTTTGGAGGACCCCCCCTGAAGTACAAATCCGGGAGGTTGTTCCATATAGACTTCCTCATGCAGATCTCCATATAGAAAACCATTTTTCACATCAAGCTGAAATAAGGGCCAATCAGAATTAATTGCAACAAAAATAAGTATGCAAACTGAATTCAACCGGGCCACAGGTGAAAAAGTCTCAAAATAGTCGACGCCGTAAGTCTGTGTGTAGCCCTTGGCAACAAGCCTAGCCTTGAAACGCTCAAACGTGCCATCTGGTTGATATTTAATAGTAAACACCCATCGACATCCAACCGGAGAACAATTAGTGGGAGGATCAACCAACTCCCAAGTGTTACGATCAGTAAGAGCCTGCATCTCAGCTTCCATGGCCTGACGCCAAGCTGGATGTTTAAGAGCTTGAGAAGCATTTTTAGGAATAGAAACAACAGAAAGAGCAACAATAAAATTGGCAAAGTTAGTCCCCAGGTGAGCAGTAGTACAAAAATTCCCAATCGGATGTTTGGTACATGTTCTAGTTCCTTTCCTTAAACTGATAGGAAATCTAAGTCAGAGAATACCTGAGGTGATGACTGATCTGGCATTGAGGAAGAAGATTCTGTAGGGGCCATAAAGGGAGTTGTCGTCTTCGGTCTTCTTTGCTAAACTTTCAGCTGAGGAGTAGCAGCAGCAGGAACAATATCAAGGGAATCAGAATCATCATTGGTAATGGTGTCTCCATCAATAAATCTGACGTAAGGGCAGACCCAGCAGAAGAATAGAATGGCATGTGCTTGAAGAAAACAACATCAGCCGAGACCATCCATTTTTTTGAAACTGGATCATAACAACGGTACCCTTTTTGAGTCCTAGAGTATCCTAAAAAGACACACTTGATGGCACGGGGACCAAGTTTGGTTAAACCAGGACGTAGGTTTTTAACAAAGCAAGTGCTCCAAAAAATACGAGGAACAGAAAATAAGGGCGCATCAGGGTATAAGATTTGATAAGGGTTTTGATTCCCAAGAACAGAAGATGGCATGCGGTTATTGAGATAACACGCAGTGGAAATAGCTTCAGGCCAAAAACACTGGGGAACATTATAGTGAAAAAGTAAAGTACGAGCAATGTCAAGAAGGTGGTGATTCTTGCGTTCGATGACTCCATTTTGTTGTGGGGTGTAGGCACAGGAGGTTTGGTGAATAGTACCCAGTTTGCGACAAAAACTGTTGACTGAGGATTGCATGAATTCAAGAGCATTGTCAGTGCGAATTTTTTTTATAGGTTTGCTAAACTGGGTACGTATTTCAACAAAATAAGCAATAATAGTCTCAAGAATATTAGACCTATCCTTTAGTAAGAAAATCCAGGTGGTCCTAGAGAAATCATCAATAAAGCTCAGAAAGTAACGGAATCCAGATATACTCGAGACAAAACAAGGTCCCCAAACATCAACATGTATAATATCAAACGACTGTTTTGAACCAATACATAATTTCTTTGAAAAAGTTGCTCTAGTTTGCTTGCCCGATTGACAAGTTTCACAATGAAAAACAGAATCTGAAATATGAGGTAGTAAATGCTTTAATTTGGCTGCCAACGGGTGTCTTAACCGATAGTGCCACTGGATGCCAGTCACAGAAAATGTCAGATATGCCGCAGTCTTTGGAACATCCAAGTAATATAAACCATTTGGTCCCTCATGGCCCAAACCAATCTTCGTCCTCGTGCGTAGATTCTGAAAAACAACATCCGGGTCAAATGTAATAGAGCAGCGAAGGCTCTTCATAGTTCTATTGACAGATAATATATTTATAGGGAACTTAGGAACATATAAAGCAGAGCGTAGAGGCAGACATCCAGGAGTGCATATATCACCAAAACCAGTAACCGGTGTTTGAGAGCCGTCAGCCAGAGTAACAGGAGGTATACCAGTAGTGTTATGTAAATGAGAAAATAATGTAGGATTTCCAGAAATATGGGATGTCGCACCTGAATCGATCACCCAAGTGTTTTTACCGGACTGAGTCAGAAGAGCAGTGCTACCATTAGTGGAGGCCTCGGTAGAGGAAGCAAGCCGTGCTTGTAGTAGTTTCTCAAACTCCGATCGGATCCAATCGACAGACGGAGGTGTAGAAGTAGTGGCAGTGTCAGGCTGATCTGTGGTGACTTAATTCGCCCAGGCTGGCTTCCCATGCTTTATCCAACAACGATCTTCATTGTGATTGGTACGCTTACAAAAGGTACAAAAGCGTTGTTCAGTAGTCTCAATAGGAGAAGAGGAGCCACGTCCTGGTCCAGAAGAACGCCCGCGGCCACGTCCCCGACCACGGCCGCGTCTATCGGAGGAGTCACTAATCCGAACAGCAAGGGCTGTTCCGTCAGAAGAGTCAGGTAGGTTTTGCGAAACGGAAGGAAGGCGTTGAACACGCTTTAGAACGTCTCTCAGGGTAGGAAGGGGATCACGAGAGAGGATCTGATCAACGACTCCTGCAAAAGATGAAGGCAGACCAGCGAGGAACTGGACAAGTTGAAGCTCGTTCCTTTGGCGCTGGATTTCTGTGATATCTGCAGACAGAGGATGGTAGACCTTGAACTCATCCCAGAGAGCACAACAGTTGTTGTAGTAATCCTCCACCGAATCATTAGCAGAGTAATCCTGTTTGTCCAGTAGCTTGAAGATTTCAAAAACCTTCTTCGGATTCTGCTGGTGAGAGTATACGTGGGAGAGCTGATCCCACATATCCTTGGCAGTCTTGAGGCGAAGGAAAGACTGGTTGATTTTAGGTTTCGCACTATTGACCATCCAGGAAATAACACCATAATCTTCCTTGGACCAGAGATCGTAGGCCTGTTTGGTCTTGTCATCAACATCAGCAGCAGGGATGGCCGGACCCTTGGTCGACAGATGAGAGAAACGCCCTTGAGCTTTGACGTACAGTTCAAAGGAGGCTGCCTAGAGATGATAGTTGGGGCCATCCAACTTGACGATAATGACACACAAATTGCGAGGAAGGTCAGGAGTCGCCATCTGAGATGATAGAGATAGTCAGAATCAAGGGCGCAAATAGCAACAGAGGTAGTAGTCACTAATCAGCAACAGAAGTCCAACACATGGACTAGAAGTAGCATATAGACGATCCAAGCATGGATCTCAGAAACCCTCGTAGGGGCAGCAAGAGAAGATAGAAACCTATGCCAACATGGAGGAACAATCATTCCACCATGAGGCGCAGGTAAACAAAGCGAAAGACGCCTTTTACGACGTCAACGTGCCAGAAACTGGAAAGTTACCGAAGCTGTCCGGAGGTTTTGGGGAAGAAGATGGGTAGAGGATTGGGTGTACTTGATGGATTAAGCCATGGTAATGGAGTGGGTTAAGGTGTTGAAAGGTGGTGGAGGGTTGGCGGAGGGGTGGGTGGTGGCAGGAGTGGTGGTGGTGATGGCTGTGGGTGGCGGCAGGGTGGCTGTGGTCGGCGGCAGGGGGGTGGGCAGGTGTGGCGGCGGCGCAAGGGGGCTGGGGAGAGAGGAGAGAGAGGGGCGACTAGGGTTGGGGGGGATGAGAGGCGGCTAGGGTTTAGGGAGGATCGGGACGCTCTGATACCATATAGAATAGAAAAGTATTGCTTCTTATTGAGTGAATAAAACCAATACAATGCTCTCTCTTTTATAAGACAAGAGAGTAGTACAACGTTTAGAGATAAGCAATATGGGATAAAGAAACAAGTGACTAAAAGACAAATAACCAAAATACACAGTAAAAACAACAGTAAAGTGTATATACTAATAGGTCCAACTATTGAGTTTGCATGGGGACATTGCCAACCTATAGGTGAGAATAAACAAGTGGTCTGCAACTATTGTGACAAAAGAATTGGAAGTGGACGAATAACTAGGTTTAAGAAACACATTATTGATGGGGATAAGAATGTGGCTAAGTGCAAGAAATGCCCTCATGGAGTGAGGATGAGATGAGTGCTAAGAAAGAAACACGTTATCAACAAAAACAATTAGACCAGTTGTATGTTGATACCTTGTTTGGTTATAGGGAAGGACATGGTTCATCTGCTGAGAAGGACTCTGATGTGGAATATCCCCCAGATTATAACACTCCCCAAGCAAGACTGCACACTCACAAGATCATGATGAGTATAGAAGGGGAATTGGACAATCTGCTTATGAATTTGGTGGTGGTAGTGGTACTTGGGGTTCAGGGAGAACTGTAGTTGATTTGACAAAGGATGATATGCCATCTGGTCAAGTGAAAAGAAAGAAGGGAGGAATTCCTTCATTGTTTAGATATGCTAGTACAGCAAGAGGAAGGTTGCACTTAGATGCTGAAGAGCATGGTGTTAGAAAATCTCAAGGTGCTCAACAAAAGTTGAAGGATATGTTCTTTGGAGCAAAGAACAAAGTTGGAGCTGTGTGGAAGTTTTTCTTTGCACATGGGATACATGCACATGTGGCTTCTGAGCCATACTTGCAACACCTTTTGAGGACTGCTGGGGCAGTTGGCCCGAGTGTCAAAGCCCCAACTGCATATGAGTTGAAGAGGATGTGCATTTAAATGATGACATGGACATTGAAAATGCTGTGAATGCTGAGATTGGTGATGTTGTACCTACTCATGTTACTGGATCTGGTTCCAAAAGCAAATCTTCATCATCAAAGTCTCCTTCTGCTAGTGCTAGTGATGATGACAACAACGGTGACGACGATGACGATGGTCAAGGAGGTGGAGGTGGTGGTGGTGGCAATGAAGGATGGGAAGGATTTACAAATGAAGATGATGATCATCCTTATCTCACTGGCCCGAGAACTGAATTTGCACCACCTGACCCTACTCAAACTCAATGCCCAAAGGCTCAAAACACATTTCAGAGAAGGAACACTCGAGGTCAAAAAGAGTATTGTGGTGCACTAGTACCGACACAACCTCCACTTGGACTGCCACCAGCTCCTCAATACCAAAGTGATTATTATTCCGACTTAGAATGAATGAATATCGAGTTTGAGTATTTTTGATAAGGAACCGTCCTCTGCTCTTGTTAATAGTATTTTTGGATTTGGGCCTTCACAACCACAACCACAACCACAACCACAACCCCTACCACCACAACAACCTCCTTATGGTTCCTATGGCTATGGTGAATCTGGTGTTGCTTATACTCCTTTCTGGATATGGTGCTAGTGGTGGTTCTATTTTCCCATCTTATGGCTATGTTTTACCTACTGAAGGTGCTAGTGGTGGTTATGTTTTACCAGCCTATGGCTATGTCTATGGTGGCGAATCTGGTGCATCATCATCATTGCCTCCTACAGTTCCTAGTATTGGCGATAAGGAGAAAGAGGTTATGGATTTTTTTCCAAAACATGGGATGATGAAGAATGTGTATGGTCAAATATATTTAGACCATGTTGAGACATACAATCGTGTATAGGCACCATTTGAGCTGGAAGGATTATGTAGATTGGATTAATGAAGTTATGTATGGACAACCACAACAACAACAACCACCAAGACACTCAAGCTTCAACTAGTGTAGGTATCGAGTGCAATGTACTACAATCATGTATGGCAATACTACTATTACTATTACTGCATGTTTTTATGTTTCTACATAAACTTGGATTGTATACTTGTAGTAACTACTAACGAGTAAGTTTTAATTGAAGTCGTAAGTTGTGAGTTCCTTAATACTCACAATCAGATGATCAGATCAACATTGCTTCTGTACAACCTGTCATCCCACTTTTTTTGATTTACTTGGGAACCACCCCCGAGGAGCCACTTCGGTGACCCCACCCCGACAATGTAAACCCAAGGGACATGAGCAGTGAGTGGTCCGGTCACCTCCTCCCGCACCCAATTAAATTCAGTTGCTTTTCACAGAGCGCCTCCGGCGTGATTCGAACCCGGGTCCTTCATTGGGACTTACCGAGCCGCAACAAGCCGAGCTACTCTGGCCGGACCTGTCATCCCACTTAGATGTCCTACCATACTAGACCATATTTTCTTTGCATATGTTTGTGTTTTTAAGTCTATTTATCGTGCTTGCAAACTATAATGACTTGACTAATTCATTTCACCATCAAAATTGACATCAAAATACCCATCGAAATCTCCATCAAAACAGTTCAGCTTTCTTTATTCACTCATGAGGACCCCCCCCCCCCACACACACCACAACATATCCAATATGAAATATTATTGCATATTTGAGTAGATCTAGACTAGTAGATGTTTTTGGTAAAATTTCATCAATTAATTCGTTAATTTGGCCGTTGAAACGCCAAGAACACATCTGTCAAAATTTCCGTCGAAATTTGTCAAAATTTCTGTTTCTGTGGCCATCGAAACGGCGTCAAATCAAACATTTTCTTCCTTGATTGTTATAATCAAAAAGGCATAAGAAAAAGATGGATAAGTCATAAGACATGTACCTAGAGTTTGATATGTTACAACTGTAGTGAGGGTTAATTTATTAGTTAATTTACCCTAAAACTAAAGGGATATTTGTGAATACATGGTATTATTTGACTCCATTTAATCCTAATAGTTTTTAAATAAGGGGAAACAGAACTTAATATTATTATAATCGAAAAGGATTAAGAAAAAGAGGGATAGACATGTACCCAGAGTTGGGTATATAACAACTGTAGTTAGGGGAAGGGTGGTGATCACTATAACAAGTGGCAATCACAAAAATCGTGAACCGTAGTGCAATAGCCATTGGGACCAACTGCTGATCTTGGCCTTTTATTGCCGTTAGGTTAGTGGACTTTGAGGAAGTCAGAGGGAAGATGGGAGGGCTTGGAGGTGGTGTCTGGACATGGCCTGTTGCTGGGAACTGCTTGTGTGGTACCCATTGAGGGTTCCTATGCACCGTCCATTAAGTGCACAGCTGTAGGCGACCAATGCGTCACCTGCTTGTGGTGGTAGCTGAGACGGAGCTTGCTGCTGGCGGCAGTTGATGCAGAGCCTGCTGGTTGGAACCAATGCGGAGCTTGTCGCTGGCGGCATCCGTTGCTGGTGTATCTGGCAGTCCAACTGCCGTTGCACCTAAGGTGGAACACAAAGGAGGATAAAAGGTACACGTGGGAAGAAGGGACACATGAAGAATACCAAGAACAAGGAAACAGAGGAAGAGGGACGACATGCTACTATGACGATGTGTAGTACCTCTTTCTTTATTTGAGTGGATCTATCCTGCATTTTAGATCCTATAGAGGGTGGAGATGGCTCCTAGACCTAGGGTTTAGGAGACTGACGGTGGATAGGGTGGGGCTGTCTGGACCTATAACTAGGGTTTGGACTTTGGGATCTAATACCAGTTGATGGCAAACAAATACCCAAAAAGATATTTGAGTAATCAAAACTATGCTGGACACATACCCCAAAACTGTTGCTCATAGCAAAAACTGAAAATTCTAGTTGTTGCTACTAGATACCTAATTATAAGCTAAATAGAAAAATCAAACTCATAAACTTACAAACTCGGAATTTACAAATAGGTTAATGAAATAAAAACTAAGTCCCTAATATTAACAAAGATCAAATGTTCCTGCAATTAACGTAAACACCCAAAATAGCTACAAAACATCTAATTAACCCTAATCTGGCTCTAATCGGACTCTCGTGAGAACTTTTGTCCTACATTAGTTCTACTCTAACTATAATAAAGACTTCCCATCCTTAATTCTAAGTTTTTAAGAATAAAGCTATTTTTGGAAGCATTTGTGAAGCATTTTAAATGGGGTTCCACACTGGTATTTCATTACCCGTTTGTTGTACCATGGGTAAGTTCTGGCTAGTTCTATCATCATAACAATGAATTCTGTAAAGTAGGCCTAATTTTCTCGGGTACAAATTTTAGATTTTACTATTTATTCTTTCCAGAGGATAAACGGGAAAACCTCCCTTTCTTTTTGCATTTCAGTACCAGAACTGCAAGGAGAACCAGAAGATATATCCAAAGAGAAGGCTCGTTTGGCTGCCAAAGAGGTATATGTCATATCAGTAGAATGCAATGCCCTCCACTGAGATTGTTTCATGCAACTACTACTTTTGCAATGTCACAATTCACCGAGCAATTACAATCATTCTTAACTGTGTTGGCCCTAAGATCTTTACCTTTGTATAAGCAAAATATCACAATGTATTATGATATCCATACTCTAGGTCAAGGGACCTGTGCTGGTTGAGGACACATGCCTTTGCTTTAACGCACTTAATGGTCTTCCAGGTTCTTACTCTCTTTCCCATAAATAATTAGGTTCTCTTATCTCCTCTCCATGTATTAAGCTAAGCGGAAACTTTAACTTACGATGCAGGGCCTTATATGTAAGTACTCACCTGGCTTGTCTGGTAATTTGATAAATTAGTTTTGTTTGAACATCTCTGACCTGTGGTGGTGCTTCTGATTGTTTTACATTATCAAAAGTTATCATTCTGCTGTTGTTTCTGTTCCCCTTATGAGATTTTTTTTGTTCCCTTCTAGTAAACTGAATCTCTAACATAGTGGTTTGCTTTGCAGAAAGTGGTTTCTCCAAAAAACTGGCCATGAAGGTTTGTCACTGCCGCCTTTTTTTCCCTTCTTTTTATAACTCACTTTTGCATTTCAATGCTGACCTGCAAACTGTTTTGTCTCTTAAGGTCTCAACAATTTGTTAAAAGCCTATGATGACAAATCTGCCTATGCAATGTGCATATTTTCTCTGGCTTTGGGGCCTGATGTGGAACCTATAAGTTTTATTGGAAAAACTCAGGTAAAGTTGTATGAGAATAGTTGTATGCAAAAATAGCAAGGGTGTCTTATTTCTCTGTCTTCTCAGCCCATTATGCTTGCTTATGTTTTTTTGGTCCAAATGAAGCTCCAGTTCCTTTGTATGCTTGCTTATATTGCATAAAGTTTCATATCTTTTCAATTTCCTTCATATGTGGTGTAATGCTTTTTCTACACTCCCATTTGGTTTCGTCTGCTATTACAACAGTATTTTCATCTTTATACACAATAATTTGTAAAGTATGTTTTTCTACCAGTCAAGAGGAGACTCAGTTTGGTCTTTATCCCCTCTCAGTAATGTGGTTTTTTCTCCTCATTTACACACATTCCCTTAAAAAAACAGCTGCAATACCCATGCCCAATACTTTATTACTATTCACAGCAATCCTGCAACACCACATTTTACTACAGCTTTTACTAACCTCGTTATAGATCAAGCATAATTTCTGTCTTGTGAAACTGATGCGATAAAGATGAACCTCTGAACAAGGAAGGAGGCTCCACGATCTTGTTATCAATGCGTAAATATACAGCTTTAGGTGTCTATGATAGATATATCTAACTAACCAGAATAACGGCGCTCTTGGTTAAATATAACAGTACCCTAATTAATTTATTTTCTGATAAATTTGTCATGTCCATCAATGTCTTTAAATGATTTTTTTGATATAAAGAGTAACTTGAATACCATAAGGTAAACTCTGTTGTCTCCTCGAGACCATTGCCATCTCTCTTCCTCTTCCTCCCACTGTCGAGAGGATCAAATTATGTCCTTTCTCTAATTAGGTGCACATCCGCACACCTATCGTCACACATACAAATCTATAACGCTTTTCCATTTCTTTTCGTAATTACCAAGTATTTGAAGTGGATGATGCTCCACAATTGAGATCATGGACGAGATTTGTAGAGGGTTCTTCACGGTTTTATAGAAGGCAGACACATACCCCATTATTGGAACTTTTTTCCTAATGCAGCCTTTGCATAACAGTAATTCTTTTTTGCAATCTTTTCATGCCAGAAATTTATTTCACGTCTTCCTTCAAAAAAATCAAAGTATTTACATTTTCTCAACTGTAGGATCTAGGGACTGGATGAATATAATGACTCCACAACTGATTATGGTTAGAAAAATGCTCTTCTTGCTTGATTCCCAGACTGAGCACTATAAGGCATTGAAAACATCTCTGCGTGTAATTATTATTCTGCTCCTACATGTAAAAGCACCCTACTTCACACACTCAGTTTTTCAGTTCTCATTCGGGTTTCGGCTTGTCTTAAAGAAAGTTTTCAATGAGCCTAATACATCGTTTAATTTTATACTAAATAGTTAATTGAGCTGAAATTGTAACATGGATGTTCTATTTGACTCGTTTGATAACATCAATAGTAAAATACACGAACACATATATGTATGAAATCCAAAGGAAAATATCTCGTCCCCCTATGACCCCATGACCCTGTCGAGGCCAGATACGAGAGGGGTAAAATAAACTAATGCTTAGCACGGAAACAACACAAGCCTGGTAATTAAAAAAATTCATAAGAATCTATCCCTTCTACGGGGTTATAATCCAACCATGTTACTCCACTCCTTCTGGGCACACATGCATACATGTGTAAAGGTTAAATCGAACTTTGAAATATTAGTTACTGTTAACAAAAGCAAGAATTCTTATCCTACTTGCCATAGATATGAGATAAATATTATTACAATGCATAATGATGGTTAGACTTTATATAGAAAAAGCAAACTAGATTTAGCATCCCATGATGTAGGGGTTTGATGAGAAGCATTGCTAAGAGAGGTCGTGGAGGTGAGGCCTTAGCCACTAAGAAATCCTGTGAG
This sequence comes from Alisma plantago-aquatica, assembly GCA_963693085.1. NCBI lineage: Eukaryota > Viridiplantae > Streptophyta > Magnoliopsida > Alismatales > Alismataceae > Alisma > Alisma plantago-aquatica. The sequence continues at coordinate 796,499,484 of OY856411.1, forward strand.
GGAGGAAAGCCTTACCTAACCATAGAGATCTGAGCGACGTCTCATTCCCGACCATTGTCAACCATGGAGCAAAATTTCGACTGAAATGGCAAAATTTTGGCCAAAATTTCCAATTTTCCAATCGGGCATCGATACATAAATTGGACTTCGGGATGCACAAACACTGGGAATGGGATATAATTTCGTGAAAAACTCTCTTACTCAAAAGCATCATTCCTTTCTCAAACATGTGTCCCAAATGCATATGCCATAGCCTTGTGGTCTCTTTAGATGAAGTTGTAACTGTTGCAGAGCTTGAGATAATGGAACCTTGCAAGATGTACAATTTGTGTGAATTCTCACTACCTTTATGAGGACCCTATCAACTTTAAGAACATCAATACCTTCATTTTCACTAGAGAACTTGCAACCTTGTCTTTAAGTGTGCGCCCAATGAGATGAGATTCTTCTTCAACCCAACAACATGTCGGACGTCCATGAATATTCTGACTTCATCTCTTGATCTTCACTGGGCCAATACTAATTGTTTTGCAAGGACAATCGTCACCCATAAGGATATCTCTACCTTGATGTTGACTCATAGGTATGGAAATAATTCTTACGCTCAATCACGTGGTACGTGCATGCTGAATCAAGAATCCAATCCTTCTTGTAGTTGTAGGACGGCGATGAAGCAAGAACATATCATTTTCAGAACCTTCATGAGCCACCTTTGCATGAGCTGCAACATCATTTAATTTCTCATGCTTTTACTTGTTTTGCAACTTGTCGCATTCATCCCGGGTAGGACATGTCTTCTTGCAATAGTTACACATCTTTGATTGACGTGACTTTGACTTGCTCTTTTGCTTTGAACTTACCAGGCCTTTGTCACATGGACGCTCCCTTCCTCTACTGGCTAGTGCTTCACTCACTACTTTCAGTGAAGATCCTTTCCTAATTTCTCTTGAGACGTCAAGGCCGTTTTGACTTCATGGAGTGAGATAGTCTTTGACTCCCAAAATATCATCATATCCCAGAGATCATTTTAGGACGATGGAAGGGTATAAAACAATAAAACTACTTGATCCTTGTCCTCTATCTTCACTTTGATCTGCTCGAGGTCATGTATTATGTCATTAAACTCATTGAGAAGAGTCGTCAAGGACCTGCCTTCTTCCATGTGAAGCATGAAAAGGCGCTTCTTTAGCGCAAGCTCGTTGGTGATGGAAATCTTCATGTAGAGTGCTTCAAGTTCATCCCAAACATCTTTGGCGGTCTTTTCGATGGAGATCCTCATGAAGAACTTCAACCTCTAAGCAGAGAAAGATGCATGTACAAGCCAATCTCCTCTCATCAGTCATTTGTCATGGATTCCGGTCTCTTCTTTCTGAGAAAAGCTTTGTGGACTCCTTGTGTGAGTCAAGATTTGCACTTGACTTGCCAGAGAGAGAAGCTCTTCAGGCGATCGAACTTCTCGATGTTGTACTTCGGCTTCGTGATAGAGATCCGGAGGTAGAACTCGCTCTTATACCACTTGTTGGGATAATGGTGGTGATGGAAGACCCGAACAACAAGGCCCAACGAGTTTGTTGCGGAGATGCAGAAACGTGAGATCTAGCAATCTAATCCTTATACGTACGACGAAGACCAACAACGAATAATCAAGCAACCATAAAGACAAGATTTATAGTGGTTCAACAAATTCTCAATGTGGGAGCCTACATCCACTGGCAGGATGATATTATCGATGGAGAGATTACATAGATGATGATTACAGAAGAGAGAAGAAGAACCCAATCCCCTTTTACACCCGAAAGTCAACTGTGGAAGAAGACGGTTGCTGGGAGAGGAGCTCTTGGAGGTGTGAAACCCTAAAGGAAGCCCTAGATCCGCATGTGTCTTTAGGTCTTTGTAAAACGACGTCTCTTGATGTCTCTTCTTTCTCTTCATGTTTGGGACGAGTTGGGGGGGGTCTATTTATAAGAATCAGACCTGTGGCCAAAGTCCCAAAGTTACTCGGAGTTATCCAGTTCACGATTACAGTCTAGTTTGACCGTGTTCGGTCCAACCTGGAGTGTAAATCACACTGCAATCCAAAATACAGTCCAACTGGACTGTATACGGTCCAGCCTGGAGTGTATACGGTCCAACCTGGAGTATATATAGTCTGTTCTGGAGTGTATACAGTCTGTCTGGAGTGTATTTTCTATTTTTGCTGCTCTTGCCCAACTATGGTCCATGAGAACTGTATATGGTCAATTGTTTGACCGTAAATACACATGTAAACACCCAAAATGTATCTCGACAATGCCTAGGCTTGGTGTAGACGTTCAGAACATCAAGGAAGTTTTTCCAACGAGTTTATGACACTCTCTCAATAGGCCTAAGTATGTTTGGCCCGTAGTGTCTACTCCTATATGTAGGATTAGGGTTTTGCCTAATAGAATAATCTCTTTGCCTCTATTCTCCAACACCATAGAGTCATCATCTTATATGGAAGGCATGAGAGGGTGTCTAGTTTTCGGTTCCCGTGTGTATTATATTCTGGGTAGTTTAGCTATTGCCTCTATTTTCCAATATGCATCTTCTATGTTTTATCCATTTATTTTATGAACCTCAATAAGTTGGTTGAAACTGAACAACAATGTTAAGTTTTGGTTTGTTTATCTAAACGAGCCAAGATCCACACTTGTATTTGGCTCATTTCTAAACTAATATCCACTCCATTTATTACTGATTTGGTTTAGTGTTGCTGGGTAACTGCTTGATAGTGCTGAAGGCCTTTAAGAGTGTCTTCAAATATGAAAGTCGATGCTCAAAGCTTTAGTTGGATTATGTACAGATAGCATTGAACATGTGAATATCTTGACTTACTATTAGCATACATTTATAAACATCCAAAGTAGATTTTCTCATTAAACTAAATTCACGACCTTCCAACAGAGACATCATTCGCGATTTTTCTTAACTGAGACAATTATAATGGTTATGATTAATATTACATAAGTGCAAATTTAACTATTACTATCTTGTTTTTCCTACTTTAAAGTCTAATGCCATAGGACAAGTGAATAGTGAAATTGAAATGAAGCAACAAATTGGCATGTTGAAATTGTAAGTTGCAACTCAGCATGTATTGTGGAGTATGATGTATAGTTTTTTGTTGTTTTATGCCCTTGCTATGTTTGTGTCATACATTCACTTGATTCAATTGCTTGCTTAACATATCTCAATGTCAGGGCTATGTCTCACTATGCACTAATGTTTAAGAATTACAAAATAATCCTGTAATTAATCATACAAAGATCATCATGCTTAATTCATCACAAGTAATTAATAGAAACCAACACCTCTCAAATCTCAGCCCTTCCCTTCCTTTGATTCATATCTTGTGGGATCCATCCCACAACCTTCAGTCTCTCCACAACTCTTCCACCCCTATTATGCTGGCCCGCTCCTCTTCATTGCTTTTCTAGTTACAGCTATGGTTGCTATGAACTTTGGGTGGAAGTAGGGAGAGGTATTGGGAGGGTGGAAGGAGGACCATCTGGGGTTAAGGATAGTGGAAAAGAGAGGTAGCAATAGGGGTAAGTCGAAGGAAGGAGCGATGACATGGAAATGAAGAGATGGGAGTGAATGGATGGTGTGTGGGGTGGCAGGAGCGACATGCCGAGATCCCGAGAGGAGATAGGCTAAAAGGATTTTTCCTTAAAAGTAAACTTGTTTATTATAGTGGTTAGAAATTCATGAAGCCAATTGCTCTTGCACATTTCCGCGCTTGGTTGAAAAGCCAGTGGCGCGAAGCTACCGTGTGCCGGATTATGACTGAACGCCTCTAAGTCAGAATCCAAGCTAGTGATGCGGCGCCATCGCTTGCTGTCTGTTTGCCGACCCACAGTAGGGGCACTCCGTGCACCCAAGGGCCCGTGTCTTTGGTCCAGCCTTGTATTACAATTTCGATCGAACGGTGAGTGAAATCCTTTGCAGACGACTTAAATACGCGACGGGACATTGTAAGTGGCAGAGTGACCTTGCTGCCACGATCCACTAAGATCCAACCCTTTGTCGCTCGGATTCGACACGTCTATCTAAACTTTTAAAAAGAAGCATATATAATTATTTCCGGAAAATTATTACAAATCATGTTCTTGAGATCAAGGCCTGTCCTTTTTCATTTTCATTTCTAAATTTAACTCATTTTTCAAAATGTCTTTATGTTATCACATTGTAAATCTATATCCTTTGTTTCAATGAGACCTTATAAATCATCAACATAGCCACACAACACCTATTGTGTTAAATTCTATACCAGACAATTGTTGGTCTCACTTTCATTCATTTATTGGTGAAGCAGGACTTTTAGTCTTAGGCAAACTACGCAATCGTTATGCTAAGGGGCCGTTTGGGCGACTCAATTGAAAATACCGCAGTAGTCAATAAAATTGGAAGTTTAACTGCCAAATTACTAAAGTCTGTATGTTTGAATGGCATTGTTTGGGCATCACAAGCTGCTGTTGTTGCTGCTTCACAGCGGTGATCTTTTTCTCGGATGGGGATGAAGGACAGGACGGCAGAGTGGGCATGCCTGCACCTGCGACCCGCATAGGTGCCTGCAGGGCAGCAACACCGGCCTGGTCCTCTCTGCAGTTCCTACAACGGTGAGGGAGACGAGGGGCAGCCTGGACGTCATTGTGCTCGCCAACTCCATCTTCGTCGCCGCAGTAGGATTCCTGGGCCTCCCTGTCAGTGTGAATACCCCGTCGACGCAGCCGTTCGTCCCACCTTCTTCTCTTTCCACACCCAAGATCTCTTTGACCTGATCGCACCATCTGCCTCCTCTTCACGTCCTCCCACTGCACCATCAGTCGCTGCATCTCACAACTCAAGAGGAAAGTGCTCCGACGGGCTCCAACAGGGTTGAAGAGCCTCGGGCTCGAGGCAGCCTCCGCCGTGGAGAAGAGAGGGATCAGGAGAAACGAGAGGAGGGTTGATCGTGGAGGAAGGAGAACATGGGAGGAGATAATAGTGGGAGGAGACGACGAGCGCAGGTGAAGAGGAGAGGGATCGGGAGAAGCGGATTCCATCGGGGGAGCACTGGGATTCCAAAGCTCGCCAAAATTGGCGTCTTTTGGAATGGCTGTTAAATCTACAAGAGGAAACTACCGGTATTTAGACTACCGGATTTGATAAAATCCATTCAAGTATCCAAACGATATTAATATGAATGCGGTAGTCAGAATACCTTATCCAAATATAATGCTGCCCTGAATTACAGCACCCAAACGGCCCCTAAGTGTGTTTGAAAAACCTGCAGTTAATTTGCAATTCTTTTTTTTTGGTCGGTGTGATTATTAACTGTTGAAATCAGGAATGCTACTGCACTTCACTAACCAGGCCCTTGAAAAATCTGTTTCGCACTAGCCCCAGTAGTACCTAACATTCTTTTAGTTAAACGTTCAGATGTGCTGGCATGTAACACCCCCTTGATCGACATAGTTTGATTCTCACTTTTTCAGGGGAAGATAGTACCTCCACGGGGACCCACTGACTTCGGATGGGATCCTATATTTCAGCCAGATGGTTATGAACAGACGTAAGTGTTTGCATTGTTTTAGATATTTTTAGTATGATAAAGGAATTAGTTAATTTGTGTTTATTCTGCAGTTATGCGGAGATGGATAAAGATGAAAAGAACAAAATTTCTCACCGATACAAGTCCCTGGCTCTGGTGAAATCTCATTTCAGTGCTGCTGGTTATAAGTTTGAAGCTATCGATTCTTAGGTATCTGACTCCCAATCGGAACAGTAAGAAATATGTCAGATCGCCAGAAATGTGTTCCATTTCATCAGAGATCTACCATATGTAACATGATCCCTATGTATTTTTCTTCTTCTCTTGTAGTTCTATGTTGTAGTTTATGTATTCTTTTTTATATTTTAAGCCGCGTCAACCCGAGGAGTGGGAATTTTCAACACTGAAGTCTTGTGTTTAATGAACTATTGGATTCTGATTTGCGATACCTAACTTATTCGTGGTACTGACGCGTCATATTGCAGCAAAGTTGCTTGCATAAGTGTTCTCAGGCCATTTTTGTCAACGCTATTTGTGGTAAGGCAATATTATTTTTTCTGTAAGCCTAACAAGATATTACTGTTGGGTCCTAAATGAGTGATTGGATGCTTTAGAAAGGGATTAAATAGAGCTGAATGTATTTAAACAAAATTCATTAGACTTTTAAGATATATCATAAGATAAGGTTGTAAAATATGAAATTTGAATGTAACTAAAACATGCATAGCAAAGAAGAGAAGATTGAACATACACCAATTGACAAGTTATGTAGAGTGGTTTCACACTTTAAACTAGAAGTATGTCAGTCCACTACTTAGAGATGTTAACCTCTAGGATTTCTTAATCATTGCACCGTTATATTCATTCATAAGATTTACGATACATGACACACCAAATGACTTATCCATCCAATACAAAGAGTCTTCAACCTTAACAAGGACTTACCCACCTTGCAACGCATCTTCGGCCTTCTCCAAGACTTATCCACTCTTGCACAAGTTTTCAACCTTCTAAGAATTACTCACTCTTCTTGGATCTTCAACTGTTGACTTCACTTTCATTTGGAGAAACTTCCATCAAAGATTTACCCACTTGAACAAGGAGTCTTTTGCCTTCACTAAGGTCTTACCCGCTCTTGCTCCAAGTCTTCAACCTTGATCTTCACCGAGGAACTCCTTCCCTTGTTCTTCTTCACCTCTCAACCTAGAGATAGAACCTTCATATTCATGGTTGAAATGAGAAATAGAGAGGTGGTGGAAGTGAGAGCCTCACAAGATATACATGTAGGATTAGTTCTCTTACAGATTTCCTACTTACTCTAACGATTGTCACAATTTAAACCTTCAGTCAACAATTACTTGACTCATTAGTTAACAAATAGTGTGTAACTGGCCACATTAGTGTATAACAGCGCCATTAGACTTAAAACTCACAATCCCAGCAGATCATACTGGAAGAAAACGTAATTATTTTCTGTTTTCTTGTTGGCCCATGGGGAAAGGAAGAAGCGAGAAGCAGACTAGCCTACTCTTGAGAACTAATGTAATTTCCTTGGCAGATTTTTTTGGGGTCACGTGTTTGTTTTTAATGCAATCCATTTTTTTTTTAAATTTTAGATATTAGAACATGCGAAGCCCAGGGCAAGGTGGTTTTGATCTGAAAGTTCAAAATCTTGAGCATGTAAAATATCCAAAGCTAACACGTTTGGAACTTCTAAAATCTATGTTCTTGTGGATAAAAATACATGATGCTAGAACTATAACCCCTGGAAGTACCAAACATATTCTCGGTACGTTGCAAGGGGGACAGCTCAGAATAGTTTGGGTGATAGCAGTTCCTACTTGGACATCACGATAGCCCAAAAAAATAGATATTCTGAACTGGTGTAATTGGTTTATAATTATAACTTGTGGGGATTTTGATAATTATGCAACTAATAGCAATTTAAAAGATCTTCACGAGATACATATTAGTAATTTAACTGATTTCAATGAATAGGACTAATTTGTAGAAAGTTTGTAAAACCTATTTGAGATCCAAGCTCTCATCTCGACGTATGTAGCTCACTTTTCAATTTTCAATCCCTCTTTTACAAAGGTTATGTGACTCCTTATCAGTCTACGCCCACTAGGTAGGGGAGGCAGTAGAGGGTCAAGAGTCCCATTGTGATATATATATGTGTGTTTTTAATACCCGCGCGGGTACGCTAATTAAAATAACCTTCCAGCGTTATTAGTGCGTGTCTGTTTTCCATCCGATGACCGCGAGTACTTGACGCTACGGAGCCGGATGGCGATGCACCGACGTCTAAGCCTGACGATGTCCTTGTTCCTACAGGCGGCCAAAGCAATTGGTGAGGGCCATGAGGTTCGTGGTATCGAGGGCGGTGCAGCGCGAGGAGCTGACGGTGCAAGAGGGCGTCTGTACACGGCGGCGACGCTTGCGACGTGGAGGCTGGGAAGTGGGTGGTGACTAGTGCGGCACTGCGGCTTGCTGATGAACAACTATCTACGCCAGCGAGACTAATGCCCAAAGCTAGGGGCCGTCGGGAACCTTCTGGCATCATCCTATTGTAACATCGCTGCGTCTATGCTCGTGCTGCAATAGCAACGTCGGCCTGACTTTCGTGGACCTCAGCAGGAACGAGTTGTTCGCAGAGCTCACCCGTTTGAGGATCCTCAACTATTAACTTTTGGATCGTCGATGACAATGAATGGTGTAGACGGTAGTGATATGCATAAGCGCATCGTGGATCCAGATATGAAGCAATAGTTGGAGACGATGCCGGTACAGACAAGTCCAACAATGCATCCAAGGAGAGCACTCTGGTATGGCATCACGGGGATTCAAACCTTGATTTCAGGTCGTCAGGCCAGGGATTTGTTGACCACCTGAAGAACGTCCTGACCAAGGATCCCGTGGTGGTGAAGAGAGGTTTCTGATTTTTGCTTACTATCACTTAGTTCGGATGTACTACTCTCGGTTCCATTACAAATAGTCACCATTATATAATAATAATTAGGCTGTTAGTTGCCGTCAGCTGATTGCTAGATCATTCACATGCCTACAAGGTATTTGGATATATGACTCTAATATATCCTACAGATTACAGAATAATATCATTATCAAATGTGAATTCTATAGTTACTCCGTAAGTTAGAAACATCTAGAATAAGTTCTACACATACAAGGATTGTTCTTTATTAAGCAATCAATTTTTTATTATGGTATGAATCACATATATAAATTATATGTTGTAGTAACTCAAGAAATCTAGAATATTCATGATATTGTGGTGAAGTGTAACGAAAAGTTACTTTGTTTGTCGAATAGGTACTTTTTGTACTAAATAGTTACTTTGTATACCACATAGTTACTTTTTATGACTAAATTTTACTATATGTATTGAATAATTAACTTTACATATTGCATAATTTTTTTATTCAACTCTTATATTTTGTATGAAATCTTGCCATATGAGGACTTTGTTAAGGCATAATAACTCATTTTGACTATTTGACTAAAAAATTAACACTGTGTCATTTGTTGTATTCGACGTAATAAGTGACCAAAACTCAAAAAGGTCACAATAAGTAACCAACTACATATAAAAAGTAATAAATTTGTATTTTATAAATTAAATGTATGTAAATGATCAAGTATAATGCTCAGACATAGAAGCTAGTAAATAAAAAGAAAAAATAATGCATGAAATAGAAATAAATACAATTACAATGACGAACAATATTTGCTTTTGCAGAAAGTAATTATATCGTACGAAAAGTAAATATTAGGTATCAAAAGTAATTGTGGCACGAAAAGTAAATATTTAGTACGAAAAGTAACTATTTAGCTCGAAATGTAATTATTTGACACATATAGTAATATTAGGTCAACAAAAGTAATGAATTGATATCTCTCCTCCTATAAGGAGGCAGGATCACCCCCTTACTAATTTTTTTTGAAGAATTAACATCCATTCCAAACACACTAAAAGGGATGTTGGAAGAGGTATAAACTTTCCAAATTTATTATAATGGTATGCAAAAGACCAAAGTGTAGAAACAAAGTAAAAATAACTGACTATATTCAACTTTAATAAAAGATTACACAAGTACATCAAAATCTCCCATTAGGGTTTACAACAAGATACAACAAAAAGGATATAGATAGAGAGAAGTCTAAACTACTTCAAATCTTGTCTTCAGAGCAACATCTCCAAGTGCTAGGTCCGTGCATAAAGCTATGTTCTCCTAGTTCAACTCAACAACTTGTCCTAACTTGGGTGGTTGGGAGAGCACCTAACAAAAGGGAAAGGAAAACAAGGTATGTGTCAACATTATGAACAAGTACAAGAGATAAGTAAATAACATGAAACATAAAGATATTGAATCATCATAAGATGAAAAGGCCAAGAGAATGATGCATAATCAAATAGATGCTGGCCATAACAAAAATATAATAAAAGAATGGCATGTATGATTAATATTGACTACTTTAACTAAGTAGGGTTGAGGCACCTATCGTACCTTCAACCTATAGGTGAGGGGAGAATTAATACATTCCCAGTCACCTATACAAATTTTATAGGGGAGAAGTAACACATTCCCCAAGGGGAGAATACGACGTTCCCCAGGGCAAATTAACATGCCCTAACTATGAGTGGTTGTACATAAGTACCACTACTATAGCTAAATAGTCTAATAAAATCATCATGCTAGAAAAGAATCCATGGCAAGTAATAACATCACATAAGTAGAACACAATAGTGGGGTACCAAGATCTAAGAAAGAATATCTCAAATCTGATTTTGAGGCTATTTGAATAAGAAAAGTATTAATAAAGGAAATAGGGTTCTTTTTAAGCCTCATTAGGGGAAATAGGGTTGGTTCACAATTATCCCAACTTAGGTGTAAGGAATGCACTTACATAAATAGAGATTGCACATACCTCTCATAATATTTCAACTACCAACTTTCATCACTTTATTGAGTCCAAGATCAACTTTTCCTATTTCCAATGTATAGCCATGTATTAGTGTAGGTTATATGCATTAATGTAAACAAAACCCTTATTTTTGACTTTTTGAGCAAAGCCTTGATTTAGACTCTGAAAATAACACCATTGACCAAATGACCATCTGGGTCAACAGACGGCCATTTCAGAGTTTGTAGGTTGTGAAAATTCAAGATCTCTGGTCCCTTCCACTCCCGCACAATCCCGTACAGACTGGAAACCCTAGCCCTAACCCCGCCTATAAATAGAGGGGTACTGGTGGCTTCCCCGGAACACAACATGGAAAATTGTGAATCAATTCCTCTGAGAAATATTGTCCTCTCTAGTTGTGGTAACCGAGAGATCCCAAGCAAGTCCTACCTTACATGGGAGGGACAACTACGGGGGAGAGAACAATTGAGAGTTGTCATTGTAGGAGAGCAAGTTTGTGACGCCCCATGCCACAGAGAAGTGTGATTACTAAAAAAACCCGTGGAAGAGAGATTAACAAAATTATTAGCAGAAAACACTAAAAATCAAAACCTTTTTCATAAAATAGGCATATAGCAAGAACCTTTACACATGAGTACTTTCATGCCTCAAAGCATTTACACGGCATGCTGTCAACATGTAACGAAAGAACTGTTCCAGAACATATATACACGATTCCATCATATCTGATATACAAAAAGCACATAAAGATAGCACGTCCGTAAAACATCTACAAAATGTTTCCTAAAGACCCTAGTGTACAGGGATGACTCTAGGAATCTACCAACAAAGGACATCCAACAACACTTCCAACCTTATCAGCTACTGCTCCTCTGGCTATTTCTCAACCTCCCCTGCATGATCTCTTCATCATTGTGCTCGTCCACTTAAAAAGGTTGTTAACCAACAGGGTGAGACACAGTCCCAACGAGAGATATAACTCTCAACGAACTATATTATTATCAAAGATAAGATAAACTGAGCAGCAATATAAACTTAACTAAGATGTAGCAAGCAAAGTGTCACAGAACCATTCTTACCCCAATCCCAATCCCACTACCTAGACAGTGGTAAAAGGATTGAAGCGTCCGTCCTTGAGTGGCTCAATAGGATCTAACACACTGGCATATACAATAAGAAATAATAACTCAAAAATAGGGAATTTAAAGAACAACTAACCCAATATAGGAGATATTGCAGATCACTATTTGTCATCAGAGTACATGAAGTGCGGAAGAGATCTTAATAGTGTTCCATTTGTCATGACTAAAATCAAGAAAATCGAGACACAATCATGTAATTGCATGGTACACTATCAAAATCAAGTAAAATAGTTTATAGCAAAAGAGTATACTTGGCATGACTTATATTCAAAAGTATATATTTTGTGTGAATCTATCGCCCCAACGTGATGAGGGGGTCACCAGGCTCCTTATCTCCATATGAGGTAGGAGACCAACGTACAAGTCCACCTCCGAATGAGGGGGTTGCTTGCACTCAATATCAAAATTATCAACATCATCATCATTATCAATATATAAGAAGTCATAATGGGCAATATCATTTATGTTCTTATGTTTTCTCAAAATATAATATAGGAAAAACAGAAGACAAATCAGTAGGAAACAATAGCTCAAACAAGTATATAGCCAAGTATACAATTAAGATTACATAAAAAGTATCTTCAATACAACCAAGGAGGAGATATAATAGCGTACCTTTCACCGAAGATTTTGAGTACATATCAACTAGTAATAGGTCGACCGTTTGAGTTAGATCCTAAATCATCAAGATTGGATCAAGGGTCAAGATCATGATATCGAAGATCATATTTCAATATTTAAGATTAGGCTTATACTTTTCCTATGTCAACCTTAGCGTTAGGTCATCCACTTATAATCAACAATATTTCCAAATGTCCAACTTTATTTTAAGTGTCAAGTATATTTCAAAGTGTGAATGAATTACCTAGGTTTTCTAGGATCACGTGTTAACCCTAACTTTATGATTATTATCCATGTCATATTTCAAGTTTCTAGATCTTCATCAAGGAAATAAGTTTAAGGGTCTAGATCAGATATGTCACAAGATTTAGCACAATCATAATTACCGAGTCCATCATCAAGCTTAATCACCATTTTATGGCATGAAATCATATTCAAAATTTGAACAGGTCCATAAGATTATATTATATCATTCATTAGTCAAGTATGCCTTTTGTGTCTCAAGATAATCATGAGTCAAATATCAGGGTTTCAAAAGATTAATCATGATTATGAGTCATTTGACAATTTAAATATGCAAAGGATCAAAGATCTAGGGATATCAGTGACAAAAATCTAGAATTAGGGTTTAAGAGTATTTTATTGGGTTCATTGGATTTTCTAATCAAAATGGACTACTTGTTCATAATTTTTGGAGTTATGATGCAATTTCTATGAATAAAACAAGATCTGGACATTTAATTGAATTTCTAGGTGGAGAATAGGTAAAAATACCTTAAATCAAAAAATGAGGGCCATTTGATTTGTAAAGGATGGATGAGATTTGTCCATATTGGTGATGCAGATCCCTTTCTTGGAGGTTCGGTTCAGAGGCTAAAATGGTCGGTTCGATCACTCATTTAGCTGGGTTCTTTGAATCCAAATTGAACCGGGTCAATCATTTGGAACGGTGGTTCAAGGACTCCTTTCCCCCAGCTCGCACATGTCTTGTGTGAGCCCAAAAGCTCAGAGGGCGACCTCATCGACACGGAGGTAGTTTAGGAGAAGGAGGGCAAGGTGGACGCCGCTACGTGGCCGTTCGTACCCGCCTCGACCTCGTGAGGGTGATGGAGGTGTTAATTTGAGGCAAGAAGCTACTTAGGTGGGACGCCCAAAATGGTAGGCGGAGGCGCCGTTTGAAGTAGTAGGAGATCAGAGCAAGAAATGGAGGTGATTGTGTGCTTTTGAGTGTGCAAGGACCAGGGAATAATGTTGAAGTTGGAGTATTTGATCTCGATGGGTCCTTTTATAGGGTCGAGAGGTAGGTTTAGGGCTAAAGGGTTTGGGGCAACAACCATGGCCTCTAGGAGGAGATGGAGGAGTGAGGAACTCACTTTGGTGGCTGAAGAGAGAAAAAGAGGTGGTCAAAGTAGGGTTCGTTCAATTCAAAATTGTGAGGGGATCATTTCTTCTCGATTAGAATTTCAAAACAGGGTCAAGAGCGTGAGATTGCATATCTCGTCCATAAAGACACCTCCCCACTGATTGCGGGAGGTAGGAGATGATGAAATGGCCGTTAGATCAGGCTGCTATCCGCATGGGGCCAATCCAAGGGCCCAAAAACCGTCCCTAATCCTTTGCACGGATTGCTGACATGGCAAAGCCATGTAAAAGAGTAAATAAAGGGCAAATAGAGGATTTTCCACACATTAACTTCAAAAATTCATAGATACCTATAAGAATGTCCAAATGAGATGAAATTTGGACCATAGGTTTAAAATAATGTGTGGAATATTTAGAAAAATTCTGAGAACCAAAATATTATGTTTGATGGATCAATTTGCTTCATCAGACAAAGTGACAAATAAATTAAATATGTGGTGTCACAAAGTGTATAAATTCACATTGATCACAATATTTGGGATTTGAGTCTCAAAAATGATTATGTAGCTAAGAAAAATAAATTTGGACCATGAGTGGACATAAATAGGAAAACTTAGAATTAATTCATAATTATGCTAAAATTCACTTTGTCACATCCTTCCCTCCTTAAAAAGGAATTTTGTCCCCAAAATCCAAAACAACCTTCAAATTGGGACTATACAATCCAAATTGTATCCTCAAATATCAATACATCCTCCACTATATAATCAAAATCGTGTCCTCAAAATTCAAGTTGTACAATAATCATAATTGGGTCCTTGTTCCATATCATAACCAACTTGGTACCAACATCATTCCATCATCGAGCAATTGAGTATCAAGGTCAATGTAGATATTATTCAAAGTCATCATATGAGTCTCAAATATATAACACATCCTATTGGTCACAAATTTAGAGAGATCATATTTTAGATTGAACAAATAGAGTTCTCGAATCAAGTGTACAAGGTGACTTTCAATCCCAATATCTCAGGGTGCTAGCTTCTACATTGGCCTAGGTGGGGTTATACATCCATGATTTGAGATTCCATATTTCAAAATTTTGAGACAACATCATACTTTCAATATTATGATTTTTGAGCTCTAAATCAATGGGAGGTCCCACTCTAGTCCTAATGAGAGATCAACCCTAATTCATAACTTGAGAGAGTCAATATAGTCATCATTTCAAAATATCAAAATTTGGGATTTATAAAATTCACTATTTATATATCAAGGGTGGCCTCAAGATCCATATCATGTTTCAAGATTTTGTACATCAATATCAAGAGTTAAAGTTTAGACATTAAGATTGTTGGGTTTTAGGGGAGACAGAGAAGGCAGCGGAAACAAAAAATTTCTCCCCAAATCCATACCGAGGAAACGCGTCAACGTCTATATAATAGGAAAGGATGGTTTGTGGAATCATACCTTGTCCCGAGGCTTGCTCGGCGACAATACCTCGCGCAATGCGCGGTCTTCAACTCCGGTCTTGGACGGTGTCTGTGCAGCTCCTGGTCGCACCGGGACTGACGACTCCTCCTCCTACCGGACTGTCGGATGACAGTTGTCCTCTTGAGCGGCAGTGTCCTCCCGCCTCTGTAGTAGTCCACACGGACCACCTGGAACTCCACTCTCCTTGTCCCACAAGGAAGTGGAAGGAGTCGCACCCTCCTGTTGACGTACTAGTCGCCAACACACTCTCCTGCTACCAGTTGCAACTGCAGTTGTCCTTCCCTTGCTACACCTCCCTTTTGCGGGAAGCACTTGCTCGGGATCTCTCACGGTTACCAAAAACAGAGAGAACGACAACTTTGCAAAGCAACCGGCTTGCATTGAGTTGTACTTTGAGAAGCCCCCAATACCCCTATATATAGGCGGGTCATGGGACAGGGTTCTCTGTGCCCGACAATATGGGACTAAAGCAAGAGTAGAAGGGTTCGAGAATTTTCCACAAAAAGCAACCGGTTCGCAACTTGAAATGATCGGTTCACAACTGAACCGATCGGTTCGGCCATTGAGCCGATCGGTTGGACCTGAGCCGATCGTTTGGGGCACTCCAACCGATCGGTTGGTTCCCTGAACCGATCGGTTCATGGTCCTAATCCGGCTCAAAAAGACTTTCCTTGTTTCGTTCTCAATTGGTATCGAATACCAATGTTATTCCCAATCGAATTGGGCAATTTGAAACCAAAGGAAAATTCTTGCTGACATGACTTTCCCAACTGGTCGGTTGCACCAGTTGAGCCGATCGGTTCAACCCTTGAACCGGTCGTTTCAACCTGGGCATGAGCCGATCGGCCTGGACACTCCAGCCGACCGGTTCAACACCTCAGCCGACCGGTTCATCACATGAGCCGATCGGTTGGGAGCACAGGTTGGGCAAAATTAGTCAATTGCGATTTCAATCAATCCGATACTCCAATCAATGCGTCCAACACCTTGAACCATATGATATTGAGCTATCGACTGATTGAGTGTTTAATTGAACTACTAAACTCCTTTAGTAATCAATCTAAACATTGCTTTGTGGACAAAACTCCTCTTCCAGGTTAAATCCTATGTGTCTGACCCTGCAGGTCCATTTCACGTTGGCAGTGAAAGTCCATAACACTTATGACTTCACAAGCAAAGAGCGGTGCCTAGTCACACATCAGTGCTACTCAAGTGAAAGTAGAAAGTTGGAGAACAACTTTCATCCTACAATCCGTGAATGGTGTTACAGTGAATGTATAATTCCTTTGTCACTGATATCCCGAATGAACTCAAGGCATGGAACAGTCATCCTGTCAACGTTCATTCACTTTCTTGATCTCAGAGCAGATTGAAGGAGATATGTATGACATCAATATCACATACTGATTCACACATGCGTGCGCACGCCTATCTCAATCCTACTCATCAAGTGGCCTTGGATATCAAACTCCCTCAGGAGGGACAAATCCCATATCTATCACTCACCCCTCAAAAGCCCCATGTGTCAAAGCCACCCAATCATCACCTTTATAACAACCCATGTTTCAGGACTGCGTTTGATGATGTCAAAGTGTGCCCAACGACATGTGCTGAGTGTAGTGATTTCAGGTCTAAGAATCACACTCACCACCATCACTGTGAGTACTGACTGTGACTACCATCTCATGGTTCCATGTGTCAAACTCACGGTGGGTCTGTCCGGTACCTTGTTCTCTAACAAGTACCTATGTGTTTGGTTTGATATCTCTATATCATGACTAATGAGATTCTGTCATCAACCAACACCACAATCTAGTCTTGTGTGTCATTGTTGTCTATCTACCTTCCACAATGACATTCGACTAGGGACATAACAAGAATGTACAAACTCTTAGCATCCGTATGATCTCATCGTTCAGGTCCTCAACCTGAAAGCATACGTCATTGAGTACTGTCATTCTCTAGACATTCAATCTGTTCTATCACTATCTCATATGACTGAACCAGAAAGAATTGGAAGCTTGCCTTTGATGTTTATCAAATCAATCTTAATGTATCCCACCAATCATCCCATGATTGGCTCTCAGGGCGTACATACCAACAAAGATCATATGTATAAATATTCTAAAGCTAGGGTTTATATTCCTATTTAGACCTTAGGGGAGATCACTCATCTATATTCAATTTCGAGCAACAATATTCAAGCAATATTCGAGCAACATATCAAGACTTCATTATCATGGTATCCAAGGTTGATGAATGATCTAGACCTAGGTCTATATGGGAAGTCAACCACAAGCTATAGTCAACATCATCCTGGATTTATCCTATTAACCTTAGGCTAATCAATCCAAATTGGGTGAAAAGGGATACCTTTCCAAACTCTAAATAATCAACAAGGTGAAAATTTAGAGGTAGTCATAATAGTGATGTGACCTAGGTTAGGGGAGTGATGAGTCATGACTACTACTCTAATCTGGCACATTACTTACATTAGTCATTATCCATTGAGCTTATTCGAATTGGGAGAGTTTCAATGATCCAATCGTATATATTAAGGTCATAAGATCAAAATTCATGATCATAGGGCAATAATGTCAAGATTTGCGTTCTTTTCCTTTCATGATCAAGGTAGTGATATAATTCGGAAATTGGTGCATGATTTTAGGTCCATGCTCATCATATCAAAATCGAGATTAACAAGGCATCAATAGTCAATAAGAAACTGCTTTTTGCATCATAGTCTTACATCACTGCTTTTAAGAATCATAAATATTTATTATTGATGATAAAATCATGATGTGTATCAAAAATAGGGTAAGAGTTGCTTAACTATGTTTTGAGGTTTAGTCAATAATAGGGAAACACATGCTTAATCAAATAGGGACGTTATCAACAATAAGGTATAAGGTATAAGTTCTTTCTATTTTACCAAAATAGAATTTTTATCATTTACCTCAAATATATGGAGCATGTAGTCTAATTTTGATTAAATCAGGTTTTCATGAAGGGTCCATCATGAGTATTTGATTTCAAAATTTCATTGATCAAAATTGAGTTTTCAAATTAAGGTTAGATCATGGTATCAACTTTCAATTTTTTTTATTGATATTCATTTTTCCCATGCATAAGCTACCCAAAATCGAGACATCATGAGGAAAAAGGTCACAAGAGAAGGACCACATGAGGAGATGAGAAGACTACCTAATCTTCATCTACTTGGGTGGCTTAGGTAGTCCTTAAAGAAGAGATGAGATGCTAGAAGACTCTTTAGGATTTCACAAGAGAACCTCTAGGTCTAGTTCTGGATCAATTAAGGCCAGGTAGAGCGGGGGATCTCAACCACAGTGAAGACGTATAGGAGACATTATGCCAGGACCCCGAGCTTAGACACCTCAATTTTCACCATTATGGACTTAAGGGTTTCTTGGGTGTAAGAGACCTGAGAAATTATTTACTTAAAGTATATGGGAGTGTGTATGCTCTAATACCAACTGTCACAGAACCATTCTTATCCCAATCCCAATCCCACTGCCTTAACAGTGGTAAAAGGATTGAAGCACCCATCCCTGAGTGGACCTATAGGATATCTAACACACTGGCATATACAATAAGAAATAATAATTAAAAAATAGGAAATTTAAAGAACAACTAACCCAATATAGGAGATATTGCAGATCAATCTTTGTCATTAGAGTATATGAAGTGCGGAAGCAATCTTAATAGTGTTCCATTTGTCTTGCCTAAAATCAAGAAAATCGAGACACAAGCATACAATTGCATGGTACACTATCAAAATCAAGTAAACCATTTTGTAGCAAAAGAGTATTCTTAGCAGGAATTAAATTCAAAGGTATAACAAGTGATTTCCAAAACCAAAAGTTATTTGACAAGTTGTGTATTTCAAACAATTCGATTTTTATCATGAGTTCTCATTATGCTGTAATCAAGAAACATGCTTATATATTTTGTATGACTCTATCACCCCAACGCAATGGGGGGAGGGGTCACCAGGTACCTTCTCTCCATATGAGGTAGGAGTCCAACGTACAAGTCCACCTATGAATGAGGGGTTTCTTGCACTCAATATCAAAATTATCAACATCATCATCATTATGAATATATGGGCAATCATAATGGGAAATATCATTTATGTTCTCATGTTTTTCTTAAAATATATATTAGGAAAAATAGAAGACTGATCAGTAAGGAAAAATAGCTCAAACAAGTATATAGCCAAGTATACAATCAAGAGATACATAAAAAGTATCTTCAATACAACCAAGGAGGATATATAATAGTGTACCTTTTACCAAAGATTTTGAGTACACATCAACTAGTAATAGGTCGACCCTTTGAGTTAGATCCTAAAACATCAAGATTGGATCAAGGGTCAATATCATGATATTGAAGATCATATTTCAATATTCAAGATTAGGGTTACACTTTTCCTATGTCAACCTTAGGGTTAGGTCATCCACTTATAATCAACAATATTTCCAAATGACCAACTTTATTTCAAGTGTCAAGTATATTTCGAAGTGTGAATGACTTACCTAGGTTTTCTAGGATCATGTGTTAACCCTAACTTTATGATTATTATCCATGTCATATTTCAAGTTTTTTCTTCATCAAGGAAATAAGTTTAAGGGTCTAGATCAAATATGTCACAAGATTTAACACAATCATAATTACCAAGTCCATCATCAAGATTAATCACCATTTCATGGCATGAAACATATTCAAAATTTGAATAGGTCCATAAGATTAGATTAGACCATTCATTAGTCAAGTATGCCTTTTGTGTCTCAAGATGATCATGAGTCAAATATCAGGGTTTCAAAAGATTAATCATGATTATGAGTCATTTGACAATTTGAATATGCAAAGGATCAAATAACTAGGGATATCAGTGAAAACATATAGAATTAGGCTTCAAGAGTATTTTTAGTGGGTTCATTGGATTTTTCTAATCAAAATGGACTACTTGTTCATAATTTTTGGAGTTGTTATGCAATTTCTATGATTAAAACAAGATCTGGGCATTTAATTTAATTTCTAGGTAGAGACAAGGTAAAAATACCTTAAATCAAAAAAATGAGGGCCGTTTGATGTGTAAAGTATGGACGAGATTTGTCCATGTGGGCGAGGTGGCTCCCTTGCTTGGCGTTCCAGTTCAGAGGCTAAAATGGCCGGCTCGATCACTGGTTTAGTTATGTTATTTGAATCCAAATTGAACCGGGTCAATCCTTTGGACCTGCGGTTCAGGGATTCCTTCCCCCGCTCGCACATGTCCCACATGATCCCAGAAGCTTGGCAGTGTGGAGGCGGTTCAGGATCAGGAGGGGAAGGTGGACGTCGCTATGTGTCCGTTCGTACCCACCTCGACCTCTTGAGGGTGGTGGAGGTGTTAATTTGAGGCGAGAAGCTACGGAGGAGGGACACCCAAAATGGCAGGCGGCGGCACCATTTGAAGAAGTAGGAGATAAGATCAAGAAATGGAGGTGATTGCAGGTAGTGGAGTGCACAAGGACTAGGGGATAACACTGTAGTTGGAGGTTCCGATCTCGATGGGTCCTTTTATAGGGTCGAGAGGTAGGTTTAGGGCTAAAGGGTTTGGGGCTGTAGCCATGGCCATCAGGAGGAGATGGAGGAGTGAGGAAATCACTTTGGCAGATGAAGAGAGCAAAATAGGTGGTCAAAGTAGGGTTAGTTCAATTCGAAATTGCGAGGGGATCATTTCCTCTTGATTAGAATTTCAAAACGGGGTCAAGAGCGTGAGATTACAAATCTCATCCATAAAGACACCTCCCAGCTGATTGTGGGAGGTAGGAGATGATGAAATGGCCGTTAGATCTGGCCGCTATCCCCATGGGGGCGATCCAAGGGCCCCAAAACCATCCCTGATCCTTTGCACAAGTCGCTGACATGGCAAAGCCATGAAAAATAAAGAGCAAATAGAGGATTTTTCACACATTAACTTCAAAAATTCGTAGACAGCTGTAAGAATGTCCAAAGGAGATGCAATTTGGACCATAGGTTTAAAATAATATGGGGAAAAGATGAAGTTTGATGGATCAATTTTCTTCATTGGACAAAGTGACAAATAAATCAAATATGTGGTGACACAAAGTGTATAAAATTCACATTGATCACCATATTTTGGATTTGAGTCTCAAAATTGATTATGTAGCTAAGAAAAATAAATTTGGACCATGAGTGAACATTAAGAGGGAAAAATTGGAATTAATTCATAATTATGCTAAAATTCACTTTGTCCCACAAAGGTTATTAACATGAAGGGCAATTAATGTTAAATTACAAAACATCTTAATAATTAAAAAAAGAATATGAAGAACATGTATATTTTCTATCAAAAGTATTGTATAAAGATCAATCAAGGCCTCAACCAATGTTTTCTATTTGATCCTATACAATTATGCTACACAGTTGATTACATATTCATTATGCCCTGAGGATTTGAATCATACCATCTAAATCCAACCGACCACTATATATATGTATATATACATATTTGTACATATATATGTATACATATACATACATACACACACACACACACAAACACACACACACACAAACACACACACACACACACATATATATATATATTTATATATATAGTCAGTTCCATACAAGGTCTAATGGAAGAGCCGGAATCCATGACCTCACCTTCCTCAGTTAGCACAAGTAAATATGCAGTGACTTCATGAGTCATCTGCTTCTAGGGACATTTTAATCCAAATGTGCAGGTTTAGCCCACCTTGGTACATGTTATGACGCCAGTGAAATTGAGCTACGTCTTACAACAGTGCTCTTCCAAGTATGACTTAGAGTCAATCATGTGATACAAATTCTAGGTATGACTTACAATCAATCCTGTAATAGAAATTCTAGGTATGACTTACAATCAATCCTGTGATACAAATTCCAGGTATGAGTTACAGTCAACCCTGTGATACAAATATGTTCAAGATATAAGGTGGTATTCCAACTTGCACCCCGCATATTCAACAATATGCGTTCTGAGTTAAACTCGTTTCACCATTTAGCAAGTGCTGACACTGAATGGATCTATTACACAGGACAACTGCACTAATAGATTTCACTTGATTAATTAGATCAATTCAAACATTTTTAAACATCAATCAAGTTACAACATATAACCTTCAAACAAGATCTATATAAACATGACCTGATTCATTACCAGAATATATTGAATCACATCATCACTTTATGCCTACTATTCATTATATGTCCATCTCAAGGACCAATGTACATCACAAGGACCAATGCCCATCACAAGGACCAATGTCCATCACAAGGACCAATATCCATCACAAGGACCAAATGTCCATCACAAGGACCACCTGTCCATCATAGGGATGAAATGTCCATCACAAGGACCACATGTCCATCACAGTGACCAATGTCCATCACATCATAACCACCATAGCTCGTACCATGCTATGTACATCAATGAGTACTACCTTTATGGTTAGGAATTGATAACAAGTAGGAAAAGTATCATCATATCGTAAAACTCATACCATACATTTACATCATACACTTTACATCATAAGAATTAGGGTTTCACTTATCCCGATTAGGGTTTATAAGGTTAGATTACCAACCACCCTTAGGTTATCACTTCCTCATTATAATGAGATGTGTTATGAGACATAGAAGCATGTTTCTCATTATCATTATAAAACATTCTATGTAGTTTAGAAACATAACCTTCACATCATACATACAACTACTCCATAGGATACCACACCATCACTATTAGACACCAACATCAACATGGTATGGCTCAACCATGACCATAGAGTATCAGTTAGGGTTAAGGTATCAACCACCACACTAAGGTAGGGTATCAACCACCACACTAAGCTAGGGCATCAGTTTATCACAAAAGGCATCAATTTATCACAAAAGGTATTAGTTTATCACAAAAGGTATCAGTTTATCATCACTTTGTATCGGGCTCAACACCTCAATCAGAGGGTGTCAGCCAAGGCACAACAAAGAGTATTGGTCTAGAGGTGTATGAGAATGTTAATCGGTCACACCATCTCATAAGGTATCAGCGTCACTGTCCCTTAGGGTATCAACCTACCCACTCAACTAGGGTATCGACCTACCCACTCAACTTGGGTATCAGCCCATGTACCCCTTTGTGTATCGGCCACATAGGTCTCCATAGAATATCAACCATTAGGGTTACCCATGTCGACTTCCACACTCAAATAGAAGCATGGAGACTCAACACTCTTCCTCCCAAGTCATCACTAGATCATAACAAGCCACATCATAAAATGTATATCGGTTTACACAAGAGCATCTCAGTTAGCATGTCTGTTTGCATGCATATCGGTTTAGCACGTCATATCGGTTTAGCATGTCATGTCGGTTTAGTCATCTTCTACCTCAAGATGATGATACTAACAAGGAAAAAGAGAAGAGCAACTTATGGCAACAACTTAACAAAGTTCTATCCTCAAAACCAAACACAAGGCTACCAAGTAAAGCTACTAGCAAGTAAGTGATAACGAGCTAAAGATAACTAGCAAGATAATAAGTGGAAAGATGATAATAATAAAGTAGGTTTAGAGTTATATAACCTGCATCAAGAACAACCACCAAGCTCTAAGATCCAAGGTCAAGCTCCAAGCTTCCCAAGCTCAAGGTAGAAGAAGATCCTCCTAGATCAATCTCCATAACACCTCGAAGAAGGAAGATAGAACCATATTTAAGAAAGCAAAAGAGAATAAAAGAAGGTACCAAGGTCCATGGCCGAGAAGAAGAAAGAAGGAGAGAAAGAAAGCTAGAAAACCATGACTTACCAAGGAAGAAGATGAAAGAGAGCACCACTAGCTTTGGCTCACCCACCAAGCTCCAAGGAAGAGTGTTCTTCAAGCTCAAGGTCAGCCACCAAGGAGAGAAACCAAAGATCACTAAAAAGGTTCTCTTACAGGAGAAGGAAGGAGTATATATACATGGCTGATGAGAGAGAGAGCAAGGGGAAGGTGTCACCACCTTAAAACTCTAGAAGACACTTGTCCAAGAAGAAACGACACATGCCACACCATGCAACAATGTGATAGGACCTATGGTTCGCCCACTAGGTCACTAAGGGAGGTCAAGGTTGATACACCCATCCACCCTCCTCACAAACCGATAGGGATGAAACCCTAGGTCACAAACCAATATAGCACTCTTCTAGAGTCATAACAACCCAATATAGTAATCCTCACGATGCCACCAAACTGATAGGATGTCCCTCAAGACACCCTCAATCGATACCAATCCTCCTCAAGGCAACAAAAAACCGATACAAGGTCTCACCAAGGCTCTCAAGCCTGAGACAACACTCTTAAGAGCAAAGCACACCTCAAACATGTGCCCCAAACATCACCAAGGATCTCACCACTCAACCAAGGACAAAACAAGGCTCCCAACACTTCCTCTCTCCTCTAGATGATGCCAAGAGAGAGAAGAAACACTCTAGAGGTGGAAAACTTGCACATCAACCCCTCTTCTAGATAAATTGCAAGTTGCACCAAAACCTCACCACAAAGCACAAAAATCAAGAAACAAGCTCAAACAAGGAGCACAAACCTCCAACATGCCCTAATTACATCTTAGATGATTAGACCAAGGAGATAAGCAACACACTTAAGAAAAGCAAACAAGGTTAGCCCAAAACATGGGTCATGGGTCGTTACAAAGTTGGTGATTAGTACACCAATGGGAGGGACAACCCCTTGCTATATGTTCTTGTTGAACATTAGGAGTTCTAGTTGGTCAGTGTGGACTACTCTAGAGGCATGAGTCCTTTGGCTGCTGCTAAGAGGACAACATGAGCCTACAGTCCGTGGTGAGACCACAGAGGTGTTGCATAAGCTGTCATGTTCATTATTCATGGTGAAGACCAGGAGCTGCACATCCACCGTCTAAGGGAAACTTGTTCATAGTTTCATTGAAGCGAGTTTGTTGTTGGACTTGCTCCACGACCAGGTATAACTCACTAATCCATCCTTCCTATTTCATAGTAGTTGACGCGATCTTGTTGTTATGGGAATACAAATAGATAATTTTTTTGTTTTTTCTACTCTACTCTGTGCCCGTATTTCCCAACACTATTATCACATCCACGTCAATTTACTATGTTTTAGGATAATTGATATGATCAAATTTTGGTTTAATCATTTATTTATTTATTACATACAATGCGAATATATAAATTGTCTCATATGCGTATCTGATCAAAGACCACATAATCTCAAACTTATATATATATATATATATATATATATAATTTACACACGTCGCCCTAAAAGTATTTTTGCTGGTGGATGTGTAGCGCGGTTATGGCCTAAACCCTAAATATTTGTATAGTTGAATGGTTTGGTTATTGTTCCTATTTATCTCGGTCTGAGTATCAAACCTCTACCTCCCTCTTCCCAATGTAAAGTTAATTCTTCCTACCTTTGATCCCATCGAATGTAACTCGAGGTTTCTCTTTATCAATGTAATAAAGTAGCAATAGGATAATTTTTTTTCTTACAACAATGAGGAAGATGATCATCGCCAGATGAGACAACCAGTTCATGAGATGAGCCAACCATCTGGACCATGGAGGATAGAACGATAAAGTCATACAACCACTTGGTGGGCCCAACCAACCATTTGGAAGGAGTCCAAACATCAGTTGGATAGGAGGCCAGACGACCATCCATGATGGCCAACCAACCGGCCAAGAGGTGAGATGACCAGTTCAAGGGTTGAACTGATCTACCAAGATTGGCAAGCACAAATCTACACCAACAACATGTTCATACATGTGATGTGATGATTGACCTAGGTGGTAGTAATTCCTTTTGGCATCAAGGAATTACAACTAAACTGGCCATAACCATCACCTTTTGTCTTTTGTTTTATATTGCATGTTTACATTGTGGTACATAGGTGTATATGTTACATACTATATATGTGATGATTGGATACACTATATGTATATATATGATATATATAAAATCCCTCAATCAAACACATCAAGTATCTAAGATTCTTTCTAATAGAAATACACATGAAAAGCTTGATTGACCAAGTGTAGATTTGCACAAAGCATGGTGCACCGTCTATCTCATGGAAGTGTGATGGTAGATATGTATATTTGCATAAAGCATGGTGCGTATCTATCATATTGGTTATTGGGTCAGGCTTAACTGGTGACTTGGATAGCCCAAGCCCAAAAGCATGCAGATGATTATGGCAAGGAGTTGCACATATCATCTATCCAAGAGTTGCATTTGATTCAATTGACATGATGACCTAAATAATCAAGTAGTGGGCGATCGGCAAAAGTCTACTCATGATTTTACGATATACGGATCTTGGCTCATTAGAAAATTGTTTGGTGCAATTTTCCAAATTGATACTTGAGGGTTGTCAATTTAAATAAAATATTGAGAATGATAATTAATTAAGACATAATTATTATCTCCCAAAATTTATTAAATCAAAACAAATCATAATGAGTATTTGACAAAATTGCAAATTCTTTTGTAGAATCAAATGGTAACAAACAAAAAATCACTTTTCTCTGTGATCAGTCCTTGAGAAGGACAAATTAATAGGGAACAACTTCCACAACTGGTTTAGAACGTTAAGAATCATTCTCACATAAGAACGCAAGCTCTATGTTATGGAAATGCCACAACTAGAGGAACAACCTCAAAATGCACCAAGGGCTGACAAGGATACTGACAAGAAGTATACTGAAGATGCTGTGGATGTCAAGTGTCTGATGCTATGCTCCATGAACTATGAGTTGTAGAAGCAACATGAGAACAAGAATGTGACTGAGATGGACACACATCTCAAAAATATGTTCCAAGATCTGGCAAGACAGGAGAGATACAATGTCTCCAAGGTGTTATTTAAGTGTAATAGTACGTCCTCATGCACTCAAGCTCATTGGGTATGTGAAGAACCTAGCTAGACTAGGATTCTCCTTGGGCCAAGAGTTGGCCAGTAACATGATTTCACAGTCCCTACTAGATTCATATAGTCAGTTTGTCATGAACTACAATATGAACAACTTTGACAAGCCATTGCCATAGTTATTAGGCATGTCAAGAACAACTAAGACACAATGAAGAAAGACAAGATCAAGTATGTGATGATGATCAACAAGACAAAGGGGAAGTCTGAAGGCAAAGTCAAAGATAAGAAGAGTTCTAAAGCTAGAAAAAAGCCCAAGTCTTCAGATCTCAAAGCAAAGGGAGCTGTGAAGAAAGAAAGAGGCGATTTCCACCATCATTACCAGCTTGAACATTGGAAAAGGAATTGCCCTCTCTGGTTAGAGGAATTAACAAAGAAGAAGGAAGGCACTGAGGCCTCCAATTCATGTACAAACATTATAAGATAAATTTGATTTCTTCTTCAATTTTTTATGTGATACAAAATTGAGATCTGACATACTTGATGTGTTGGACCTGACAAGAAGTAAAGACCTTCATGTAAGGACAAAGATAGACAAGGAGAACCAAGTGTTGCAGAAGATTTAGTCTACATTTAAATTTATCTTAGCCCAATGAGCATGCAATAGAGTTAGATGAACTGCTATTTCATTATTCCATCAATGGAAACATTTACTTTAAAGCATCTTGAATGATAAGGATGATATAT
Source organism: Alisma plantago-aquatica (assembly GCA_963693085.1). Taxonomy (NCBI): domain Eukaryota; kingdom Viridiplantae; phylum Streptophyta; class Magnoliopsida; order Alismatales; family Alismataceae; genus Alisma; species Alisma plantago-aquatica. Next base: position 796,527,324 of record OY856411.1, read on the forward strand.
CAATAACACAAGAGATTATTGTTTCTATTTCAAAAGATATGATCTAGCATGGCAATGCCCAAACATCTAAATAGTATTTATACGAAAGATTCTCATACGAGTGTTTATAATGTTAATACCAAATGATTATAATTGATAACTCAAGATTATCATTAGTAATAGTCAGCTTGGACATATATAAGAAATGCATGTCTAGAATACATGTTGATGTTAATCTAGATTCCCTAGGTTATTGAACCAGAGGAAATGCGCAAGTCTAACTTACACACAATATGACATAACATCCTTCATTATATGTAGTGGGAGGATAAGCTTTCCATCAGACCTCATACATGTGATGCATGAAGATCTTATGGAGTGGTTGCTTACTTATACTTCATCTTATTTACTGGTAGTATGATGATATGTATGTGGTGGTAGGATATGTGTACGTATTTATATATAAATACCTCTATTAAATATTAAGTCTAAGATACTTTCCATAAGCAACATATATGAAAATCTTGATCGAATAAGTGTGGGCACACCTCAAGATGGTACGTCATCTATCTCCTAGAAGTGTTATGATAGATATGTGGATCTACCTTTACAGGGTGCATATTCTATCACCCTTTGTCAATTGGAGATTGAGGAAAGGAAACCCAACCACATTGGGGCTCATCCGACTCAACTCAAACACTACTACAGAAATAGCATTCAGTGTCGCTTTTCTGGGCGTCGGTTATTAAGAAAAACCGACGCCTATCATATAGGGCGTCGGCTGTTTAAGCAAACCGACGTCTATATTCGAAGACCAGCCAGACACGGGTACCGCTTTGTATTTAGCGTCGGTTGACAATAACAAACCGACGCCTAAAAGCTCCTGCGAAATCCAATTTTCGAGCGAAAAGAAAAAATGTCACATACAGCGTCGGTTATTTAAATAGCCACCGACGCCTATATGTGATGAAAACTTTGCGCGCAAAGTGTCACTTATAGCGTCGGTTATCTGTTGATAACCGACGCCGAAAGTGGTTCCCGCCAAACAATTTCGTGAAAATATCGTCCATTTGAGCGTCGGTTGTTTCAAACAACCGACGCTAAATTATTTTAGGCGTCGGTTGTGACAAACAACCGACGCTATAGGTGAAATTTATATCCTGCGATCACCCGACTGTTCCCCTTTCTTCTGTTTCATCGCCTAAACAGCCGACTGCTGTCGCCCGACCCTCCAACTGCTGTCGCCCCTCCCCTCCACACCGCCGCCGCCGCAACTGCTGGACCCTCCAACTGCTGTCGCCCCACCCGACTGCTCCCGCCACGCCGCCGCCGCAACTGCTAGTGCCTCCACGCCGCCGCCGCCAGGACGACAGAGCTACTCTCCACCGCCGTCTCGCCGCCGCCGCCAGGACGACAGAGCTGCTCTCCACCGCCGTCGCGCCGCCACCAGGGTTTAGCTAGCTGCTTCTCCGCCGCGCCGCCACCACAGCTCCTCTTTACCGCCGTCTTCTCCAGACCTCCAAACCGGTATGCCCTCTTCTCTGTATTTTATTGATGTACATGTATTTTATTTGTGTGACAATGCTTGCGGGTGATTGGTGGGATTACGAGGGTAGTATTGCTGCAATAGAGATTACGATAGTAGGGGTGAGGCTTGGGGATGAATTTCTCTGCCATAGTTGAAATTTTCTTACTGAAATATGATGATGGGACAATTTTTTCTTACTGAAATATGATGATGGGACAATTTTTTCTCTGCCATTTACAAACATGAGGTATAATCAAGCTATAATAGATTATAATCAAGCTATAATATATGTTTTTTCTAGATCATTAGACCTATATACATTATTTTTGAAACTATTATGTCATAGTTCTCATGAGGTATAATCAAGCTATAATAGATTATAACCCATGTTTACCTTACTTGGCTATAATCATAAGTAATTCACGGTTACCACTAAATATTATTCTCATTCCATTTCAAGTTACATTACCTTTTGTCATTAGGGTTAGGGTTGCTCTTTTGAACTTGACTAGGGTTTTTAGGGTTATGTTCAATCATCACCCCTATATCATAACTCCTCATTCTTAGGAGCTTATATTATTATCTTTACATTCAATTGTATCACAAATAATCTATCTATCAAGTCACAACCTTTCATAATTAGGGTTAGGACTTCTATTGTATCCGATTAAGGTCGTTAGGGTTTTATTCAACAGACAAACCCTAATTCATAACCCCGACATCTAGGATTTTAATTCATTACTTTAAGTATTCAATTATACTTGATTACTTTCATCAATTATCATTATAAGGTATTACCTTTCTCATACAATTAGTACAAGTTTCTTTCATCCTTACTAGAATATTAGATTCAACTTTAACTTGTTATATTGTCTGCTGCTTTTTAGGGTATACTAGCTAGCCTACACTTTTCAAAGTGTATCCTTCTCATTAATTTCAAGTGTATCCATTCATTATATTCAAGGTGTATCGGCCTACACTCATTAAGGTGTGTCAACCTAGGTATATCACCTACATGTTACACCTTGTGTCGGCCTAGAAACATGTGTTTGTAATGGTCAAAGTAATATGAAAAGGTCAACTTACCGAAAAGAATGCTCTTCTACCTTTTATGATATTCAAGAAAACCCTAGTTTGATGAACATGTTGTTAAACATGTTAATTATGTTTCTTCTATATATTCTGATGTCATTATATAATTGTGTGATCCCAACATATTAAATTGAGTTAGAATGATTTCATGAATTATAGGGTTTTAAAGTTGATAAACATGTACATGCGGAAATAGGGTTACTAAACCAATGGTTATAACATAGTATGATCTTAATCTGATCTGGATGTTCATAATAATGTAGTATGTTAAATATGATGATTAGGGATACATATAATGTCTAGTAAAGATTCCTAGACCTTTTGTTTAAAACTATTGATTTCTTGATTTATTATTTAATAATGCTCTGTTGATTAGGATTAACCATGTTTCCTGTAGTTTATAGACAATTATTATATATAAGAATGACAACACATGTATTTGTTGGCCTAGAAACCCGTCCAAGATTTACTCATTAGGAGTAAATCTTGGATAGTCCCCGGTTTGGGACTGTTCTTGAACACCTAATCTCACTTAGGATGTAAGTGTATAATGTGTATTGGGTTTTCGAGAAGATTTCGGTAGCATATCCCCGTTTGTTCTCTAAGTACATATGTACTTAGAGAACATCGGGGAAATGCTGCCGAAATTTTCTTGAAAACCAAATACACATTATACACTTACTAGTGAGATTAGGTGTTCAAGGATGGGATAGGTGGTACACATTTATTATATATAAGAATGACATCAAATGTATTTGTTGGCCTAGAAACCCATCCAAGATTGACTCATTAGGAGTAAATCTTGGATAGTCCCCGGTTTGGGACTGTTCTTGAACACCTAATCTCACTTAGGATGTAAGTGTATAATGTGTATTGGGTTTTCGAGAAAATTTTTGTAGCATTTCCCCATTTGTTCTCTAAGTACATATGTACTTAGAGAACAGCGGGGAAATGCTGCCGAAATTTTCTTGAAAACCAAATGCACATTATACACTTACTAGTGAGATTAGATGTTCAAGGATGGGATAGGTGGTACACATTTATTATATATAAGAATGACATCAAATGTATTTGTTGGCCTAGAAACCCATCCAAGATTGACTCATTAGGAGTAAATCTTGGATAGTCCCCGGTTTGGGACTGTTCTTGAACACCTAATCTCACTTAGGATGTAAGTGTATAATGTGTATTGGGTTTTCGAGAAAATTTCGGTAGCATTTCCCCATTTGTTCTCTAAGTACATATGTACTTAGAGAACAGCGGGGAAATGCTGCCGAAATTTTCTTGAAAACCAAATATACATTATACACTTACTAGTGAGATTAGGTGTTCAAGGATGGGATAGGTGGTACACATTTATTATATATAAGAATGACATCACATTATACGCTTAGGATGTAAGTGTATACCCTAATCTTTTCCTAATATATACTTGTTTCCTAATATATACTTGTTTTCTCTGATCATAGAATGGATAGATCATGGATGTCCATTCGTAATCGTTGCACCCCAGAGTTTATATCTGGTCTTGATCAGTTTATTAGAGTTGCCGAGGAACATAGGAAAAAACCTACAGATAGGTTCTACTGTCCATGTAGGCATTGCGGTAACATCTTGAAAGTCAACACTGGTGAGGAAATCAAAAGTCATGTCATGTGCAACGGGATTGTACAAGGCTATACAGAATGGCACTGGCATGGAGAGATTTCAAAATCGAAACCAGTAGATGTCGATAGTAGTGCTTGGGTGGAAGAAGAAATTGCCTCCGATGACGTAAATGTGACCGAACCAGTTCCAGCAGACATCGTTGATGCGATGCTGGATAGTTGTAGGGTAGAGCACACCGATCCACCTCCTATCTTTACAAACATTGTGCATGATGCTGAGATACCGTTATACACAGGCTGTGCTAAGTTTATGAAGCTTAGCGCTGTTTTGAGATTGTATAAGTTGAAAGCTAACAATAGATGGAGCGACAAAAGCTTCACTTCATTGTTGACTTTGTTGAAAGAAATTCTTCCTGAAGGAAACGAGCTTCCAATCTCAACATACCAGGTAAAGAAAATGTTGTGTCCAATGGGAATGGAGGCCAAGAAGATACACGCATGCCCGAATGATTGTGTATTATTTCAAAAGGACTATGTAGATTTGAAAGATTGTCCAAAATGTGGTGCGTCACGGTATAAATTGACGACTTCGGGGGAGTCCAAAACTGGTTCTCCTGCCAAGGTGTTGTGGTATCTACCTATAATATCACGGTTTCAACGCTTGTTTGCAAATCCGAAAGATGCGAAGAATCTGAGGTGGCATGCAGATGTTAAGAAAAATAATGATGGGATCCTACGACATGCGTCTGATTCCCCACAGTGGAAGAAGATTGATCTACTGTACCCTAAATTTGGTGAAGAAGATAGGAATCTAAGACTTGGGCTTTGTACAGATGGGATGAATCCGTACGGGACATTGAGCAGCCAACATAGCACTTGGCCAGTCATGCTTGTTATATACAATCTTCCTCCCTGGATGTGTATGAAAAATAAGTACGTTATGTTGTCATTGTTGATATCGGGCCCTAAACAACCCGGAAATGATATCGATGTTTATCTTGAACCTTTGATTGATGACTTAAAGAAACTTTGGGCTGAAGGTGTGATGACCTATGATGCTTCAGCAAAAGAGACATTTCGTTTGCACGCTATGTTGTTTTGCACTATTAATGACTTTCCAGCATATGGGAATTTGTCTGGATATAGTGTCAAAGGAGCTAAAGCGTGTCCTATATGTGAAGAAAACACTGATTCAATAAGACTAAAACATGGCGGCAAGACTGTATATCTTGGTCATCGAAGGTTTCTTTCAAAATTCCATCCGTATCGTAGGAAGCGCAAAGCATTCAATGGATGGAATGATGAACGGAGTGCACCTAAACCTATACCAGGGGATGTTGTTTATGAAAGAGTAAAAGACATTGTCAATGAATTTGGTAAGAAATCACAATGTAGTATGGCCACACGGAGTGACAATTCTTCATTCAAGAAGAAGTCAATATTTTGGGATCTTCCTTATTGGAGTTCTTTGACAGTCAGGCATTGTATCGATGTAATGCACGTTGAGAAAAATGTCTGTGATAGCATCATTGGTACTCTATTAAATATACCAGGTAAGACTAAAGATGGGATAAAATCCAGACTGGACCTACGTGAAATGGGAATAAGGTCAGAATTAACAGAATTACGTGAAATGGGTAATAAAAGAACATACTTACCTCCCGCTTGTTACACGTTGTCTAGAAAGGAGAAGAAAACTTTTTGTGAATGCTTGGTAAATGTTAAGGTGCCACATGGTTACTCATCCAACATCCGTAGATTGGTATCAATGAAAGATCTGAAGTTGATAGGTCTTAAATCTCATGATTGTCACACTCTAATGCAACAAATATTGCCTGTGGCTATTCGATCTATATTGCCGAAGCATGTAAGGTTTGCAATTACCAGACTTTGTTTCTTTTTCAATAGTCTATGCAGCAAAGTTATTGACCCTGATACTCTCGATAATTTGCAAAGAGAAGTGGTTGTTACCCTATGTCAGCTTGAGATGTATTTCCCTCCTTCGTTCTTTGATATCATGGTACATCTTGTTGTCCACTTGACTAGGGAAGTGAAAATGTTGGGACCAGTTTTCTTGCATTGGATGTATCCTTTTGAACGATACATGAGCGTTTTTAAAGGTGATGTCCGAAACCGTTATCGGCCTGAAGGGAGTATTATTGAAGGTTATGTGGCGAGAGAGGTTATGGATTTTTGTAATGACTTTCTCAGTGGTAATGACACTCCTGATAATGACAAGAATATTGAGGAGGGCAAAGGAATTTTGGGATTACGGGTGAAAGTAATCAGCCGTGAGCAGTTGGAACAAGCTCACTTGTATATTTTACACAATATGGATGAAGTGAGTGTTTATATCGAGGAACATACCAATTTCATAAAGAGACAACATCCTCGAGCAAGTTCAATGTGGCTTGCTAGAGAGCATAATAAGACTTTTACTAAGTGGTTTGAAGATAAAGTCTTACATCAACTATCTCAAACACCAAATGATATTACAGAAACTATCAAATGCCTCGCCTTTAAACCAAAACCGAATGTTATGTCTTATGAAGGGTTTGACATTAATGGATTCACATATTACACAAAGCGCCAAGATGATAAGAGTGTCGTCCAAAATAGTGGGGTCACTCTTCAAGCGTCGACTATGTACTTTGCAAGTGCAAAGGATAAGAGTCCACGTGAAGCTAAAATGTCATATTACGGTGTCATTGAGGACATTTGGGAGTTTGACTACATAGATTTCAAAATTCCGCTCTTTAAATGTAATTGGGTTGATAACACCAAAGGAGTTATAGTGGATGAATTGGGTTTCACTTTGGTGAACTTTGAAAAGATTGGCGAGAAGGGTGAACCATTCATATTGGCATCACAGGCGAAACAAATATTCTATATCGATGATCCTGCAAATGATAAATGGTCGGTTGTTCTTCATGGTAAAAGACAGTTCATTGAAGATCCTATAGATGAAGAAGAGTACTATGATAAGTATGATGACTCCAGTCCATTCTCAGTTGGGTTGCCAACTCCACAAAATATTGAAGCTAATGATGACTTATATGTGCGCGGAGATCACAATGAAGGATTGTTAATTGATAAAAGATCACAATTTTAGAGACATGTATGTTTATACAAATGCTAAATGTTTGCCTTTTTCTAGTTAATACAAATGCTAAATGTTTGCCTTTTTCTAGTTAATACAAATGCTAAATGTTTGCCTTTTTCTAGTTAATACAAATGCTAAATGTTTGCCTTTTTCTAGTTAATACAAATGCTAAATGTTTGCCTTTTTAATGACATTTTCAGATGGCTGACCATGATGAGCATGATGTCCATGATGAGCATGAAGTCCATGATGAGCATGGCGAGGATACTAATGTAAGTTCTAAAAACATATCCTGTATTTCTATAAAATTCATTATCTTCTAGTTATGTCATATATCCTATATTTCTATATTGGGCTAAGTTAGTGTGTTTTATTTTTGTCAAATTTTAGGTTGATGCACCTGTACCCACTGAAGCACTGGAGCAACTTGATGCGCAACACCAGACACTTAACAAGAAAAGGGGCATCACCCTGTTGAAGAAGTTATTAGCGCTAAGTGGTAGTGGATCTAAATTGGTGGTGGAGTTTGATAATGGAGGAAATCCAATTGGAGTGAACCGCAATAATTTTGTGAACTATCTTGGGTGTACCACTCGGGGCCATTGTGGTGTTAAGTATGACAATTGGCATAAAGTTCCTCAAGCGAAAAAAGACTCGATATGGAAGGATTTATGCGTGAGTTATTATTATTTGCAATTCTATTTTGTAGATTACAAATTCTATTATTTGCAATTCTATTTTGGATACTAGTTAATAACATTTCTATTTTACAGAATCTGTTTGCATTGGATGAGAAGTTGCATCGTAAAAATGTGATGCAACGCGCTGGAAAGATGCTTAGGAATTATAGGACAAATCTGAACAGAGAATACATAAAAGAGGGTGATAAGAAGAAGAAGTCAGCCCTTGAACAATGGAACTTCTTGGACAAAGAAGATTGGGACAATTTTGTTGCTTCAAGAAAATCTGAAGAATTCAAGGTATTAGGCGTCACTCCTAATTTAATTAATATACATTGTATTCACCTATTCAAGATTAGCATTTAGTGCTACTAACCAAATCATTAATGTGCATACTAACTAGGCCCTCAGTGACGCACAAAAAGCAAGGCGTGCACTGAATGTGCATGACCACACTATGGGTCCAAAAGGCTATGCAAGCGTTCGCCAAAGACTACAGGCGGAGTCTGCGGCTACTCAGGAGTCTGCTCCTACTCAGGAGTCTGCTCCTACTCAGGAGTCTGCCACACCCATTCCTCGCCATGATATCTGGATAGCTGGCAGGCAAAACAAGAAGGGTGAAATAAAGAAGCCTGTAACTGCTGAGGCGGCTGCAAAAATGGTAAAATACAACTCTTAGAGAAATCATTTGAATATTGATTATTTGTGGTGTTAACTTACCAATTTCTATTTATGGTGATTAGCGGGAGCTGCACGAGCAGAGGAAACAAGGCACGTTCATCCCTCAGGGCACAAGGGATGAATTGACAGTTGCTCTGGGTAACCCAGAGCATCCTGGACGTGTTAGAGGTGCCGGCGCTGGTGTTGGCATCAAAGCATTCTTTGGGCCATCCCAGCACAAACCCAGAGCGGGACTTTCTCAAGAAGAGGTAACCTATTCTTTTTTTAGAATGTTACTGCAAAAGGAAATTCATTAATAAGAAGCTAATGTTTCTTTTATCCATGTATAGGAGAATAAGAGAGTTGAGGATTTAGTTGCTAAGAAGATCAACGATGTAGTTGCTGAGAAGGTCAAGGAAGAATTGCTGCGGTGGCAGGCATCTCAGGCTTCCAATACGCCTATGGCGACCCACTCTTCTCCTGATGCACAGACTGCGAGTAATCCTGGAGACCCATCGCCTAGCACGTCTGCTGTAAGTATTGTTTATGACATTGTAGTTAGTCTTTTCAAGTTGTTATGTTTTCAAGATGATATGTATATATGTATAATATTCTTTACGTAAATTTGTAGGCATTGAAGCCATGCCGCTTAAGAATGCAAGACTACGTTGTTGCAGAGGCGCAGGCTTACCCGTCCCTTCCTGGGGCAATGTTTCACGGGACTCCAATGCCACAGGGCTACGTTCGTGTGAGCCCGATACGTGTGTTACCTGATTGGAGAGAAGCTACATTGCCATATGCCCACCCGGATATTGATACACTTGGTGAGGCAGAAGGCGGGGTGATATTGTGGCCCAAAGCAGATGTCGTCTACACGACTGAAATTGTAAGATAAATTTACATTGATTTAGACTGTTAATGTGTATATATGATGTCAACTGATCTGAAATTATATGTACAGGTTAAAAAAAAGACACCAGGAGCACCTAGGCCTCCACTTCCACTTCCCGCATTACCCGATTGGGTTCCAACTGACCTAACATACCCGTTAGGTCCTGCTTGTAGGGGAATGGCATGTTGGCTACGGGCACATAATGTACATTGCCCTATAATTATTTCTTTAGATGCAGATTATGCAGGTCAATCATACGATAGCTCTTTATTTATACAAGATATTATTGAGCTGTTTAAGTATGATTGGCTGAATACATCAATGATAGAGACATGGATAAGGTGAGATCTTGTTTATACATCCATATACCTTGTGTAAGATCCGGTGATCTGGTTTCTTATATATTAATGCATACGCCTATATGTTTTGCAGCTACCTAGTCGAAGATCATTGCAAACAATTTGCATTTGATCATGTGGGATTTTTGATTCCATCATTGATTAG